>ML777424.1:431146-451319 GCA_009831015.1 Picea engelmannii
TTTTGTACACATAATCCATAAAGACACAGAAAAGAAATAAAAACCATATATAGACATCATAAAATCCTCAGAGTACATAGATGGGCGTAAGCGCCTCAAAAAGTGGGAACCATAACGAGTCACTAGGGCTTATGCCCTCAAAATATATATATACATATCAGTTCTCGGGGCACATAAAATTCTACAAGTCTGTTCAGGGCCTATGGGCCCTGTTATACTCAAATACAGCCTGAACCAAATGCCTAAACAATCGAACCCATGTCCGAGGTACCCCCACAATATGAGTCTGCAAAGAGGGCGGCAAGTCCTCTATCTCTGCCATGGGAACTGTGCGAGTGAGTGCAGTGAAGTTCCGCTCAATCCGCCCAAGAACCCTCTCGGCCTCCCCTACTGGGAGGTTCCCTGCCACTGCTGATCCCCCGACGGCAGTAGCTGCGGCCTCTGGCCATGGGCGGCGCATGTTCTGTGCATAATCGGTAGGTTGCACGGGTCCCACATCTGCACGCAATACAGTATTCACCCATCAAAAAACTCGGTTATACAAAAACATGATATATATATCAAAAAGACATAAAAAATTACATATGCAAACAAAAAAAACTGTACAGGAGGAGACTTACCCATCTCCCCTCGCTCCTCACCAGGAGGCACTGGTATCGCTGGATCTCTGGAAAAATCGATCCCTGCATATGGGTAATCCTCAATCGTTGGGATCTGCCGTGACAGCCAGGAAAAAAAGTCATCATTGAAGGCCTCTGTGGTCCTCCCACCACCCTGTCGCGGCAGCAAAGCTTCCCATCTATACACTGTGGGGAAAGTATCCAGGTGTCCTCGTACTATCAGTCGAGGACTAAAACATGGAACTCTCTCAAAGAAAAACAAACATAGGATGGTCACAAACCCGAAGTTCCTATGCGTCCACTGTCTACAAGCTGTCAACTGACCTGTCATGCTTGCCAGTAATGTGGTACTCCATTCAAAAATCTATGCATTCATGCACTAAATTGCACAGTTCATCTATGCGCGCGAAGCCTGGTGCACAGCCGCAGAGCTGGTAATCCGCCCGATGAGTGATAAAATGGTCTAGAGGGCGAGGCTGGTAATCCTACTCACGGGAACCAAGGAAGATCTCTGATCGATCCCAGCCTCACAGTACTCCTCTATCAATTCCGAGACTTTTCTCGGCCCCGCAGGAAAAGTATGAAAGTTGACGGGTTCCCCTCTCCTCGAGAGGCCTGTCAGAAAATAGATATCCTCGGTGGTGGGCACCAAGGATTTCCCCTCTATCATAAAGGCGTCTGCATCTGGGTGCCAATAATAAACCAAGTCATTCAGTAGCCTGGGTTGAGCGCGCATGAATGGACATAGGAAAAATTTTACCAAGCCACACTGCGTCAGCATGGCCATCACATTCGGATCTGCAGCCACTGCCTCATTGGCAGCCTCGTGCTCCCTCTCTCTCCACTGAACATACATCCTGCCAAACACACAAGAAAAAAAAGGGGGAGTTTAGTCTTGGTTCAATCAATTTTCCATCGCGCAGGGGGCACCCGCGAGCTGTCGAGGCAACAGTCGTGGGCACCCGCGTGCAGATTTGGCTCTGCGTGTGGGTACCCACGGGCTGTCCCTGGACAGCCTGCGTTTTACTAGGGCCGACCTCTTAGAGGTCGACGGCCACCCCCAAAACACGCTCAAATTCAATAAATGAAGTATTGAAATACAAGATGAGGGAGTTTGTACTTACTTGGTCCAAGCAGAAGTCCGTTTCGTCCACTGTAGCTCCCGGAATCACGATCTTTGGCAAAGGGGGTCTTTTGGCTCCAGAGTCAATTTCCAAATCAGCAATGGTGATAATGAGCTGCCAACTTCTATTTTAGACTTTTTGGCCTCTTTTTGTCACTTTTTTGGGCCCTTTTATCAGTTTCTTTATACCAAAAACCACTTTGAGTGGTTCAGGAGTGATGTGGGAGGGATTTGATCAGGTATTGGGAAAATTTTCATTGAGTTTCAAAAAATAAAAAAAATATAGTGACAGTCCATAAAAAAATTTTGTTTTCAAAAATCAACTTGAGCATATAGGATAGGATTTCATCCCGACTGTTGCATCTCGTTGCCTTTTATTCTTATGATATAGGATCGATCCCATCCGGTTGTGACACGGAACCATCATATCTGCTCTAGAAGTGTCGCAACTTGGTGGTAGAGCTTGCCAAAAACATGGATTCCCTAGGTAGTTCCTGGTTGCATTATGGTGTCCATGCCATTTCTAACTGTAGGCTCGGGAGTCTGCATAGTGTTTCCTAAATACGAGTTTGAGCCTCATTTGCATGGGTCTTTTTTTACTCTTTGTCTTACCCTCTGGACTCCCAAAACATAACGAGTCTCCTTTTAAGCCCTTTTCAGACCCTTTAAACATGAAAAGATTGCCGAGTGATCTTGTGATGCTTCACGCTCATTAAACTGAAATTTGAAGTCACGTATGTCCGGTGGTAGTTTACCCCTTTTTCGATTCGAACGGTCAACTGTACGAACAAAGGAATACTCTATCGAATTCCAATTCTTTAGAAGAGTATCCTCAGGTAAGATTTTATTCCTTTTTCGGGCCTGAGGGACTAAATTTACGAAAAAGAAACCCCGGAGTCCATAGTTAAGCTCTTTTCAGACTCCCTAAAATTGAAAAGATCACCGAGTGACCTTATTCTTTCACACTCGTTAAAATGGTCCAGAAGAATATTCCTGACGGAGTCCATAGTTAAGCTTTTTTCAGACTCCTTAAAATTGAAAAAATATCCGAGTGATCTTGTCCTTGTCACACTCGTTAAAATGGTTTTGAATTGACGTCTAACCGATGCTAGTTTACCCCTTTTTCGAACCGGCTAGACTATTGTTGAAAAAGGTACCCCAATGGAGTTTCCTTTTATGCTTTTTCAGACTCTCTAAATATGAAAAACCATCAAGCTTCCCTTCTCTGGGCTCGTTAAACTTACATCGAAGGACGTTACCATTGTGTGTTCTATCAACCGCATTTGCATACCTTACCCATCAGTCTAGTACCAGTTTGCATCTGCGTCTTAACACCTTTGGCCACTGGAGGATTTTTCCTGAGTATTATTTCCTAGAACATCAGTCTTGTCCTTGTGCCTTGAGCTTGTATGTTTTCTATACCCGTTCCTCCCTTGTAACGTAATATTCCTTTATTCTTTTTCCAAATCAACAAAAAGAACAAAAAAATCAAATATACCCCAAAAAGAGGATGGGAAAAGTATTTTATTTATTGGCAGCATCATGAGTCGCCCTTGGATAAAGCACATCTGTCTATTTGATTCATCAGACTATGGGATGTAGTACGACCTTAGGAAGCTTTGCTCGTTATAGAGTTGTGTCCTCCACCGTTTGGTTACTCTTCCAAACATATGGAGAGTTTGCATCGCCTCCTGCTTCGTAGACTTATGATTAACAGATATGTTGCCTGAGTCTTATCACTTGTCGTGCTATTGTCCAAGGGAAGTTTGTCACCAAGCCTGAGTTGGCCCCTCTGCGATATGTCTCTTGTCCACATACCTGGCCATTCTGAACGTCCAATCAAGTCTTTGTTCGAAATCACTGAAGCCTTCAGTCCGATCATCAAGATTATCAAGTCCATAACCAACGAGATGTCGAAGACCTCTGGGTAGTGCAGTCGTACACTCATATTACACTCCTATCCGAGTTTTAGAAGACTTTGAAGTTGTTGCTCGAGCTCTGAATTACAACCATCAGGCCGAATCAACTTCTGGGAGATGGATACTTTCTATGTATATCTTTCGGATTTCGAGATGTAGCTCCATTGTGTATTGTTCGCGGCTACTCTTTATAGTTATTTGACATGGATCTACAGTGTATTTGATTGGTAGCCATGGTTCTATTCTATCCCGAGCATGGGTATGCTCGCCTCGGTGAGACATTTGATCTTTTTTGCAGACGGCACTTCCTGATTCCTGATTCCTGGGCTCACTCATTCAACACATCAGTACAGATTGGTAAAGAATTGGTAATGTATTTCGTCCATCAGATGCTCTTCTGACCTCACACATTAGGGGGCATCTGTTATAACCCTAAATTGCACCACACATGCTTACCTGGCATTAGGCCTACTCATATCCAGTCCTTGCCAAAGCCAAGCTGAATAAACTCTTGAAAATCCTCTTAAAACAAGTAAAACGTGCCCTAACCTACTACTGCATGCGTTGGAACACTGGCAGGCCCACTACTGCACGCGTTGGAACGCTGGCTGGCCTACTACAGCCCGCGTTTACCTAACAAAGCATAAAAATAGGAAAGTTGCCAACAGGACAAAAATCTTTGGGTCAGTTAACTGGAACTCCCATCCATGCATGGCCGAGAGTTCGTTCAAAACCCTAGCTCCTTCTAGCCTATAAAAGGAGGGGTAGGGATACTATTTGGAGGAGGAAAAAGATAGCAAAGAAACTCTGCCCAATTGTCGAATCCATTTGTCCCAACCCTTTATCCTTTCCTCAAGCTTAAGGAGAATTCAAGCAAAGCAGTTGGAGGACAAAGAAGAGGAGGAGCCCAGGATCAGGATCAAGGAACGGTGGCCGGTCTCTATCATTATTGTAAGTTGATTCATATTGAGATTAATAAAAGAATACTTTTCCCGTCCCAATACACGAGTGATATATATTTTATTCGATTTATGCTTAATCTCTAACCCTTAGGTAGAAAAATATCATGCATGTGTAGTGTTTTGTCTTGATTGTAGGATTGTCTTTGGAAGGAGCAGCGAAAGCAAGAAGATAAAGTGCAACGGAGGATCTACATCAAACGTCGATATAAAAGGTTAGTAAGTCTTTTCCATGCTTGTGTGTGAAAAATGGGTTTGAGTATTGGGGTGATAGGTTAAAAGTGTTTTTCTTTGAGGTCATGATCGGCGTACAAGTTCAGCCCTAGCTTGTTAGTCCGTAGGGTATTATTTCCCAACAACAAATGGTTCTACTTCATTACTAGTATCCTGTTGGTATCAAAGTAAGCTCATAATGATTACCATAGTGTTATTGTTTCACACTTGTATTATCTAGCACACGCTAATTAATCTAGTAGTTAAGAATGCAAAAAAACCTTCTCACAAAGAAGCACCAGTTGGTGATGGAATCTCACATCACAGGATCAATGCACAAAGGGGATGCGTTTCAGAGGGTAGGAAAGTTACGTTGACAACCTGCTTAACAAACTAACACCCTGGTGCAAGTTACCTCACCGAGTAGTGGGCAACCCTCCAATGATTCTGAGTGAGTCTAGCCAATGTCGATCCTAGGTACAACACTACCTTCCCTGAGCTGTCACATTGGGTAGGAAGTCTAAAATATTATGGCCTCTATGGTACCACCTACTATACCAAAGAAGAGTGGGGACAATCGACAGTCCACACCAAGACCAACAAAGAAGGGTTGATTACTCTATTGGCCCCAATGTGACATCATGCTTGACCCTTGTGTTAGAAGGGATTCCCAAAGTTAGTGATATAGAAACTGGATTTCACTCCATAACTCAAAGCTTTATGTTTTTTTAGAAAATCTGGAAAGTTATTCTCACAATCCTATTCCAAATCTCTAATCCTAAGCTAAGATGGGTTTGAAGAGCCCTAGAAAATTTGCTAGATAAATTTTAATTAGTGCTTGATTATAGGGTTGTTGTTACTCAAAGGAGTGGTTGTGAAACTGATTGGCGTTTTGACTCGACTATTTAAACCATGCAAGAGGAAAATGAAATGCAAGAATTTCAACTTCAATGAAAACTAGCTATGGGAAAAAGAAAGAGGTTTTAAGAAAATAAATAATTTCTTGATAGATTTCTATGTGTGCACTGTCAATGACAAAAAGTATGAGCTAATTGTCCAGATAAATGGAAGAAAAATGACCCAAATTTTAAAAATACCATGCAAATGTCACAATTCACTAATTAGTACACACATACAACATTGAAAAGAACAACGTGATAAAGAAAAAATGATATAGATCCTTGTTTCATAAGAGGAATGTCACATAAGGATTTCAAATTTTTATGTTCTCTAGAAATTATTAACCTTTCCAAGAAATAAGAGGTGTAAACATGGTGACCTTAGTACCCAATAAATCAACCCTATTTAACCCATCTATGCTCCCTACTCATACACTATCCATTACCCATCCCATCTCACGCCTTGAAAATTATGACTCTCATCCAAAACATCTCTTCACTAATTTAAGACCCAATATAAATTGTCGAACATCCATTGTAAGCTCAATCTCAAGGAAGACTCCTAGAACTACATGCTACAAAATTTGGTAACAAATCTCAAGGTTTTTGGCAGTTTTTGGTAACAAATTTCATGTTTTTTGACAATTTTTACAACATATATTAGGAGTGAATATCCACCATTTAAGTCATTGATCTCAATATCAAATACTCGAGATCAATTCTTGAAGGACTAACTCTCTTCAACAAATACCTATGATTATATCTCTTCTCCCTCTCTTCTCTTCACCTAAAAAAGGACCGACTAGGGTTCATATACCTACTTTGGAATCATAATTAGGGTCTTCTTTTGTGCCTCATGTCCATCTACCCACATTCACTTTCTTGCATCCATGACAAATCCTTTCTGGACCCCTTTCTTGGAGACATCAACTCAAACTAATCAAAGTTATTCAAACCCTCGAAAGCATTGAAGGAATTCCTACTTAGTTTTGAGTTAGAAAACCTCAGAGCTAGAAGACCTCCCAAGCATTAGATTTGAGTTAATTCCTACTTAGTTTTTAGTCATGCATTATTACCATGAAATGAAGGGAGGTATTGGGAAATTAAACAAATCACCATTTTTTACCTCAAGCTCTCTCTCCTGGTTCCCTCCGTGAGCTATGCCTCCTTCCTAACCCTGCCCTCGAGCTCTCTCTCCCAGCTGGTCCTGCGTGCCCTAGCTCTCTGTCTCCAGCTTCTTTCTCTGGCGTGTCCTGTGTGACCTAGTCTCCTCGACTGTATTCACTTACCTGAAATACAAAATTTGGGTCTACATTCGACTGTATTCCCTACTCATAGACTATATTCAATTATATTCCCTACTCGTAGACTGTATTAGTTTCTCTATCCTCTGATCGACGCTCTGCTATGTCTCATGAATGGGTGTGCACGAGTGTAATACTGAGATTTCATTTTAGTATTCTTTTGTTATAGTTATTTTATTTTGTTTATTTTTTTGTTTTATTTTTTTATTCATAATATTGTATTTATATATTATATGTAATATATATATATATATATATATATATATATATATATATATATATATATATATATATATTCATTGTTTTGTTTATTTTTTAGTTTTATTATATTTATATATTATATATATTAAGACAAGTGGATCCATGAAATAAGGCATCAGATATATGAAGAACGCATGTGGAATGCCTTCAATGATCAACTAAATCCATAAAGAAAGGGGTGGCCCCTCATCAATAAATAAATAAGACCATCCCTTAACATGTATTCAAGGAGGGTGATCACTCCACATGGGATGATGAGTAATATCCAAATAAAACCTAAACACGTGTAAAATAATCCCACAATTAGGCTAGGGAAAAACTCCATGGTAGGCTCCTGCACTAAGTAATAGGCATAAAAATATGTAGAAGAGGGAAACACTTGACATGAGGGTGTAATAGATGTCATAAAAAACTATAATATGTGTATGAATCCTCAACATGAGAAAGAGAATTCACCTCATGAACATCACACCATGCTAGACCATATCAACCTAAATGAATGTGAAATCAGGTGATATAAAGGGGAGAATTCCAAGCAAACAAATATGCCAATACAATATTATCTTAGCCAAAAATTGCTAGGGTGTTCCATCAAGGGATTCATACATCAACATGATGTATCATCAACCATCCAATGATCATAAGTACTCCACAAGCAAGTCTACTAGTATGAAAGGAAAGAAATCACCAAGACAACTAAAGCATCAACATCATCTAGCCATCCATGACTACATCACTAATAGTCTCATCAAATGCAATCACAATCCCTAGGCTATCCAAAGATCAAATTATAAACCTACCTTTGTGATGAAAATCACAAGAGTAGTGAAAACATACTAGTGTAGGCCTCATGTAAAATGAGGGGTAACACTTCCAACACAAATTGGATAATTTTAAACATAATCATAATTTCATTCCTCTTGCCAATGCCAATTTCTAGTAGGTTTGATTCCTAGATTGCAACCCCAATGGATGAACCATCAATAAATTGACTTAATTAACTCAAGTGGCTCTATTGTTTATTCTCTTGGTTAAAGTAGATTTAACCACTTTGTTTGATTATTGAATTACCAAGTCGAGTTGATGTCAACATGGATAAAGTTGTTGAGTATTCTATTGGAGCCAAAGTCAACCTTATTAGAGTTATTATCTATTATATAATCAAATTTTATTACATTTAAAAACCCTTTGAATTCTTAAATTCAATAAATTTCATCTAATATAATTGTGTTTGTGAAAACGAGTCTTTGTAGAATGATTAAACTATTGTATTTTTGTATTTCTAATATGCACTCAAATAGTAAGCATAAAAAAATTGCATGGTAATGAAGAATAAAACAAAAATCACATGAAATGATTCTATAATGACACTGGAAGAAGTGAAGTAGATCTGAAACATAAAATTACTAATCCACTCTCATTTTATTTATCTAACACAATTGACCTCAAATTTACACAAAATGATATCCCAACCACATTAAATGTTCATTATAGTCATAAACCTACCCTAAGCACATGTTGAGTGAGAAAACATGCTTTGACACAATTACATACTATAAAATGAAGGTGCGTACATATTGAAAGTTGTGCCTGCATTCAAGAAGAAAGATGAAATAAAAAAACATGTGCATTCTAGGTGACACTTTCATTTTGAGGGTTGATATGTCAGTCACAGGATCTACTGACAACAAATTGCCAAATCTTATAGTTCAACATGCCTACCAAGTGGCATGCAAATGAATGGTTGAAGGATATTGTTATTGTATCTTGTTTGTTGAATGGATGCACACACTTGATTGTATACTTGGTAATACTTACACCACATATGGATTCCATACACTAAGAACTCCACTCATTCTAGCCCACATAGATTAAGAATCACACTAAAAATAACAATAAAATGTCTCATGCCAACTAATTTAATGTTAACCAAAATCACATTACCAATGTTCATTCAATCATTAAACATTATTGCATCCTAAAAGATTCACTTAACACTATCTACTCCTTGGGTGTTGGTAGGCTAAATAAATTAATGAGAAAGGAACAAAAATCCATGGTGGTTGAAAGCCAAGTGGAGTTGTAAGCATGTATTTGATAAAAACTACAAAATCATTAGTAATGGTTACTCTAGGGTATGCATTATAATACTCATTATAATGACCATATATTGGGGTTTTGTTGTGCTATATAAATAAGTAGCCAAGCATGTGATTCATTTAGGTGATAAATTTCATTAGGACATGGCATTGATGACCAAATAGAATTGGTCAACCATGATGATGAGAACACCCTACTAAAGGCTAATTCATTCTATGAATCATTGATGTACATGATGTTCCACTTGTAAATGGTAGTATAAACGAAATCAAGGAACACTTAGTTGCCTTAAAGACATTTTTCATTGTATTGTGCCAAATGCACCTTGACTAGTGAGGAGAGATAAGTGTGCCATGAAGCTCAATGGAGGAACTCACCTAATATACATTCTACAAGTGGAGCATGATGATTTTTTCTTGCAAATTTTTTATAGTAATATCACTTATTGATAGGTCCAAATTTTAATAACTCATTTCCTGGTAGAACCAAGCAAAGCTTGTAGTTGCAAGGCTTCATATATGGCCTAATGCAACATTGTTATGCAATGAGTTAGCATTTTATAATATTTCCATGCTATGACATGGTATATATAAATATGTGAATCCACTAAGGCATGATACTCTTTGAAAAAATTTCAACGTTGGCCCCATTCACAGGTCAGTACCATTTCCCATCATGTACTCTATCCCTAGTACAATGTCTTTTAATAGTTGTTTCCCTTAAAATTAGACTGAGAAAATTAAAATGAAACAAGGTCGATATGGGTTGATATATAGAGTGGGTGTGAGTAATATTTGAGTTTGTAAACCCTTCCATATTGTCAAGGCATTTGAACAGTCTATCCATGCCAAATTTCAGTGCATACATAAACATTTTGAAAGAATTTCAATGTTGGCCCCATTCACAGGTAATCGTTACCCATCATGTATTGATCTAGCCCCAATACAATGTCTTTTAGTTGTTTCCTTTAAAATACGATCGATATGGACATCCCCACATCTACTAGTACTGCAAGGGCATGATGCAATTACCGCGTTGATAAAATAAGTACTTGATTAATTGCATGACAAGCTTCAAGTTATTTTTGTTGATTAAGGTTGGTTGTCATTGATGTCAACCCTTGAAGAGCCCTGTAGCACAAGGTTTGGGTAATGGACCCAATATTGTTTGATGTAAAGATGACTCATTATTGTCTTGTCATGGTTGATAAGAAGTAAAAATGGATGAACTCCAAAGTGGTCCCCTTATGGTGAAAGCCCTCATGGGAAGATGCTTTGTCGAGTGAGAGAGCCCATGCTTATTTGAGGAATAATGAGATGAACGACAGTGAATTTGCGAGTAAAAATATCCTAGATGGATATTGCTTGTCATGTCATTTCCGATGGTATGTGTAACGTCACATAACTCCTCATGGTTAGAGAGTTATGAAAATATGAAGTTGGAGAACCCTCATGAGTCTTATAGAATCCCCCAAGAGTCAAAGTTCTTTTCAAAAAGAAATTATTTTAAATGAAGAAGCCCTAAAATAAGGAAAGTGTAAGGCTACATGAAGATAAAAATAAGAGTTCACTCATAAAACACACTTGTACATATTGTATATCTATTTTATTATGTAAAGCTTCTTTTAAATACTTGTGGATACGTCTGAAGTGGAGAACGTCTGAGATAGCACGAAGGGTTGATGACAAAATTATCAGATTTATAGAAAACCTATTTTCTGGTGTGTAAGTGGGTTGTCTATGTATAGGGTGTATATACGCGAGTTGCCTATGTATAGGGTGTGTACAATACATTAGATCCATGTGGGTTGTCTGTGTATAGGGTGCATATACGTGGGTTGTCTGTGTATAGGGAGCGTACATGCTGATAAAGTCATGGAAACTTGAGAAGATGAATATGTAGAGGTTCTAGATTCTGAGATCAATCTCCCAGGAAGGTCTAAAGTGCTCAGATACATCAGATCCATCCATTGGTTCAAAAGGTATGTCTTATTTCTATGAATAGTTGGATTTTGATGTATGCATGAGGAATGGCAATGGGGATTTGAGGATTCTCTCTAGAAATACTAGTGGCTACATGTGATCTTTTGCATAAATCATATTTATAGAATTACAATGCTGGTATGTTCATCATTGATACTTCTTGTGAGGCACATCTTGTATTTCTTGGGAAATGGCTAAGGGTTTTTATGGCACATGGTTGAGAGCTTGTATTTGTGTAGTAGTTGATGTATTGAGAGACTGAATATTAGAAAGGGGTTGATGACTAAGATCATGTGAGGGATATTATACTTTTTCATGATTACACATACCTATATGACACATGACTATAGAGAGACATAGTTTCCTTCAGTAAAGGTTATATATAAGGATGCATGTACAGGGTACAATTACAGTCTGGATATAGTGATAGGTTACAGATCTATGTGAAAGAATTTATAGAAGGTCAGAAGTTTTCAAGAAAAGGAAACCCTAGTTTTCAGAAGGAATACACAGGCTACATAATAGTTTTCCAGTGTACATACATGAGATGCATAACAGATAGGGCGTGTATATACGCGGGTTGAAACACTACAGGTCATGTATCTGTTGTAATTTTTGTAGATACATGTCTAGTTCAGGTACAGATTGATTACATGGCAATTGTATAGATTGGATATAGGTCAATGGTATAGGTTGTTATAGTTGTACAAAAGTATATCTCACAGTGACAGATTGACAATGTTTCTATCATTCTACTTATACTTCAAGTCAGTTGGATGGGGCAAGGATAGGTGGTTGTAGCCGAAGAACTTAGGGGGTTGTATCCTCCTTCTGGTTGTAGCCAGATAATTGGGGAGTTGGAGCTTCCCTCAGGTTGTATCCTGAGAAACTAGGGGGTTGGAGCCTCCTTCCAGTTGCAGCTGGAAAACAAAGGAAGTTGGTGCTTCCAATGAATGTAATTCTTCAAGACATATAAGAAAAATCATTATGTGGTTTTCTCTCGATTTAGGTTTCCACGTAAAACATTGGTGTACTATGTATGTGTGTGATTGTTAATTTATTATTGCTCATTATTGGATAATAATTCTACATTGATATAACACTTGGATTATTTGGAGAAAAAGGATTATAATTACGCTATTACTAATTCACCCCCCCTCTCAGTAATCCAACAATTGGTATCAGAGAATGTTCCTTTAGAAATCAGTTTAACCACTGAAAGGTAGATCATGGAGAGTACCAACTCATATAAAAATGGATTACCACACTTTGATGGACAAAAGTATGTTTTTTGGAGCATAAGGATGAAGACATATATACATGCATAGGGGTTTGAAATTTGGCAATCAATTGTAGATAGATACACAGTACCAACAGTTCCACCAACAAATGGCAAAGCAATGAAACTTGGTCAGAATAATTCCAAAGCTACAAATGCACTTTTGAATGGTCTAAGTGAAACAATATTCATCAAAGTTGCACATTGTAAATCCGCTAAAGAGATTTGGGACAAGCTTCAAAATATTTATGAAGGAGATACAAAATTCAAAGAAGAAAGTTCAAACTTACAGAGGTCAGTTCGAACAAATAAAAATGAAGGAAGATGAGAATATTGCAGCCTACTTCTTAAGAGTTGACGAAACAATGAATGCAATCATAGGATTGGGAGAAGAAATTGAAGAATTTGTAATTGTTCAAAAGGTACTAAGATCTCTTCCTATGAGATTCAACCCTAAGATATTAGCACTCGAAGAAAGATTGGATCTGAACTCAATAAGCATGGACGAACTCCCTGGAATCTTCACAACATATGAAAAGAGAACTAAACAGGAAAATCCATATGTAAACGAAGCARCCTTCAAAGAATCCAAAAGATCAAAGAAACAGAAAAAGGAACAAGAAGAATATAGCAGCAATAATGACATCTCAAAAGATGATGAAGAAGTGGCCAACTTCGTCAAAATACTAAACAAGGGAACCAATAGTAGGTATAGAGGTAAGCTTCCTTTAATTTGTTTTAATTGTGATGGTATTGGTCATTTTGCCAACAAATGTCCTCATAAGAAAAAGAGAAATGATGAAGGTTACTCAAAAGGAAAACACACATATAAAGGAAAAAGAACTACAAAGAAAGATTTCAAGAAAACCTTATGCATCAAAGAAGACATCTCATCGTGAGATGAAGATGAAATCCGTGACAGTGAGACAGGAAGAGTTCTATTCATGGCAGTAAAATATTCTGACAAAGAAGACTCTGAAGAAGAATATGAAGAAGCCGGAGAAGGATATGAAGAAGTCGAAGACAAAATTGAAGAGGCATAAGTTGACTATTGAGAAGAATTAATGTGTGCCATAGAAGTTATCAGAAGATAAAAGAAGAAAAACAAGAAACTACAAGAAGGACTAGACAAGAAAAATGACACTCGAGAACTAGAACAAATGATCACAAGATTGAAGGTTCAAATAGAAGAAGATAAAATAATTGAAGAAGAACTCAAAGAACAACTAGAAGAAAAGGACAAGACCATTGGAAATTTGGAAGCAGAGATTGTCACATTAAGAAAGGATATTCAAAAGAAAAATATGCAGAATAGCTCAAAAATTTTGAATGACATCATCAACAGTAAACGATCTCATCTTGACAAGTATGAACTTGGATACAATCAGACAGAAAAGGGATCAAGCTCCAAAACAACAGAGAAAGAAACAAATCCAAAAATCTATGCAGAAACAATCAAAGGGGATAGAAAGATATACAAGGAATATTACAGGGACACTCCTCCATTGAGAAGATTCAGATTTCAGAATCAACAACAGATAGATTGGCCTCAAGAAGAAGAAGGATTCATAAGAGCACCTTCTTTCAGAATATCTTCAACTCCCAGGTATCAAACTATATGTTTTGTTTTATGTTATGCATGTAATAATTTTGGACATAAAGATGTGAATGGCAGAGATAACAACATGAACAATAACAACTTTGAGAGTCATACACAAAGGGGTTACTCAAGAAGACTTAGTGAAACACAAAGAAGAAGTTATAACATGTTTGAATCTTTGAGAACTAAAGTGGAATGTTACAAATGTAACAATTTTGGACACGTGGCCAAAGATTGCAGAATGACAGTCCCTCCTCAACAAAATAACAACAATCACAGAAAAAAACCTCAGAAAACAACATGGGTAAGAAAGCAAGATCAATATAGAAATGAAGAATGCACAGTCGCTCTACAAGCTAAGAAGAAGAAACACGGTTGGTATGTTGACAGTAGGTGCTCAAAACACATGACAAGTGATAGAGACAAATTTCTTACATTGCAAAAGGAAATAAATGGATCAATGTCCTTCGGAAATGATAATTTAGCCAAAATCATTGGAGAAGTCACAGTCTGAATTGGGAACAAGAATAAAAAGGCACAAAAGTTTCTACCGGTAGAAGATATGAAACATAATCTTCTAAGTGTGAGTCAAATGTGTGACCAAGGTCATAAAGTTACTTTCGATTCACAAAAGTGTCACACAAAAAGAGTAGATTCAGGGAAATTGGTTGGTACATCTGCAAGAACTTCAAACAACATATGTGTGTTAAGTGAACTTGGAAATGAAAAGTGTTGTCTAGTAAAGGAAGATGAAAGTTGGCTATGGCACAAAAGAATGGGTCACATGAATTTTGATAACCTTGTCAAACTCAACAAAAGAGAAGCAATCAGAGAAATGCCAAGATCACGAAACCAACCAACACTTTATGGAAGCATTGCCAACAAGGAAAGAAAACAAAGACCAGGTTCAAATCAAAGGAATATTCAACAACAAGACCACTGGAAATTGTGCATATTGATCTAGTTGGACCAACTACAACAAAGGGATTAAATGGTGAGAGATAATTTATGTTATTAGTTGATGATTATACAAGAATGATTGTAGTTTTCTTTCTCAATAACAAGTCAGAAGATTTTGAAAACTTCAATATTTACAAGGAAATGGTTGAAAATGAGATGGATTCAAGAATCAAATGCTTGAGATATGACAATAGAGGAGAGTTCACTTCAAAGCAATTTATGGACTACTACAACAGTCATGGAATAAAAAGGAAATTTTCTGTCACTAGGACACCTCAACAGAATGGAGTTGTTGAAAGAAAGAACATGACAATACAGGAAATGGCTCGAACAATGCTAATGGATTCCAAATTGACAGATATATTTTGTACAAAGACAATGCATACAACAATTCACATTCAAAACAAAGTAATTCTCAGAAACAACACTGATAAAACTCCCTACGAGATATGGAAAAGAAGACCAACAAATGTGAAGCACTTCAGAGTTTTTGGAAGAAAATGCTATACCAAAAGAGGAGATGGAAGAATGGGAAAGTTTAACTCTCGTGTGGACAAAGGAGTACTTGTTGGTTACTCAAGTACAAGGAAATCATACAAGTGTTACAATCTAAGATTGAACAAAGTTGTGGAAAGCATCAACATAACAATTGATGAAATAGGTAGACCAGAATCAAAGGAAGAAGAAAACAAGTCAATGGAACAACTTTTCGAAGAAGAAGAAGAAGAAGATGAAGTAGAAGAGGAAGATGAAGAGAATTTGACAGAAACAGAAGAGAAAGTTCAGAAAGTATCTCCAAAGACACCTAACAAATGAGTACATAAGAATCATCCTTCAGATCAGATTATTGGAAACAAAGATGCAGGAGTTGAGACTAGAAACAAAATCCGTTCACTAGAAAAAACACACCTAACACTCTTATCTATGATTGAACCAAATTTTTTTGAACAAGCCAACAAGGATGAATTTTGGAATAAAGCCATGAATGAAGAATTGGATCAAATAGAGAAAAATAACACTTGGGAACTGGTTCCAAGACCAAATAATAAGAATCTGATCGACACAAAATGGGTTTTCAGGAATAAATTAAATGAATATGGACAAGTTACAAGGAACAAATCTAGATTGGTATGTAAAGGATATGCACAGATTGAAGGAATCGACTTTGAAGAGACATTTGCTTCAGTTTCTAGAATGGAAGAAATCTGGTTTCTTTTAGCCTATGCATGCTCCAAAAATGTTAAATTATATCAGATGGATGTAAAATCACCTTTTATGAATGGGGAAATTGAAGAAGAATTCTACATTGAAAAACCAGAAGGATTTCATTTGTCAGAGAACACAGATTAAGTGTGTAAATTAAAGAAGGCCTTGTATTGATCCAGATTATTTTCGGCACGAAATGAGAGCAGAGATATAACACATAAATATTTAGAGATATTGCAAGAGAGACAACAATATAACAGAGATATAGTGGAAATAAAACAAGAGTCACATATATACAGTAATACACAATTTCTATTAATGAAATAAATGTACAGAGACTGTAAAATACAGAGTGAAAGACTCGCTAGAATGGTGGCAACTTATCTCTGAGAAGAGATGTGAAGGCTACTCACATCCATGAGAAGATGATCATTACAATGAGGCTCTAAGGGCCTTTTTAACAAAAGTAAAATCCAAAACCCTAACCTCGGAAGATGAAAAGCCAAAAGGTTTGTGGGCCCCGATGGGGGTAGTTGATATGCCAACTTCCCAGGGGCGTAACTTTTGCATACGATCTCCATTTGGGGCGCTCAATAACTCGTTGGAAATATCTATCCAAGAACTAAAACTTTTGGGTGAGCAACATGATCTACGATCCATGTTTCTCCTCGGTTTCTCAAAAAACATCGTTTAGGGCCTCAAAATGGCCCCGGAAGTTAAAAACTGCTAAAAATAGTAAATTACCAAAATTGCCAGAAACATGTTTTGGGCCAGTTGGAAAAGGTGGGTGGCCACCGATATCCACCTAGATCAATCCTCCCTCCTTAGGAAGAAATGGTCTCCATTGCGTTGAGTTCCTTGGGGAGAGGGGAAAGCGATTGCTGAATCTGAATCTTGGTGAGTTGCTTCCCTTGTTGGAACCGTCGCGCTGCTTGGTTTGTTGAACGTCGTCATGAACCTGTGGCTGGAAGGGTTGGACCTTTTTAACCAGTCTGGCTACATGAGATGACTATGTGCAGAAGGAATATTTGTGCTTTGCTGCAACCTTGTCGACCTACTTCTGGTGGATAGAAGGTGCTTGGGCCGAGGCTGTAGTGGTTGCAGTATCCTTTTGTTCCCCTTTTGAACAGATTGTGGAGAAGATGAATTTTGTAGTATGAGATACTACCTTGCAACACTGTTTAGGTGGGGTAGTAGTTGGAACTACCTCTGGTATCCTGTAGAGATGACCCCCCAGAGTAATAATGACACTACGGGGTCGAGACTCATAAATAGCATGGCACTTCCACATATATGGTTGGCCCAAGAGAACATCACATACATCCAGTGGGAAAACATCACATAATACCTCATCCTTGAAGGGTTGGATGCCGTATGACAATAGAAACTGCTAACTAACACGAAGATCTTGTCCTTGGCAAAGCCACCCGATGTTGTATGGTTGCAGGTGTGGTGTTGCCGACAATCCCAACTGTTTGACGACCTCTATTGAGATGAGGTTCTTCTGGCTTTCGCTATCAACAATAAATTGTAGCGGGGTCCCCTTCACCCACATCTATGAATGAAAAAGGCATTCCCCCTCTTTTGGATCTGTTGGTTCTTCTGGTTGAATTGCTGCATTTGCGACAATAGCAGTGGGGTCTGCGTCAATGATCTGTCTTTTACCAGTATTTTTAGAATCAGATTCTAAATCAGGGTTTGGCTCCTTGTCTTTAGTCTCAGCCACCAATGACTTTTTTGAGTGACATCAATTGGTGTTGTGCCAGGGACTTTTGTGGAAATCACACCATTTTCTGATGTCCTTCTTTCTCTTCCCGTGACCCTTCTTTCCCTGTGGCTTGGACTAGTTTTCAGGAGACTGTTTGTTAGGGCTGTCTTTGTCATACTTTGGTTGTTTTGGATTTGCAGACCCAAACTCCCATTTGTTCTGGTGCTTAAATTTTTGCTCAATTTTAACAGCATATCGATAGGCAGAACCGAGTGATGAGATGTCCAGGAAATCCATTTCAGTTTGGATGTATCTGTGTAGAGCCCCGCGGTATTTCAGAACCAAATGTCGTTCGAAATCTTTGATACCCAGCTTGATGCACAAGGTATGGAAGCTATTGGTGAACTCTAGAAATGATTGGCCCCTCTCTTGCCATAGTGTGGTCCATCTCATGTACTGGTCCTCATAGTTTCCAACAGGGTAATGTTGTTCCTTTGCCACATCCACAAAAAAATCCCAAGTGGGCTCGACCCCATATATTCGAGACTCCTCTGTGGAACTCTGCTCCCAGTAAGTTTCCCACCAATGTTTTACATGGGGAAGAGCCTTAAGGAGTGCGAAGGTGATATTTTCCTTGTCGGAAAAATTATGAATAGAGAAATAACCTTCTAGCAGATTTAACCATTTATCTAGGTCATCTGCATCTATTTGACCTTCAAATACAGGAATATCAAAATTAACCTGTACCTTGAAATGCGAGGTGCCTCCAAAGTGGCCGCTTGATGAAGATGCGCTTGATGCTATCGACAGGCGTTCAAGGATGTGGGAAAAAATCTCCATCATTTCGTCCCTCTGTCACGTGAGAGCTTGCTCAAGCAACAGACTAATAGGATCGTCTACTTCGTCATTTTTATTTTCTTCCGCCATTGAGGGTTTCTTGGGTATGCAAGAGCAATTTTCCTCAAGAGAGACAAGCTCGATACCCAACTTGCTATACTCAGACCTCGTCAGGGACATGTACTGAAAAACGATCAAGAGTAGCCTGCTCTGATACCACTGATCCGGATTATTTTCGGCACGAAACGAGAGCAGAGATATAACACATAAATATTTAGAGATATTACAAGAGAGACAACAATATAACAGAGATATAGCGGAAATAAAACAAGAGTCACAGATATACAGTAATACACGATTTCTATTAATGAAATAAATGTACAGAGACTATAAAATACAGAGTGAAAGACTCACTAGAATGGTGGCAACTTATCTCTGAGAAGAGATGTGAAGGCTACTCGCATCTGTGAGAAGATGATCATTACAATGAGCCTCTGAGGGCATTTTTAACAAAAGTAAAATCCAAAACCCTAACCCTGGAAGATGAAAAGCCAAAAGGTTTGTGGGCCCCGATGGGGGTAGTTGATACGCCAACTTCCCAGGGGCATAACATTTTCATATGATCTCCGTTTGGGGTGCTCAATAGCTCGTTGGAAATACCTATCCGAGAACTACAACTTTTGGGTGAGAATAATGATCTATGATCCATGTTGCTCCCCGGTTTCTCAAAAAACATCGTTTAGGGCCTCAAAATGGCCCTGGAAGTTAAAAAGTGCTAAAAATAGTAAATTACCAAAATTGCCAGAAACATGTTTTGGGTGAGTTGGAGAAGGTGGGTGGCCACCGATATCCACCTAGATCAATCCTCCCTCCTTAGGAAGCAATGGTATCCATTGCGTTGAGTTCCTGGGGGAGAGGGGAAAGCGATTATTGAATCTGAATCTTGGTGAGTTGCTTCCCTTGTTGGAACCATCGCGCTGCTTGGTTTGTTCAAGGTCGTCACGAACCTGTGGCTGGAAGGGTTGGACCTTTTTAACCAGTCTGGCTATATGAGATGACTATGTGCAAAATGAATCTTTGTGCTTTGCTGCAACCTTGTCGACCTACTTCTGGTGGATAGAAGGTGCTTGGGTCGAGGCTGTAGTGGTTGCAGTATCCTTTTGTTCCCCTTTTGAACAGATTGTGGAGAAGATGAATTTTGTA
>ML777424.1:451369-466937 GCA_009831015.1 Picea engelmannii
GTAGTGGTTGCAGTATCCTTTTGTTCCCCTTTTGAACAGATTGTGGAGAAGATGAATTTTGTAGTATGAGATACTACCTTGCAACACTGTTTAGGTGGGGCAGTAGTTGGAACTACCTCTGGTATCCTATAGAGATGACCCCACAGAGTAATAATGACACTACGAGATCGAGACTCATAAATAGCGTGGCGCTTCCACATATATGGTTGGCCCAAGAGAACATCACATACATCCAGTGGGGAAACATCACATAATACCTCATCCTTGAAGGGTTGGATGCCGTATGACAATCGACACTGTTGGATAAAACGAAGATCTTGTCCTTGGCGAAGCCACCTGATGTTGTATGGTTGCGAGTGTGGTGTTGTCGACAATCCCAACTGTTTGACGACCTCTACTTAGATGAGGTTCTTCTAGCTTCCACTATCAAAAATAAAATGCAGTGGGGTCGCCTTCACCCACATCTGTGAATGAAAAAGGCACTCCCCCTCTTCTGGATCTATTGGTTCTTCTAGTTGAATTGTTTTGGTCGCGACAATAGCAGTGGGGTCTGCGTCGATCATCTGTCTTTTACCAATATTTTTAGAATCAGATTTTGAATCAGGGTTTGGCTCCTTGTCTTTGATCTCAACCACTAATCACTGTTTTGAGCAACATTCATTGGTGTTGTGCTAGGGACTTTTGTGGAAATCACACCATTTTCTGGTGTCCTTTGTCTTCCCGTGACCCTTCTTTTCCTGTGGCTTGGACTAGTTTTCAGGAGACTGTTTGTTAGGGTTGTCTTTGTCATACTTTGGTTGTTTTGGATTTGTAGACCGGAAATCCAGTTTGTTCTGGTGCTTAAATTTTTGCTCGATTTTAATAGCATATCGATAGGCATTACCGAGTGATGATATGTCCAGGAAATCCATTTCAGTTTGGATGTATCTGTGTAGAGCCCCACAGTATTTCAGAACCAAATGTCGTTCGAAGTCTTTGATACCTAGCTTGGTGCGCAAGGTATGGAAGCTATTGGTGAACTCCAGAACTGATTGGCCCCTCTCTTGCTGCAGTGTGGTCCATCTCATGTACTGGTCCTCATAGTTTCCAACAGGGTAATACTGTTCCTTTTCCACATCCACAAAAAAATCCCAAGTGGGCTCGACCCCATATATTCCAGACTCCTCTGTGGAAATTTTCTCCCATTAAGTTTCCCACCAATGTTTTACATGGGGGAGAGCCTTAAGGAGTGCAAAGGTGATATTTTCCTTTTCGGAAAAATTATGAACAGAGAAATAACCTTCTAGCAGATTTAACCATTTATCTAGGGCATCTGCATCTATTTGACCTTCAAATACAGGAATATAAAAATTAACCTGTACCTTGAAAGGTGAGGTTCCTCCAAAGTGGTCGCTTGATGAATATGTGCTTGATGCTATCGACAGGCGTTGAAGGATGTGGGAAAAATTCTCCATCATTTTGTCCCTCTGTCGCGTGAGAGCTTGCTCAAGCAACAAACTGATAGGATCGTCTGCTCCATCGTTTTTATTTTCTTCCACCATTGAGGGTTTATTGGGTGTGCGATATCAATTTTCCTCAAGAGAGACAAGCTTGAGACCCAACTTTCTATACTCGGACCTCATCGGGGACATGCACTGAAAAACGATCAAGAGCAACCTGCTCAGATACTACTAATCCAGATTATTTTCGGCACGAAATGAGAGCAGAGATATAACACATAAATATTTAGAGATATTGCAAGAGAGAAAACAATATAACAGAGATATAACGGAAATAAAACAAGAGTCACGGATATACAGTAATACACAATTTTTATTAATGAAATAAATGTACAGAGACTGTAAAATAGAGAGTGAAAGACTCGCTAGAATGGTGGCAGCTTATCTCTGAGAAGAGATGTGAAGGCAACTCGCATCCGTGAGAAGATGATCATTACAATGAGCCTCTAAGGGATTTTTTAACAAACGTAAAATCCAAAACCCTAACCCCGGAAGATGAAAATCCAAAAGGTTTGTGGGCCCCGATGGGGGTAGTTGATACGCCAACTTCCCAGGGGTGTAACTTTTGCATACGATCTCTGTTTGGGGCGCTCAATAGCTCGTTGGAAAGATCTATCCGAGAACTACAACTTTTGGGTGAGAAACATGATCTATGATCCATGTTTCTCCTTGGTTTCTCGAAAAAACATCGTTTAGGGCCTCAAAATGGCCACGAAAGTTAAAAACTGCTAAAAATAGTAAATTACCAAAATTGCCAGAAACATGTTTTGGGACAGTTGGAGAAGGTGGGTGGCCACCGATATCCACTTGGATCATGTATGGCCTAAAACAGGCTCCTAGAGCATGGCACTCTAGACTGGATAAGTATCTACAATAGGCAGGGTTCAAAAAAGGAAGTGCAGACAACAACCTCTACATCAAGGTAAGTCAAGGTAATATTTTATTAATTGAAGTTTATGTTGATGATATTTGTTTTAGTAGTGATGATGAAAGGTTAAGCCAGAAATTTGCAAAATATATGCAGAATGAATTTGAAATTTCATTACTAGGAGAACTATCCTTCATTTTGGGAATTTAGATAGGTCAAAGCAACCAAGGAATATTTATTTCTCAAACCAAGTATATTAGAGAAATGATAAAGAGGTTTAGAATGAAAGATTTCAAAACATTTATCACTCCCATGCAAACCAATTGCAAGTTGAGCAAAGATGATAATTAGAAGTCTATAGATCAGAGGAAATACAGGTCCATGATTGGTAGCCTACTAAATGTGACAACATCCAGACCAGATGTAATGCAGGCAGTTGGACAGGTGGTACGATTTCAAGCAGCACCAAAGGAGTCACATGTGTTAGCAGTGAAGATGATTTTCAGATATCTCAAAGGAACATAAGAGTTTGGATTATGGTATCCAAAAGGAAAATATCTATCACTTATTGCCTACACAGATGTAGATTGGGCAGGTTGTATTGATGATCGATGAAGCACCAGTGGAGCAACGTTCTACTTGTGTGATTGTTTAGTATCATGGCTAAGAAAGAAAAAATAATCATTATCTCTATCTACTGTCAAGGCATAGTATATTGTAGTAGTATCATGTTGTACACATGTTCTTTGGATGAAACAAACTCTGACAGATATACAGGTTGAGTATGATGAGCCCATTCCAATCTATTGTGATAATACAAGTGCCATTAGTATCTCAAAGAACTCGATGATGCACTCCAAGACAAAGAACATTCCAATCAAATATCACATTCTACGGAAGCAGGTTGCAGAAAAGAATATCAGAGTTGAGTATGTGGGCACAAAAGAACAAGTGGCAGACATCTTCAAAAAACCACTTCCATGAGAATCCTTTGAATATCTTCGCCAGAGACTTGGAGTTATTTCTACTCCAAAATGAATGCTTTTTGAATGCTTATCTTATATGTCTTAGATTTAAACAAGGAAGGACCATAAGAGGATAGTTCAGTCAGGGGGAGCAACCCCAGATGGAAATATACCTTTTCCATTGATGACAAAGTGGGAGAGATTTATCATATGTAGAAGACAGAGGTAGAGGAGAGAGGGATGGTTCCAGGGGGAGCAAATTTATCAGATACATGGGACAAAGGCATGGTTCTAGGGGGAGCATGAGTGATATGATTTCAGTATTGCATTAGAGTGTTGCCATCAATGCCAAAGGGGGAGATTGTTTATTAAGGTTGGTTGTCATTGATGTCAACCCTTGAAGAAATCCCCATAGCACAAGGTTTGGGTAATGGACCTAAGATTGTTTGATGTAAAGATGACTCATTATTGTCTTGTCATGGTTGATAAGAAGTAAAAATGGATGAACTCCAAAGTGGTCCCCTTATGGTGAAATCCCTCATGGGAAGACGCTTTATGGAGTAAGATAATCCATGCTTATTTGAGGAATAATGAGATGAAGGACGGTGAATTTCTGAGTGAAACTATCCTAGATGGATAGTGCTTGTCATGCCATTTTTGTTGGTATGTGGAACATCACATAACTCCTCACGGTTAGATATTTATGACAATATGAAGTTGGAGAACCCTCATGAGGCTTATAGAAGCCCCCAAGAGTCAAAGTTCTTTGCAAAAATAAATTATTTTAAATGAAGAAGCCCTAAAATAAGGAAAGTGTAAGGCTACATGAAGATATAAATAAGAGACAAAGTTCACTCATAAAACACACTTATACATATTGTATATCTATTTTCTTGTGTAAATCTTCCTGTAAATACTTGTGGATACATCTGATGTGGTGAATGTTTGAGGTAGCACGAAGGGTTGACGATGAAATTCTCGGATTTATAGAAAACCCTATTTTCTGGTGTGTACACGGGTTGTCTGTGTATAGGGTGTGTATATGCGAGTTGTCTGTGTATAGGGTGCGTACAGTACATCATATCCATGCAGGCTGTCTGTGTATAGGGTGCGTATATGCGGGTTTTCTATGTATAGGGAGCGTACATGCTAATAAAGTCATGGAGACTTGAGAAGATGAAGATGTAGAGGTTCAAGATTTTGAGATCAAGATCCCAGGAAGGTCTAAAGTGCTCAGATACATCAGATCCATCCATTGGTTCAAAAGGTATGTCTTATTTCTATGAATAGTTGGATTTTGATGTATGCATGAGGAATGGCAATGGAGATTTAAGGATTCTCTCTAGAAAGACTAGTGGCTACATGTGATATTATGCATAAATCAGATCTATAGAACTACAATGCTAGTATGTTCATCATCGATACTTCTTGTGAGGCACATCTTGTATTTCTTGGCATATGGCTAAGGGTTTTTTATGGTACATGGTTGAGACCTTGTATTTGTGTAGTAGTTGATGTATTGAGAGACTAAATATTAGAAAGGGGTTGATGACTAAGATCATGTGAGGGATAATATACTTGTTCATGATTACACATACCTATATGACACATGAATAGAGAGAGACATAATTGCCTTCAGTAAAGGTTATATATGAGGATGCATGCACAGGGTACAATTACAGTCTGGATACAGTGACGGGTTACAGATCTATGTGAAAGAAGTTACAGGAGGTCAGAAGTTTTCAGAAGGCATACACAGGTTTCATAATAGTTTGGTAGTGCACATACGTGGGCTGCATAACATATAGGGCACGTACATATGTGGGATGCAACACTACAGGTCGCGTATCTATTGTAATTTTTGTAGATACATGTTCAGTTCAAGTACAAATTGATTATAGGGCAATCGTACAGATTGGATACAGGTCAGTGGTACAGGTCGTTACAGTTGTCAAACAATATATCTCACAGTGACAGATTGACAGTGGTTCCATCATTCTACTTATACTTCAGGACGGTTGGATGGGGCAAGGACAAGTGGTTGTAGCCACCTTCCAGTTGTCGCCGAAGAACTTAGGGGGTTGTAGCCTCCTTCTGGTTGTAGCCAGAGAATTGGGGAGTTGGATCTTCCCTCAGGTTGTAGCCTGAGAAATTAGGGGTTTGGATCCTCCTTCCAGTTGCAGCTCGAAAACTAAGGAAGTTGGTGCTTCCAATGAATGTAATTCTTTAAGACATATAAGAAAAATCATTCTGTGGTTTTCTCTCGATTTGGGTTTCCACGTAAAACATTGGTGTACTGTGTATGTGTGTGATTGTTCATTTCTTATTTCTCATTATTGGATAATAATTCTACATTGATATAACACTTGGATTATTTGGAGAAAAAGGATTATAATTACGCTATTATTGATTCACCCCCCCTCTCAGTAATCCAACAATTTTATGTCTTTGTATTTTTCTCTCATCTAAGTACTCTTTTTCTCCATAAAGATTAATATTAATATGAAATCATTATTTAAATAAAAAATATCATTTATCACCTTCTTCCCTCCACGACCAAAATCATGGGCCTAATTGGCATGATGTTGGTTTTGAACGACACAGACGATGAATAAAAAGAGATGGCGTGTGAGTGATATTTGAGTATGTAAACCCTCCCATATCGTCAAGGCATGTGAACAGTCTATCCATGCCAAATTTAGGTGCATAAAAAAACATTTTGAAAACATTTCAACGTTTTCCCCATTCACAGGTCAATATTGTTGCCCATCATGTACTCTAGCCCTAGTACATTGTATTTTAATAGTTGTTTCCTTTAAAATTCGACCGAGAAAATTAAAAAGAAACGAGGACGAGATGGTTCGACATATAGATTGGGTGTGTGAGTAATATTTGAGTCTGGAAACCCTTCCATATCATCAAGGCATGTGAATAATCTATCCATGTCAAATTTCAGTGCATACAGAGGCATTTTGAAAGAATTTCAATGTTGGCCCCATTCACAGGTTACTATTGGCCATCATGTACTGATATAGCCCCAATAAAATTTATTTTAGTTGTTTCCTTTAAAATACGATTGAGATGCATGTCCCTGCATCTACTAGTACTGCAAGGGCATGACACAATAACCACGTTGATAAAATAAGTACTTGATTAATCACATGACAAGCTTCAAATTATTTTATGTCTTTTATTTTTTCTCTCATCTAAGTACTCTTTTTCTCCATAAATATTAATATTAGTATGAAATCATTATTTAAATACAAAATCTCATCTATCGTCTTCTTCTCGCCACGAACAAAATCATGGGCCTAATTGGCATGAGGTAGGTTTTGAATGACACACACGATGAATATAAAGAGTGGGTGTGTGAGTGATATTTGAGTCTAGAAACCCTCCCATATCATCAAGGCATCTGAACAGTGTATCCATGTAAAAGTTTGGTGCATACCAAAACTTTTTTAGATATTTTTAACATTGGCCCCATTAACAGGTTAGTATTGTTTCCCATCATGTACTCTTGCCCTAGTACAATGTCTTTTAATAGTTGTTTCATTTAAAATTCGACCGAGAAAATTTAAACAAAATGAGGACGGGGTGGGTTGATATATAGAGTGGGTGTGTGAGTAATATTTGAGTCTGGAAACCCTTCCATATCATCAAGGCATGCGAACAGTCTATCCATGTCAAATTTTAGTGCATACATAAACATTTTGAAATAATTTCAACGTTGGCCCCATTCATAGGTTACTGTGGCCCATCATGTACTGATCTAGCCCCAGTACAATGTCTTTTAGTTGTTTCCTTTAAAATACGACCGAGATGCATGCCCCCACATCTACTAGTACTGCAAGGGCATGGAGCAATAACCACATTGATAAAATAAGTACTTGATTAATCGCATGACAAGCTTCAAGTTATTTCATTTCTTTGTATTTTTCTCTCATCCAAGTAATCTTTTTCTCCATAAATATTAATATTAGTATGAAATCATTATTTAAATATGAAATCTCATCTATCGCCTTCTTCTCCCCATGACCAAAATCATGGGTCTAATTGACATGATGTTGGTTTTGAACGACACATACGATGAATATAAAGAGTGGGTGTGAGAGTGTTATTTGAGTTTGGAAACCCTCCCATATCGTCAAGGCGTGTGAATAGTGTATCCATGTCAAATTTCAGTGCATATAGAAACATTTTGAAAAAATTTCAACGTTGGCTCCATTCACAAGTCATAACTGTTGCCCATTATGTACTCTATCCCTAGTACAATGTCTTTTAATAGTTGTTTCCTTTAAAATTCGATTAGAAAATTAACATGGAACGAGGACAATATGGGTCGATATATAGAGTGGGTGTGTGAGTAATATTTGAGTCTATAAACCCTTCCATATCGTCAAGGCATGGGAACAGTCTATCCATGCCAAATTTTAGTGCATACAGAAACATTTTGAAAGAATTTCAACGTTGGCCCCATTTACAGGTTACACTTTCCCATCATGTAATGATCTATCCCCATTAAAATGTATTTATATGTTTCCTTTAAAATATGACCGAGATGCACGTCTTTGCATCAAGGGAATGACACAATAACCGCGTTGATAAAATAAGTACTTGATTAATCACATGAAAAGCTTCAAGTCATTTTATGTCTTTGTATTTTTCTCTCATCTAAGTACTCTTTTGCTCCATAAATATTAATATTAGTATGAAATCATTATTTAAATATGAAATCTCATCTATCGCCTTCTTCTTTCCATGACCAAAATCATGGGCCTAATTGACATGATGTTGGTTTTGAATGATACACATGATGAATATAAAGAGTGGGTGTGTGAGTGATATTTGAGTCTGGAAACCCTCCCATATCGGCAAGGCATGTGAATAGTCTATCCATGTCAAATTTTGGTGCATACAAAAACATTTTTTAAAAATTTCAACGTTGGCCCCATTCATAGGTCAATATTGTTGCCCATCGTGTACTCTAGTCCTAGTACAATGTATTTTAATAGTTGTTTCCTTTAAAATGCGACCGAGAAAATTAAAACGAAATGAGGACGAGATGGGTCGATATATAGAGTGGGTGTGTGAGTAATATTTGAGTCTGGAAACCCTTCCATATCGTCAAGGCATGCAAATATTCTATCCATGTCAAATTTCAGTGCATACAGAAACATTTTGAAAGAATTTCAACGTTGGCCCCATTCACAGGTTACTGTTCCCCATCATGTATTGATATAGCCCCAATACTATGTATTTTAATTGTTTCCTTTAAAATACAACCGAGATGCATGCCCCCACATCTACTAGTACTGTAAGGGCATGGCACAATAACCGCGTTGATAAAAGTACTTGATTAATCACATAACAAGCTTCAAGTTATTTTATGTGTTTGTATTTTTCTCTCATCTAAGTACTCTTTTTCTCGATAAGTATTAATATTAGTAAAAAATCATTATTTAAATACAAAATATCATATATCGCCTTCTTCTTACCACGACCAAAATCATGGGCGTAATTGGCATGATGTTGGTATTGAATGAAACAAACGATGAATACAAAGAGTGGGTGTGTGAGTGATATTTGAGTCTGGAAACAATCCCACATCGTCAAGGCATGTGAAACTTCTATCCATGTAAAATTTCAGTAAATACAAAAACATTTTGAAAAAAATTCAATGTTGGCCCCATTCACAGGTCAATTTGTTGCCCATCATGTACTCTAGCCCTAATATAATGTCTTTTCATAATTGTTTCCTTTAAAATTAGATCGATAAAATCAAAACGAAATGAGGACGGGATGGGTCAATATATAGAGTGGGTGTGTGAGTAATATTTGAGTTAGGAAACCCTTCCATATTGTCAAGGCATACAAACAGTCTATCCATGTCAAATTTCAGTGCATACAAAAACATTTTGAAAGAATTTCAGCGTTGGCCCCATTCACAGATTATTGTTTCCCATCATGTACTGATCTAGCCCCAGTAAAATGTATTTTATCCATTTCCTTTAAAATATGATCGAGATTCACATCCCCACATCTACTAGTACTGCAAGGGCATGGCGCAATAACCGCGTTGATAAAATAAGTACTTGATTAATCACATGAAAAGCTTCAAGTTATTTTATCTCTTTTTATTTTTATCTCATATAAGTATTCTTTTTCTCCATAAAGATTAATATTAGTATGGAATCATTATTTTAAATAAAAAATCTCATCTATCTCCTTCTTCTCGCCACGACCAAAATCATGGGCCTAATTGGCATGATGTTGGTTTTGAACGAAAAAAATGATGAATATAAAGAGTGGGTGTGTGAGTGATATTTGAGTATGGAAACCCTCCCATATCCTCAAGGCATGCGAAAAGTACATCCATGTCAAATTTCGGTGCATACAAAAACATTTTGAATTTCTTTTAACTTTGGCCCCATTCACAGGTCAGTAGTGTTTCCCATAATGTACACTAGCCCTAATACAATGTCTTTTAATAGTTGTTTCCTTTAAAATTCGACCGAGAAAATTAAAAAAAAAATAAGGATGAGATGGGTCGATATATAGAGTGGGTGTATGAGTAATATTTGAGTCTAGAAACCCTTCCATATCGTCAAGGCATGCGAATAGTATATCCATGTAAAATGTCAGTGCATACAGAAACATTTTGAAATAGTTTCAACGTTGGCCCCATTCACAGGTAAGTGTTTCCCATCATGTACTAATCTATCCCTAGTACAATGTATTTTATCTGTTTCCTTTAAAATAAGACCGAGATGCGTGCCCCCGCATCTACTAGTACTTTAAGGGCATGGCACAATAACTACATTGATAAAATAAGTACTTGATTAATCACATGACAAGCTTCAAGTTATTTTATGTCTTTGTATTTTTATCTCGTCTAAGTACTCTTTTTATCCATAAAGATTAATATTAGTATGAAATGATTATTTAAATACGAAATCTCATCTATCACCTTCTTCTCACCACGATCAAAATCATGGGCCTAATTGACATGATGTTGGTTTTGAATGACACAAATGATGAATATAAAGAGTGGGTGTGTGAGTGATATTTGAGTCTGGAAACCCTCCCATATCATCAAGGAATGTGAACAGTCTATCCATGTCAAATTTCGGTGCATACATAAACATTTTGAAAAAAATTCAATGTTGGCCCCATTCACAGGTCAGTATTGTTGCCCATCATGTACTCTAGCCCTAGTACAATGTCTTTTAATAGTTGTTTCCTTCAAAATTTGACCGAGAAAATTAATACGAAATGAGGACGAGATGGGTCGATATATAGAGTGGGTCTGTGAGTAATATTTGAGTCTAGAAACCCTTCCATATGGTCAAGGCATACGAACAGTCTATCGATGTCAAATTTTAGTGCATACCGAAACATTTTGAGAGAATTTCAACGTTGGGCCCATTCAGAGGTTACTATTTCCCATCATGTACTGATCTAGCCCCAGTACACTATTTTTTAGTTGTTTCCTTTAAAATACAACCGATATGCATGTCCCCACATCTACTAGTACTGCAAGGGCATGGCGCAATAACCGCGTTGATAAAAGAAGTACTTGATTAATCACATGACAAGCTTCAAGTTATTTTATGTCTTTGTATTTTTCTCTCATCTAAGTACTCGTTTTCTCCATAAATATTAATATTAGTATGAAATCATTATTTAAATACAAAATCTCATCTATTTTCTTCTTCTTTCCATGACCAAATTCATGGGCCTAATTGACATGATGTTGGTTTTGAACAACATAGACGATGAATATAAAGAGTGGGTGTGTGAGTGATATTTGAGTCTGGAAACCTTCCCATATCATCAAGGCATGTGAAAATTCTATCCATGTCAAATTTAGGTGGATATAGAAACATTTTGAAAAAAATTCAATGTTGTCCCCATTCACAGGTCAGTATTGTTGCCCATCATGTACTCTAGCCCTAGTACAATGTCTTTTAATAGTTGTTTTCTTTAAAATTCAACTGAAAAAATTAAAACGAAAAGAGGATGATATGGTTCGATATATAGAGTGGGTGTGTGAGTAATATTTGAGTCTGTAAACCCTTCCATATCGTCAAGGCATGCAAAAAGTCTATCCATGTGAAATTTCAGTGCATACAGAAACATTTTGAAATAATTTCAATGTTGGCCCCATTCATAGGTTACTGTTTCCCATCATGTACTGATATATCCCCAGTACAATGTCTTTTACATGTTTCCTTTAAAATACGATTGATATGCATGTCCCTGTATCTACTAGTACTGCAAGGGCATGGCACAATAACTGCGTTGATAAAATAAATAATTTATTAATCACATGACAAGCTTCAAGTTATTTTACGTGTTTGTATTTTTCTCTCATCTAAGTACTCTTTTGCTCCATAAATATTAATATTAGTACGAAATCGTTATTTAAATTTGAAATCTCATCTCTCGCCACGCCCAAAATCATGGGCCTAATTGACAGGATGTTGGTTTTCAATGACACAGATGATGAATATAAAGAGTGGGTGTGTGAGTGATATTTGAGTATGGAAACCCTCCCATATATTCAAGGCATGTGAACAGTCTATCCATGTCAAATTTAGGTGCATAAAGAAAAATATTGAAAACATTTCAACGTTGGCCCCATTCACAGGTCAATATTGTTGCCCATCATGTACTCTATCCCTAGTACAATGTCTTTTAATAGTTGTTTCCTTTAAAATTCAACCAAGAAAATTAAAACGAAATGAGGACGAGATGGGTCTATATATAGAGTGGGTGTGTGAGTAATATTTGAGTATGGAAACCCTTCCATATCGTTAATGCATGTGAATATTCTATCCATGTAAAATTTTAGTGCATGTAGAAACATTTTGAAATAATTTCAACGTTGGCCCCATTCACAGGTTATTGTTTCCCATCATGTATTGATCTAGCCCTAGTAGAATGTATTTTAGTTGTTTTCTTTAAAATATTACCAAGATGCACATCCCCACAGCTACTAGTACTGTAAGGGCATGATGCAATAACCATGTTGATAAAATAAGTACTTGATTAATCGCATGCCAAGCTTCAAGTTATTTTATGTGTTTGTATTTTTCTCTCATCTAAGTACTCTTTTGCTCCATAAAAATTAATATTACTATGAAATCATTATTTAAATACAAAATCTCATCTATCACCTTCTTCTCACCACGACCAAAATCATGGGCCTAATTGGCATGATGTTGGTTTTGAACGACACATACGATGAATATAAAGAGTGGGTGTGTGAGTGATCTTTGAGTCTCAAAACCCTCTCATATCATCAAGGCATGTGAATATTCTATCCACATCAAATTTTGGTGCATACTAAAACATTTTGAAAAAATTTCAACGTTGGCTCCATTCACAGGTCAGTGTTGTTGCCCATCATGTAATCTAGCCATAGTAAAATGTCTTTTAATGGTTTTTTCCTTTAAAATTTGACCGAGAAAATTGAAACAAAACAAGGATGATATGGGTCGATATATAGAGTGGGTGTGTGAGTAATATTTGAGTCTAGAAACCCTTCCATAACGTCAAAATATAAAAACAGTCTATCCATGTCAAATTTCAGTGCATACAATTTTTTTTGAAAGAATTTTAATGTTGGCCCCTTTCATAGGTTATGGTTTCGCATCATGTATTGATCTAGCCCTAGTACAATGTATTTTAGTTGTTTCCTTTAAAATACAACCGAGATGCACGTCCCTGCATTTACTAGTATTGCAAGGGCATGCCGCAATAACGCTGATAAAAGAAGTACTTGATTAATTGCACAAGTTTCAAGTTATTTTATGTCTTTGTTTTTTTCTCTCATCTAAGTACTCTTTTTCTCCATAAATATTAATATTAGTACGAAATCATTATTTAAATAGAAAATCTTATGGGTCGATATATAGAGTGGGTCTGTGAGTGATCTTTGCGTATAAAGATGAATGAATGAACTTCTTTTGGTTTCGAGAATAATTTATTCTCTACTAAACAAGCCCAACCACGTGAAGGTAGATGCTCATATGGACCCTCCCCCCGTTCACATCACTCTCAATTCCCCAATACCCAATCCATAAAATAGAAAATAAACAAAAGAAACATAGTAATCATGCATAGAAACTACCAAAATAAAAATGAAATAAAACTTAAAAACATTTAATTAACCCACATAAAAAATGATTTAAAGAGAATAATTCATACAAATTAAAATATCTAGTTACGTACCTCATCAACCAACACAAAATTTGTGTCATCCTTCTTCTGTATCTTCTTCTTGATCATCTAACTTGACATATGTATCAACATCAGGTTCAAAAACAATGTTGAAAGGATTGATGATATCATCATCATCATTAATGTCATTTACTATTTCCCATCATGTACTCTAGCCCTAGTACATTGTCTTTTAATAGTTGTTTCCTTTAAATTTCGATTGATAAAATTAAAACAAAAAGAGGAAGAGATAGGCCGATATATAGAGTGAGTGTGTGAGTAATATTTGAGTCTGGAAACCCTTCCATATCGTTAAGGCATGCAAATAGTATATCCATGTCAAATTTTAGTGCATACATAAACATTTTGAAAGAATTTCAACGTTGGCCCCATTCACAGGTTATTGTTTCCCATCATGTACTGATATATCCCCAGTACAATTTATTTTAGTTGTTTTCTTTAAAATACGACCGAGATGCATGTCCCCGTATCTACTAGTACTGCAAGGGCATGGCACAATAACCACGTTAATAAAATAAGTACTTGATTAATCACATGGCAAGCTTCAAGTTATTTTATGTCTTTGTTTTTTTCTCTCATCTAAGTAGTCTTTTTCTCCATAAAGATTAATATTAGTATGAAATCATTATTTAAATATGAAATCTCATATATTGCCTTCTTCTCGCCATGACCAAAATCATGGGCCTAATTGGCATGATATTGGTTTTGAACGACGCAGATGATGAATATAAAGATTGGGTATGTGAGTGATATTTGAGTCTGAAAACCATCTCATATCGTCAAGGCATGTGAACAGTCTATCCATGTCAAATTTTGGTGCATACAGAAACATTTTGAAAAAAATTCAACGTTGGCTCCATTCACAGGTCGGTATTGTTGCCCATTATGTACCCTAGCCCTAGAACAATGTATTTTAATAGTTTTTTCCTTTAAAATTTGACAGAGAAAATTAAAACGAAACAAGGATGAGATGGGTCGATATATAGAGTGGGTGTGTGAGTAATATTTGAGTTTGGAAACCCTTCAATATCATCAATGTATGCAAAGAGTCTATCCATGTCAAATTTCAGTGCATACAGAAATTTTTTGAAAGAATTTCAACATTGGCCCCTTTCATAGGTTGCTATTGCCCATCATGTACTGATCTAGCCCTAGTACAATGTCTTTTAGCTTTTTCCTTTAAAATATGTCCGAGATGCATGTCCCCACATATACTAGTATTGGAAGGGCATGGTGCAATAACGCTGATAAAATAAGTACTTGATTACTTTCACAAGCTTCAGGTTATTTTATGTCTTTGTTTTTTTCTCTCATCTAAGTAGTCCTTTGCTCCATAAATATTAATATTAGTACAAAATCATTATTTAAATAAAAAATCTTATGGGTCAATATATAGAGTGGGTATGTGAGTGATCTTTGATTATAAATATGAATGAGTGAACTTCTCTTGGTTTTGAGAATAATTTATTCTCTACTAAACAAGGCCAACCACGTGAAGGTGAAAGATCATATGGACCCTCCCCCCCTTCAAATCACTCTCAATTCCCCAATAACTAATCATGCATAGAAACTACCAAAACAAAAATGAAATAAAACTTAAAAACATGTAATTAACCCACATAAAAAATTATTTACAGAGAATAATTCATACAAATTAAAATATCTAGTTACGTACCTCATCGACCAACACAAAATTTGTATCATCCTTCTTCTATATATTTTTCTTGATCATCCAAATTGACATCTGTATCAACATCCAATTCAGAAACAATGTTGAAAGGATTGATGATATCACCATCATCATCAATGTCATTGTAAGGTAGTTAGAGAGGTAGTGGGGGGGCCCAGAGGGCCCATAGTGATAATAGTGGAGGTCATTCAATGTAAGGTGGAATAGGTCCACTATATTATTAAATAAGGTCCACTATGGTAGTTAGATATAATAAATGGGTAATTAGATATAATAAATGTAAGAGGACTTCTTAGAA
>ML777424.1:468417-482624 GCA_009831015.1 Picea engelmannii
TCTTATTTGGATCCACATGATAGGTGTCAATCTTTGGAGCATCATTTGGAGTTGGTTATTGGGTTCCAAAATCTTCCACGGGGAGTTCACATGAGCACTTGGACATGGGACCTGGGCTTACAATGGTGGTTGGACTACTTCAGAATGGTGAATTTCCTTTCTACATGGGACCTTGGTTCTTCAGTCTTCTTTAGCATTATGGTCCACAATTATCCATGGGACCCTGGTATATGGTTGTACATCAAGCGTTGAGGACAATGCTTTCATAAGGGGCATGGAATGTAAGGTAGCTAGAGAGGTAGTGGGCGGGCCCATAAGGCCCATAGTGATAATAGTGGAGGTCATTCAATGTAAGGTGGACTAGGTCCACTATATTATTAAATAAGGCCCACTATGGTAGTTAGATATAATAAATGGGTAATTAGATATAATAAATGTAAGAGGACTTCTTAGAAGGCTCTACTTCTAGAAGATTTCTCCTCTAGAATGTTCTTAGGTGATGGTAGCACTATATAAAGGGTTTCAAGCAATGTAATGAGACATGAAGAGAAGTATTGTATTTGGAGCAGTATCTCAATAGGAGGATGCCCCCTCGAAGAGGCAAGTGAACATGAGAGGATCCCTTCCATAATAGGATCCATTGTATGGTGTTTCCCTACCTCAAGGGTTTGATATAATAAAGTTGTGTTTTTCTATATTGTTCTTCTATATCTGTTGTGGTGATTTTGTATTCAATATTGGGTTCTTAACAGTCATTTTCGAGCATATCTTCATCGATATCATCATCAAGAACTGACGCATTGTCTCCTACGCCTAGTTCATCTTCTCCATATTATTCATCTATCGACCCATATTCTTCCTTCTCTAACTCTACATCATCTTCTTCTTCAATATAATCTTCTTCATCTACAATATACTCTACTGGCCTTCCTCTTGGATCATATCTAACAACAAATGACCAATCTCTCTTACCTGGAACCTTTGAGTAAAAGACTTGTTCACATTGACTTGGAAAAACATAGCAAACATTTTCTTTTTCAAAAACCATTCTCTTAATCATCGGAAATACGCTGGAATATTGAATAACATTTATTTCATCATCATGTTCATGCATTCGTAACCTATACCATTTGACATTGAACAAAACTAATTTGAAGGAATTAAAGTCACACTCAATTATATCATTCAAAAACCCATGGTATCTGTTTTCAGATTCCCGAGGACATTTGTCACTCCTAGAGGAAACATTAGTGACCTGGAATACTGCAGTTATCCTACTATCATAAGTTTTCCTAGTTTCATCCAATTGTTTGATGCAAATTTTATGACCATTGCACCACATAGCCTTGTGGTGTTTCAACTACAATATTCCAAAGAGGTAAAGTATGCATTGTCAATTAATAATAAACAAATTTATGTAACTTGGAAAGTATAATATGAAAAAAAAACACCTACAGTCACATTAATATAATATAAAATAACTGAATAAAATGGGTGAATTTTCTTGCCTTTCCATCTTTCAAACAATATGCTAAATCTATTTCCCTCTGCGTAACATCGGAATCTCCATTACGACGAGCTTCTCTAACCAATTCAAATAGTTCTTTCCATGATAACCTACCGCCACAATGTTGTTTACATCTATCAATCCATACCTTCATCCAATCAAGATTGTTTGCAATGTATAAATGTAGTTCATCAAAATCTTGAGCAACTGGCTAATCAAAAAATCACAATTCACCAATATTAAATATTTGTTATAACCATGATAAATATTAATAAATGATGAAAGAATAAATATTAAATGAGTATGATCATATACACAAAAAGTGAAAATTTATATTTATTAAAAATATCCACAATTTAAATATTACCTCTCACTTTCTTCATTGTACCTTTTCCCAACAACTGCTCCCCTTCAAATTTTTTGATGGAGTTCACATCCCATATGAAATCCACTGCATGCATATCTTTCACTGCTAATTTAGGAAGATATTGATTAATATACACCATGGATTCATATACCATATTTCCCTCCACTGTAGAACCCTCATGACGTGCTCTTTGTCTAACCAAATACTCCAATGATTTCAAGTGCCTCTCCAACATCCACATTGACCTTGAGTGTACATGTACACACATTTCAATCTCCTCAACTTGGTGTATGAGGTAGTGTTCTTGTCCATTGAAAAATGTTGGAGGTAGATACTTATTCATTCCACACATTAGCCGAGGAATTTCTCTCTTCTAATACTTTATATCATCTTCATGAATTTATTTCATTGACAACCATCTATAGATCATGACACAAGAAAATAACATGTTTCAACAAAACATAATACATATTACATTACAAGTAAAACACATGTCATTAAGTACAATAAAAAATGATTTGTTTTTGCATATATATTGCACCTACTTACCTAATGTATTTTTGAAGATCATATATAACTTGTTTAACTTTTTTGTCAAATTTGTTTGGGAGAGATAGAGGTAGAACATACTGTAACAATAAAAATGAATCGTTACTTGTTTCAAAACTAGACAAAAAAAATAAAAATCTCAAAAAATGTATATAACCAATATATAAATATGAATACTAAAATTTTTAATTACCTTAATGAAGGTATGCCAATCATGTGTTTTTACCCCACAAAATTCACCTTTCTTCATTAAGATATTCTTTATGTTTGAACAAAAACCTGTGGGAAATTTAATTCTTTGAATGATCTCTTTTACACCATTTCTTTGCTTCTCTGTTAATAACCATGGAAGGTTATTTTTGTCTCCATCTCTATTTGATTGGACCACACTTTGCATTGTATTATTGGCTTCTTGAATGTCATTAAAATTTTGACATTTTTTTCTTTATCCCTCCTGCCATCTATGATTCTCCATAATGTTTTTGTCACATTCTTCCCGATATGCATTGTATCAAACAAATGAACTATTTTTAGCTCCTCATAGTAAGGAAACCTCATGAATTGAGTTGGATACCATTTCATACCTCGTGGAATCCCATTATTACTACCTTCACGACGACGACATCGATGAAGCTTAAAAAAAATCAAAACATTATTTATCAAATGCGGTAAAATAAATTGAATAATTAAAATAAAATTTCAAAACATGATTCCATTTACGATACATAAAGAAAATGCATACCTCGAGGATTAATTATGTCATATGCCAACGTCCATAGGCGAGGCGTCATTCTTTGTGGTTTTAGTCCAATCTCTTGTTTCCCATTGAAAAGGTATTTTTTTGTAGTACGATACTTATGGTTCTTAGAGAGGAAGTGTCTATACTCATCAAACACCTCCTTTCCTAAACTTTTTGACTGATGAGATTTCATCTTAGGACCAAAATCTAGACATGCAAATTTACCCTTTGTTTGAAGACCTGCAATAGATGGATTAATTTGAATTATTAATATACGAAAGGTTGATTTAAAAAGCATGCACGATATATTCAATTAATTATATACTATTCAAGAGTGCAATATGGAATGTTACAAACCACAAAAATGTGTCATGGGGCATCATGAATTGTCCATAAAAGTATTCCACGACATTGAAATCTCTTCTGCCTAATTGGTTTACAGATCTCATACATAGTGATGCCCTCCCATAACTTTAGTAGCTCATCGGTTAACACCGTTAGTTGCCAATGAAAGCCTAACATTACGAGGTTCATCTGTAAATTCTAGCCATTTTGCAGCAATTTCCTTAAATCCATAACCATCTACAGGAATTTGAAGAACAACATATTGAATTATTTTTCATGGTTGGTAATCCATAAACTGTGCTATGCTTTGGCACCTGAATAGTTGTTGCAAACATGGAATTATGGGAATATGCCAGAGAACCTTTCGAGGCACCATTTTTATTACTTCATCGGTTCGATATCTACTGATACCACATACCAGGCATTTTGTTTTCGACGCATGTTTTCCATAGTATATAATATTATCATCAGGACATGCATCTATACTTTGATACTCCATTCCAATGTCTTTCATAATTTCATGTAAATATCATTATGTGGGAGGTAAAGTATTTGACGAGGGTAACATAAATTCACCTAACAATCTAAAACATAAAAAATGACTAGTTAATGTAAATAATAGTAATTGTAAATATTGCATTTTTATTTTACACAGTAATTAACACTAAGAAAAAGGGGGGAAAGTCAACCTTTATGTATATGTGATGAAACATATTACATACCTTAGGATCTGTGTCATACAAGTGTTTGAAAAATGATTCATATCCTTTAATTTCACCAACAACAATGTAGTGGAGAGAATATTTTCTCTTTCCCTTTATAAAATCGTTTATTTTCCTTTTCAAGCATAGCTTCATCATAAATACCATCACTATTGTGCCCATGATCCTCATCAGGATGACCGAATAATTCTTGGATCATTTGATTTGTCCCATAATCTTGAACTATGTTATTATTGTCATCTACTTCCATGGGATCATTAACTTGATCTTCATTATCTGCTTCATGTTCCTCATCTTGTACAACATCACTTTTTCTACTACTTGGTGTTTTTTGCAGAAAGTTAGGGGGAAAATCTAACTTTATAATTAAAAAAAATCATGAAAAATTAGTGCATGTATAAATCAATATAAAAGTTTGAGAATAAAATCAATATTAAAATAGATAATGAATATATATATATATATATATATATATATATATAATTACCATGGGACGATATTCATTTGATCCCCCATCCATGTGCCCATATTTTCTATAGTGTTTTTTAGCTGTTGTTATTAAAACTCTTTCGAGACGTCTAGTACAACAATTTTTGCAAGGGCAATAACATTTATCGTCACCCTTTTCACCCTCTTTAATTTTTTTCCCACCTCTAATGTTTTCTGACATTCTTCCCCATAGACATATACTGATAATTATCTTATAAAATTGAGTGGTGTATAATATAATATCTATTATATTTTTCTATTATAACATATGAAAAAGAAACCTATTTTTTGTTCACCAAGAATCCTTATACCCTTTTTGAACCGTCATTGTTATAAAAAACTTGTCGAAACATCCATATAATGCAACATATTTATATATTTTATAATGTCGCAATTTCGACGAAAGTTGACCAAGTCAATGTTGACTTTGTCAAATAGTGGGTGACCGTTAGGGTGGGGAAACCTAGTGTCTAGACCATTGCAAGTGTGACAGACAGAACGTCGCAATTTCGACGACTGTTGACTAAGTCAATGTTGACTTTGTCAAATAGTGGTTGACCATTGGGGGAAGACAACCTAATGTCAACACTGTCACAAGTGCAATGCACATTTGATGTCGTCGCAAGAGTGACATCTTCTGAATGTAGTCGCTAATGTGATGGTTTGAAAAGTACATCACAAGTGTGACGATATCAAGAAGTATGTAGAAAAAAAATTAAAATTTCCTCTATTTTGCGACAGTATGGCCAATGTTTTCCATAACATCGCAATTAGATCGTCACAATTTTTCCAATTTGTAGTAGTGAACCTTTCCCTTGGTCCATGTTATCTCATTAATATTGTCTTATTCTACCAAGGGAAGAGCGATCCAGTCTTGAAATAAGAAGGGATCTATGGAGTTGTAGTTACTATGTCCATTATTACACCTTTTAATGTGTTCCATCCTCTTTGGCCTATTATGAAAAGTGATACAATATTGGTCCCTGATGAGGATAGTTGCGTAGGACAAGTCCATATGCAAAATTCCGCCTAAAGTAGCATCCCATTCCCTAGATAATATCATTCCCCAAGTGTTAGGTATGTCAACAACAACGACGTCCATTATGATGGGGAAATCAAGGTAGTCAACAAGGTGTAGTTCAAGACCTTCCATCAAGCCGTAGAACTTGATTCCCTTTGAATCAAATATATAGATGTTGGCATAAGGCCCTGTAAATTCCAGCCCTAATTGGTTCATAACCTTCAAACTAATCATATTGGCAGATGACTTGGAGTCAAGAATGCAGTTGTGAAGACATAGGTATTCTATTAGCAAGGAAGTGAGAAAGGGTGTTTGTTCATTTTTCTCAAAATGACCAATTTGTAATATTGTGTAAGTTTCTTCGAACAATTGCTGGTCGTCTGGGATCCGTTTTGTCAAAGAAGGGATTTCCAACATTCCACGAATCCTTTTGACCTTTTGTAAGATATAAGCCATACTAGTGCTTAGGTTGGTCCTATCATTTCTAGGTTTTGGGAAAGGTTGGGGTAGATCCATATCATACACTTGGGGCTCTTCAAGATTCACCCTTGAGTCCTCACTTGTTTGGCTCAAACACCCAATCCTAGGCTTCCTCATGTCTTGATTTCCTTGGATTTTCTTCGGCATGAACAAGGTAAAGATGGAATCTACATAATTAGATTTCTCATGAGTATCCTTCAGTTGATCACACTCAAAATGGGTGTATTTGAACGATAAGGACATAGGATCATCTTATTTCCTTGCAACATTTTGTAGATATGAGGTGTTTGGACACATTTGTTCTTTTGGAGAATGAGGTTTTATTGTATGACTAGCATTTTGAGGAAGTCTCATAGAAGGAGGATTTTGTGCTTGTGATAGTGCCCTTTCCAACTTAGTGATTTCTTCAGAGGTACCTAGATCCTTAGAGGGTTCATGTTGTTTTGAAAAAATTAAGGCATCTTTCATATTTGAGAATCGATTCTTCCAAGTACTAGTCCCTTTAGGGGGAATGGCTAACTTAGTCTCATCATCTACCTCTATTATCTTTGGGAAATCATGTTCTTCTTATTCCATGTTTTCCTCATTGAACCATAAGATATCATCTTGGTCGTGAACAATATTGTATTGGGAAATGGGATCACACCATTTGATATTTTATTCAATCCGGAAAGCACCATCTTATGCCTCCTTGAGGTTTGTATGCAATCACTTCATGAGGAGGGATTGGAAGTTTCCTTCGAAAGAATTGAAGTATTGTCAGAGAATAACGCTCTCTGGTAGAAAGTCGAAATCAATTCGATGAAGTAAGGTATTAAACCTGTCATTAAATTCCCTAACAATTTCATCGTTTTGTTTGAAAAATTTGAGATATTGTGAATCAAGGGAGGCCATATCTTCCATTATACCCCATCTTTGGAGGAAAACTTGTTCTAAATCTTTACAGGTTGTGAGGATTTTGCTTGGGAGGTTAGTGCTCCATTTTCTAGAATCTATAGTAAGTGAGGCAAGGAAAATTTTCATGAATGTGTCAGGACATTCTTTCCCAGACTGATGGAAGTCATAACTCTCACAAAATTTGGTCCAATGTGTTTTACCAGAAGCCCCAACCTCTCCGAAAAACTTGGGTATCCATGAATTGACATCTTCATGGAGATCACATAATCCCCCTTTGATATTGGCCAAGTCCAAAGGGTCAAAGAGTTCTTCAGGGGCCATTTAGGAGGGACCATGAAAATAAAAGGAACTACAAGACAATAAGGTGTGTATTGACGTCCTCTATGAGTCATCATCAGTGGAGTCGCCAAACAATATCCTTGAGATTATCAAAGGGATGAGGGGATCACCCCCAGTGGAGTCACCGGGTAAGATTTGTGAAATGAAGGCTTTGGATAAAATCTTACCGAAAAAGTGTCGTTCGAGGAAAATTGACTCGATATTCCCCAACATTGGCGCCACAAATGTTATCATGCAATATGTATTTTCCCAAAGCCCAAGGAAAGTAATGGAAATTGGCGTAACAAATAGGATATCCTATCACTGTCACATTAATAGGAAATCCCCTCTTTTTAGGGATATGAAGGTTCTACCCCAGGGGAGGTGTCCTCGGTAACCTAAAGTGTTGGAAAATTAGGGTTATGGTCAAGATATATTCCCCCCTCTCACTGGTTACCAAAGTCACTAAGTCCATGCCTAAAAGATGAGGCTAATGAAGTGTTTGATGTACCTGCCCAGAACAAGACAATATAGCATGAATATACAATAATTCCAAGTACAAATATGATAATAACACCTCAATAGACAATGGATAGTGAAAATAAGTGCTAGCTGATATAAAATTGCAGCAGTTAATAAGTTTACAACAACAATTAATAAATTGTAACAACTACAATAAAATCTCTTCAAAATTGCTTGAAAAGAAAATGAAAAAATAACATTTTCTAAGCAGAATGATAATCAAATGTCATAAGAAACTTATGAAGTGTTTATTTAGCATTCAAATTCAATTATGTAGAAAATTTGTTGCATCTAGATGGATGTAGCAAACATTTATAACAACAACAAGAAAGTTAGTGATCTAGGCTAAATTAGTGTTAGATTTAATTAGTAATAACTTAAGAGAATAGTGTTTGAATGTTTGATCAACCTTCCAACAAAAGAGAGACAAGAGACTAGTGCCTTTAGGGTTTATTGAGTCAATTATATCAGCACATTAACTTGGAGAGACAACAATGATTATACTTGTCTAAAAGATAACAAGGTGGAAGCTTGAGAAGTAGTACCTTAATTTCTCAAGCACCAAGCCTCAAAGAGAAGGTTCAACTAGGGTGTAGGAACTTCTAGGCCCTAGTGATTTCTCCTATCCTTAGACTCTTGAAAAATATTTAATGAAATAAGAACTAGACAAAGCTTCTAAAGTGATAGCACTTTAGGGTTCTAGAAGTTTTTTTAGACAAGATCTTCTTAAGCAAAACTAGCAAAATAAAGAGCAAGAAAGAAGCACCTTATGTTTCTTACTCGTAGGGTTTCAAGCAAACAATTTCATAATCTTACATATAAACAAGTAAACATATCATTGACATTTATCATGAAATAAAAATTGCAGATTTACTTACTTCACCAAGAATAAGCAAGCACACAACCCTAGATTTGCCAAAATCTCACCAAGAAATGATCCAAAATGCATCCAAAATAGCCTCCAAGAAATGTGCCTTGGTAATTTCAGCCAATAACCCCTTTAGGGAGAAAATTTCATTCCTCCCTCTTGTGAGAGGTGAGATGTGATGTAAAAATGAGAGAACTTTATGTTTATTTATACAAAAGTTTGACCTTTAATTAATTTTCAGGTCAAAATAAGGCCGACCTGGCCAATTTACAATAAAATTCATTTTTGACATAATAAAAATTAATTAGCATCTAAATACACCTCCAAGGGTGACATCATGCTCTTCTAGGGTGACGTTGAGGCCTAAATGTGGAAAGTTGAGCCTAAAATGTAGGGTGATTGGCCTCCAGAGGCCCCAAATGATGCCCACATGTGCCACCAGGCTCATAAATGCCTCCAAAATGAAAACCCTAGATTTGGATGATGTCTAGGGTCATGATGGTGATGTCCAGGGCCCTCAAGAGCCAACATCCATGTGGAAGAGAAAGGTCCCCTTAGGTCTAGGTCTTCCAGGGTGCCTCCAAAGGCAACTTCCTTTTTTTTCCTGGGTCAAATATTCAATTTCTTCTTACCCTGGCTGGGGTTGCAACATCCATATATGGTCTTTAATCCCCCATGATGGTCCAAGATAATCATTCCCTCATGTGTATCTGTCCACCAGGTAAGGTCCCGCAACAACAACAAGTACGCCCTCCAGGGGTTCATAAGTCATAAGGATCATAGCATGTAAATCACATCAAAAAATTAAATTACCAAAACATGTGCATGAAACCCCCCTTAATCCAGAAAAATGCTCAAAGACGTTATGAAACTTGACAAGTTAGGTTTGAAGAAGGTATCATGGTGTCCTATTAGGATAACCTCTCTTAAGTTTGGAGTGTTTCCCAGGTCAGATCTAATCCAAGTCATGTAAGTGTATGAGGTGGAATAGGGTAAGTATTTGGGCATGGGGTGCATGTAATAACAGGGAAATGTAAATTCTAACCTATGGGTGCCTTTGTAGAGGGAGATCTGAACCTTGTCATAAATTAAATTGTTTCCTAACCCATTCATTGCATTTTATTCTTAGCTTTACTTCTTTTGATATTTTTCTTTTGTGCTTCAAGGGAATAGTTGAGGACCATTGTCTTGGATTGATGACCAGAGGTGACATCATTATCCACAAACATTTCATGGAAATGAGAAGGTTGGATCATGATGAGACCCCCTTTCTCTTGGCTATTCCACCAAAAGCCACTAACTTGGTTTGGTGAACAAATAGGTGGTAGTGTCATACCGCTACATTCCCATGGTCATAATAGGTCAACTCATGATGAGACATCCTATCCATCAACTAGTACCTTGAGTGTTTATGTAACTTATGGGTCCCCTTTTCTTAGTGAGAATATTTTCAAAAATTTCTCAAGGATCCCTGGGAAAAGCATATAAAAGGTTTAACATTGGTTTTTAACTCTTTCCAGCTACTTTTACCCTCTAGGCTTTAATCCCCTTCTTCCCACAAGGTAAGGTACAACCCTTCCTAGCGTAGCCAATCCCAATGCCCAAACAATGATAGGGGGATGGAAGGAATAAGGACAAAAAGTGGTAATTATGGATGATACAGACAATGAGTTTTCACAATACCACCTAGTATTAGCCCATCCTAAAGGGAAACCAACTCACTAGATCATTGTGTTACCCTTCTAGGTATAAATGAGGCAAAGAGCATAATTTCCAAGAAAACACCACGAAATGAAGAAGGATTCAATACAACATATTCAACTAGTTAAAAAATCAGAGTGATACATACCATGATACCTGAAATCATTACCTCATGGAGTAACACCCACCACTACTTTAGGACCAGGCTAGTGGCATGGATACTGTTGCTGGTGATGAATGGACTGCAATGAAAAAAGAGGAGCCCTCCGGGGCCATGCTCAATTCATCTGCCTCTCGGTAATCCATGTCTAGGACCTGTGGGCCTCGATATGTGATATGCTTAGTTATCCATAGGGTAGGGGATAAAAATGCAGTAGTGGACATCAAGACATAGGAATCGAAGCATTGTACAACCATAAAATGACTTAAAAAGGTGGGAACCCCCTTAGGATATGGCCATAACACATGTGAAAAAAGAGGAATGAGGTTCAATTTTGAGTCATTTAAAGTCTCTAGAAGGGATCCTAGGCCTACAATAAATCACAACATGGACATTGGATGGCGATCATGATGCTAAGTAGGGTGCTCATGAGGGGTAGGCAGTATTGTGAAAGTTACGATGAGAAAAAGAGAATGGATAATTGGCACAACTTGACGAGATCAAACCTAAGGATTTGTGATAGAAGAATGTATGGTTAATAATGCAAGGTGTAGTCATAGGGAAAAAACTATCCCTATATTCTAGTTTGAAACACATACCTCAAGTTCAATGGATGATGCCAAAAAGTGCTAAATAAAATTTCTCCAAAGTCCTGATCAACAACACTAGTCTAGAAGTTAACAAGCACAATAAAAATTTTTGATATTAACTCATGTCCAAAACTTTAGAAATAAAAATAAAATAAAATACAACATCATACAAAGAATTACGCAACAAATGGCTTATGCAAAGTAGAGCCCAATGCTAGGATCACGCCAAGGATCCTCATTGTCACTGATGAACTCATGGGGCATTGTTAGCACCATGGGGCACACTATGATGGCGCCACGCCACATGAGATTGAATATGAAGGTACAAAGGCACTCATTGTGAGTATTTTTGTGAGCTATTGCAACTCCTTGATGATTCCCATCGAGACACAAAAGAGTTATGAAACATTGATCTTTGGTTTTATTGAGAGAAAATAATTTGGTGGCAAATTCTAAAACAGATATTTGAGGCTCAAAATGGTCAAGAAATGACATTTCAATGTACACCCTATAAAATTTCCTCTATACTAAATCAAAAATCATCGTCCCTCATCTATTCTGAATAAGGAAGAATAAATGATCAATGTGTCACATCTTCCTTTGGCTTATTGATGTAGGGATTTCCGAGAGTCATAACTTTTGACTCAGTTATTCATTTGGGATGAAATTTTATAGGGAGTTGCATCTCAAAGAGTCCATTGCTGTAGCGATCTAATCCTTCACATTAGACATCGTTTCAACACTTTTCCAGGTACAAATCCCTTCATATAAGGCCTCAAATTGGGGTTTTAGTGTTTTTACGAGAATTTTTAAAATTTTAATTATTAGTTATCTCTTAGTTTAAGAAACTAATTAGAAAACCGACTTGAAAAATAGTGTGATATAATTAGGTCTTAGTTATTGGTCAGTTTTAGAGTTATGTAGGAATTTCCTAAAATTAGTCGTTTTTCTAAAATTATTTGTTTTTCTAAAATTAGTTGTTTTCAAAAATATTAGATAGTAGTTATAAGGGGTTGAGATTCCATTGTAATAGTTATGATGGAGAAGGAATACAAGAGAGTTATTTTCCATTCTCATGCGTTTGCATGGTTTTTAGATATTGTGAATGAATCCAATTTTATTGGTTACATCATCCGGTATCATAGCATGAAGATGGTTGGCAGAGGAAGAGGAAGAGAAGGGTATCTTGCTCAGATGCATAGAGATATGCAAAACCTCCAAAGGAAAGTATAATATCTTACAAACGTGCTAGATAGTCATAGAATAATAAAAAGAGAAGTGTCTGATGAGGGGACAATCTGAGGAGATGTAGATTATCATGCAAAACATGAAGAAGAACAATTAGAGTGCATGGATTTTGTAGAGAGGAGGGTCAGGGCTCTAGAATGGAGAAATTATCGGATCAAAATGGAAGTTTTAGAATATGTAGGGAGTCTTAAACCAGAGGAGTTAATAGATTGGCTAAACTCCATGAACTTTTTTTTAAATGGAAGATGATGATAGAGGAAAAGAAGGTGAAATTTGCATGCACTAAGTTGAAGGGTCACAACCATGATCTGGTGGGATCATTTGTGTTGATGTCAAGGGACTAGAGAGTCTCTAACACCAACATCTCGACCTCTTGTGGGGCTATGCAGGGAGAGACATGAATGTCACCCTCGGTTTAGAGCCCCAACAAGAAAACACATTAGACTCTAAGCTAAATCTTCTCTAACCTAAATTCCAAGCATGAATTCCCTTTTTCTTTGTATTTTTATAATATTTAATTTTTATGCTTTTATGTATGAGTTCCTAAAATTAAAGAATCAAAATTAAATCCAAACTTACAGGAAATTAACCAAATCAAGAAAATATGTACAAGAAAAACTCTAACTTAATAGTATTGTTGTATTTATTTTGTAAGGAGGTAGTCTAAGACAAGACTAATGGAGAGTTAAAAATGTTAGTGCTAAAGTAAAACAATTAAACAATAAATTAGTTTAAAGGCTATCAAAATAGATAATAGAAATTATGTAATGATTTTATATTTTTTTTTAATTTTCTTTAAGTTAAAATGTAATAAATAACAATAGAACTAAAACAAATGAACTGAATAAAGAAAGTAAACAAAAGCTTGTACCTATTAAAACTGACTAATAAAAATAAAAATAAAAGAAACTTATGTACATAGTTTTACAAAAGTAATAGGTCCATTAGTTTATTTTACTTTTTTTTTTTAGTGTTGAATTAATAAAAATATGAAGAAAGATGAGATTTAAAAATAAATAAATAAATAAAGAGACAAATTTAGAGTGTAAAAGACTTTGATCTTTATTTAAAATGTTCCCCATACAATTCTTGAATTTTTGGAATCTACAAGTCTCTGTGTAGACTTGTGCGAGGTATTTTGATGCAGGAGCATCTCTCCATGCAGCCAGCCAGTCACGTCAGCGCGCACTCATTCAGGGCTGAAAGGGAGGCGCAACCTCATTTTGAATTTGAATTGAATGTAAATAAATGTCTTAGGCTGGTGAGCCATGAATGCCATGCCTTTGCGTAGGCTGTAGATAAGATAGACATTTATTATAGATCGGCTGAGATCTAGTTCTGGATAGCAGACTAGACAGAACATTGATTGTAAATCAATAGGGTAGGTAAATCCTGGAGGGAAGCGCTCGATTGAGCCGCCTCATGTAAAAGAGATTTTGAGATCTCATTGGAAAAGAAGAGTTGAGTAGTAGAATCTGCATGTAGAGCAGAGGAGCCAAGAGAGAGCTCGGAGAACACCTTGTAAAATATACAGGCATTTGCCATTATTAATACAGAGCAGTTATTCCTGCATTTTCTGTCATTATATGCATGTCTGTATGTGTGTGTTCATTATATGCTGCAATTGTGTATTGTTATCATGTATTTGCAGGGAGTTGGTTTGATTTCAGGTTTGAGAGGTCTT
>ML777424.1:486971-523770 GCA_009831015.1 Picea engelmannii
TATATGCTGCAATTGTGTATTGTTATCATGTATTTGCAGGGAGTTGGTTTGATTTCAGGTTTGAGAGGTCTTTGAGGTTTCATGTCATGAGGGCGTGACAGAGTGTTGAGACTCTGAATACCAGTGCACAGGAGGATGCACTTCTGAACTCGTGAGGAGTCAGACAGAGACGTGCTAAGGGCACAGGACTGAAGTCATCACCTTATATAGAAGAAAGACTTTTGGGATTGCTGAACACCTCAATAGTTAAGGCAGTGTAACTGAGACACTGTTGTGGACAGAACCTTTACTGAGAAGTTCTGTAGGAGCTCTATCAAGAGGGTATTGACTGTGCACCGTGGAAAGAACACTGCTGTGAGTTCAGGAAGACCAGAATTCTGTGAGGATTCTGAGGGCTCCGTCCGGAGGACGTCGAGCGAAGGGTGCAAGGGCACAGGAGAAAGTGTAATTGTTGGTTGCTCTGTGACAGAGACACTCCGCCAGGAGGACGTTGAGAGAGTACGCAGATAGCCAGGAGGAAGGAACTCATTGAGTTCTGTCATCTGAAGGAAGAAGAGTCCACTGAGGGACCTGTATTGGGATGCTGAATACCCAGAAAGACTCAACACAGAGGTTGCTTGAGCAAGGAGCCAGGAAGGCATTGATATTCTCCATTTGAGGGAGAAGAAGGATCAAATCCCCCCAAGGGGTCTGAGTGTTTGTGGAAGCTCAGGACTGTAGGAAGATATAGCGCTTTGCGCGCGAAGACTCTGCAGGAGTGCAGGAGCCAAAGAATCCCGTGAGGATTCAAAGGGTAGAAGCTCTGGAAGGATAGCATTTTCATACGCACAGGCGAGACATCAAGTTGAGGGTTCGCAGAGGAGAAGAAGCGTCAAGAGTCCAGAAGATCCAACACTTGGAGAGTGATTGGACGTCGAGGACAAGTAGTGTGTCAACCCTCCGTTGAAGGAGTGCGTGAGAGGTCTCTGAAGGAGTCAGAGGAACCAAGCTCAGGAGGGATAGTTCCATCGTAGCGAAATCGTGGAACAAATCCAGGAGGAAGCTCGCACAGAAGAAAGCTTCGGAGTGGAGGAAATCCTCAAAGGGGAAAATCAACGGTCGAGATTCGCGGAAGAGAATCGACGACTTGAATTTGTCTTGAAGACTCGCGAAGTCCCGTGGATCGTTAGATCTGGGAGAAGGAGCGAGGGTGGTTAACCCTCAAGCGCGGTGAAGAACCCATTGTCATCGCCTATCGGCATATCGGGGTTGGCGAGTGCAAGATTTCCATGCACGTTGAAACCGCGAAGTTGCGAATCCCCGATTTGATCGGAGCCGTCGATTGTCGGGGGAACAGGTGGCATGAATCCAAAGCATCAGAGTTTCGGTGTTTGGGGTTTCCAGCAGTAAGGAAACTTTACATCGTGGATCCGTGATCCGCGAAGTCCCGAGGTGACGTGGCATAGTGGGGCCCCGAGGGTGAGTGGAGTCCAGGTGGCTTTGCGTCGGGGAATCAACACTTCAGTACTTGGGGTTTGATAATCCAAAGAATTGAACGCGCAAGTGACGTTATCCCGAGGATTGACCGTTGACTATCGACACTCGAGGTTCGACGTTTCAAGTGATACGAGAGCAGTACCATAAGGTTCGCGAATCTGCGAAACCCGATCTTCCGAAGGACGAAGGGAGGATCACCGTGAAGACTGTGGGTGAAGAACTCCCGAGGGAGTTGGAGAGCTGTTGACTCTTTGGGCCAAGGTTAGAGAAGGTCCTGGTGGGAGCGACTGTCCGCTGAGGGGCAGGTTGCGGCATATTTAGCCTTTAGCCATTTTGGAATGAAGTTACAATAGAAATACCAAGAAAGAAAAGAGGAAGAAAGCTGAGCCAAAATGGAATGGAGCAATGGTGGCGATACCACAAAGTGAGAACTTGCATATTAGAAACTCATTAGCGCTGAAATAAAATCATGCTTAAATACAACAACTGACAAGAAAACTATTCACCTTATGAGAACCAACAAAGCTCATCTTCACCTCGTTCTTTCCCTTCTTCACAAGACTACCTGCCACCAACAATTCCATTAATCCCTGTTGAAAGTATAGAGGATGAATGATAATTTTAAAGAGGAAAACCTCACTGCACTCCAAGCATAACTCTCCAAGTTTTCTCCTTCTTTTGTTGCTGTCTACTGCCTATTTTATATTGTTTTGCTGAATAGTTCTAGTAGTTAAGGTTGATGTAGTTCTAACTGGATATAGGGAACTACTTGAACTGCTTCATTTTTATTTAATATATATTCGTTTATCTACTTTGATTTTTCATTTCCATGAAATAAGCAACTGCATCCCCAAATTTATTTGAAAATTATGTCAATAATGCCGAAAGTAATTAGTTAATATACAACATGTGTCCTGAGCATATTTCCTTTAGAAATGGTCCCCGGTTCTTTTGCTTTTGTAGCATCAAAACTATCAACTGCATAATTTTCAACTGTCGAGTATAGAATTCTAGTTTTATACACTAGGATCCGATGCTTGATCAAATCATTTTGATAAGCCTAGTGGAATAAAGGAAAATTGTTCAGATTCTTATTACTGTGGATCCAACAATGCTCCATGCTAATCCAATGATCATTCATCTTCTGTCACCTTTTCGACATCTCCATTCAAAATTAGTAATGGGGATGAAACCTCATCCAATTGGTTTTCTATCTATGATGTGGTTTTCAGAATATTTATTGCAGTCCTAAGGCGTAACTTATCCTTGTAGGTGATTACATTTACACTTCCATCTTTTGTTTTCTTCAGATCCCTAAATTCAACTCTGATATATCTTTTTGAGGAAACAATTTTTGTTTTGGAAGGAGGAGAGATAAGAGTTTAAGAACCTATGACACTTTCTGGGGTGGAGTGAAATTCTCTGCAATATTACACATAGTAACAACAATAAAATTCGCATCCAATGCAAGAGGTTTCTTCAAGTGAACCTTCAAATCCACCACCCCAACCATGGACTGTCCAAAAATGAAGCTTGGAAGATCCTTTAACTCTGGTTATGCCCTAACTTTGGAGAAACGTTCAATAACATCATCAATAAGTTCTTCAAAGCTTGGAATATAACCATGTGAACCTTTTGAAAGGTAAAACCCCTTTATAGAAAGAGCCTCTGGAAGCCAGTTTTTTTTTAATCTCTCTAGCCCTCGTGAGTTTGCTTCATAATTCTCTTTAGTCTTTACTCCTAGTGGTAACATCACAACAACTGAATATAGGATAATTGCAGATCCTATGGATTTCAATGTGCTTATGGGTATAACCTCTTGAGTGTTTTAAAATTGTTGATGGAATCTCTTTGGTTTCTGATCGATATGGATATTGGTGGCCACCCACATATTCCAATTGGCTCCTCGTGTCCGTTTTTGTTCAGCAAGTCTTTTTGTACTGCTTTATAATTTTTAGTTCTACACTTCTGGGGTTGTCTGAAGCCCCACACATTCTCCAAGTGGATACGGGTGGCCTCTCGCCTAATCCAACATGCCTATTTTGTATGTTTTCATGTCAGCACATCTTGATGAACTTTCAGGGTTGTTTTGGGCCCTAAACATTTTTTTTTGGCTCACCATAGTTAGACTGTAGACGGATTCAGAGTCTAACAGAGGTCGTATGCAAAGACCTTTCCAATGGGCTATCACATGCCTAACACGGAGGTCGTATGCAAAAGTTATGACACTAGGAAGTTGAGGTACCAAATTACACCAACTTACCCATAGGGCCCACATGAATTTTGGCATTTCACCTTCTAGGGTTAGGTTTTTGGATGTCTAGGGTTTTGGAATTCATCAGTAATATGAAAAGGGTCTATGGAGCCTCATTACAATCCATTCTTCTTAGAGGGATGCACGTATAAGCCACATCTCTTCTCAGAGATAACTACCACCATTCGAGCAAGTTTCAGTTCTGTAGTTTTACAGTTTCAACCTATTTCATTATTTAATAGAAGATATTGTTCACTGAATATTTTTGTTATTATTCCTATATATGTTTTTATGGTATTCAGTCTGTAATCATTTTTTTCCGCTCCTAAATCCATATTAGTGGTATCAGAGCAGTCTTCTCTTCATTTATTTTTCTTCGTGCATGTCCCCGACAAGGTCTAGATACAAGAAATTGGGACTCGAACCAATCGATCCATTACTAGATCGACCACACCGAGCCCGACAAAAACCCATGGGAGACTAAAATAAAGATGATGGAGTAGGAGATCCTATTAAAATGTTGCTCAAGGAAGCCCTCATGCGACAAAGGAATGGAATGATGGACAACTTCATGTAGATCCTTCGACAGTTGCCCATGGGAGAAGCATATTCATCGGGTGTCCATGAAACCCCCTTCAAGGTACAGGTAAATTTTGATATTCCATTATTTGAAGGACTGATAAATGTTGATGTTGTAGATAAATGGTTAAATCTGATCGAAGGATATTTTTCGGTCCACAATTTTTCCGATCGGGAAAAGATCACTCTTGCACTCCTCAAGGCCATTCCCGATGTTAAAGACTCATGGGATACCTACTATGAGAAAAGGGTAGTGGAGGAATATGCAATTTTTGTGGTGGCCCCTATATGGGATTCCTTCCTGGACTCCATTAAAGAACAATACTACCATCTTTGAAGCTACGAGGACCAGTACACCAGATGGAACAACCTACATCAAGAAAGGGACTAGACAGTACCAGACTTCACCAGTATTTTCCATATCCTCCACACCAAATTGGGTATCAAAGATTTTGAGAGTCATCTGGTGCTCAAATACCACGGCTGTTTGCATAGATACATCCAAACAAAAATGAAGTTCATGGACATTGCCTCATTAGGCACAACTTATAGATACACTGTCAAGATCGAGCATAAATTTAAGAAGAAACGGTGAGAGTTTGGATCTGCAAACCCCTCACAGCCGAAGCAGGGCAAAGGCAATCCCAATCCACACAATAGTGGACCAAGTCGTGATGGACGCCCTAAGGACAATCCATCCAAGATGCAACATAAAAAGGGAAACAAGAAGCCAAAGAATGACACGGGTAAATGGTGTGAGTACCATAAAAGTCCTTGGCACAACACCGACGAATGCCACTCCAAGTAGTCCCTCGTGACCGAGCTAAAGGCTTCCGAGTCATTGGCTGATTCTGATTCTAAGTCAAATCCTGAAGGATGAAGCAGATTATTGATGTTGAACCCAGTTCCATGGTCGCTACCACCAAAGTCTGGCCAAGCGAACCAAAAAAACCAGAGGAGGGGGAACACCTCTTTCAGTCATAAATGTGGGTCAAGGGGGATCTGATTCACTTCATTGTCGACAATGGTAGTCAGAAGAACTTGATTTCAGCATAGGTCATCAAGCGGCTAAACCTGCCAACGACACTGCACCCACAACCCTAAACCATCGGCTGGCTTCATCAAGGAAGAGATCTCTGTGTCAGCCAACAATGTTGTCTGTCCTATGACATCAAGCCTTTCAAAGATGAGGTACTGTGTGATATTCCTCCCCTTTAATTTTGTGATGTTATTTTAGGACAACCATATTTGTGGAAGTGTCATGTTGTGTATGATTATAGATGCCGCAATGTTATTATTACTTTGGGTAAAAAATTGTACAGGATCCTAGAGGTGGCACTGCCTACTGCTATTTATTTAATCTCTGCTAAGCAATGTAGTAAGGTCATTTCACAGACTTGGAATTTCATCTTCTTTTTGATCCATTCTCACAGTAAGTAGAATGTTTCTGCCACATCCATGGCCTCTACACAACACCTCTCTTTGCAACAGAAGCAAGTGGACAAGATCGTGGAAGAATATAGAGACATATTCATCTCACCTACATGGGTATCGACACACTGCCCAGTCAAGCATCTAATTGATTTGACCCCCGATGCACCTCTACCTAATGGACCAGTCTATCGATGCTCGCTGATGGAGAATGACAAAATCAAGCGTTAGATCCAAGAGCTTCTTCAAAAGGGGCACATCAAACCCAACTACTCCCCTTGCGGAAGCTCGATTATACTAGTGCAAAATAAGTACATGACTTGGTGACTCTGCATTGATTACAGAGCCTTAAACAAAATCACAGTGAGGAACCACTATCCCATTCCCAAGATTGATGATCTTCTTTACCAACTCAAGGGGGAAAATTTCTTCAACAGGATTAATTTGAAGTTTGGCTACCACCAAGTTCCCATCGAACCAACATATGTCTGGAAGACAATCTTCAAGTCTAAGGAAAGTCTCTACAAATGGATAGTCATGCCCTTTGTCTTAAAAAATGCACCAACTACTTTCATGAGGTTGATGGACGATGTATTGAGACCCTTCACCAACTCCTTTGTGGTAGTATATTTGGATGACATCCTCATCTTCAACAAAATGTGGGAGGAGCACATGTGACATATTCAACAGGTTTTGAGCACTCTGTGACAACACAAGCTTTATGCCAACTTGGAAAAATGCTCTTCTGGCATGAACATGGTCCGATACCTAGGCTACATTTTTTATGAGAATGTGGTACATGTTGATCCAACTAAGATCTAAGTCATCCATGACTAGCCATCCCAGACCACATTGGTCGAGCTTCGGAGCTTCTTAGGACTCGCCAATTTTTACCAATAGTTCATGTTGGGATTATCCCATATTTCCTGAGCCCTTAGCCTGGTGACCAAGGGCGGTGGTAGGGCCAAGTTCTTATGGGGGAAGGAGCAACAATGAGAATTCAAAGATATGAAACATCGTTTGTGCTCAACCCCAATACTCTCCTTGCCTGACCTGCAACAACCATTCGATATTGAGATTGATGCATCTCACTATGTTGTGGGCGCAGTTCTCACTCAACACGAGCATATGGTGGAATACCATAGTGAGACACTCTCCAAGACTGTCCGTAAATACCCCACCTATGACAAGGAAATGTATTCCATTTTACAATCCTTTCGTCAATGGAAACATTACATTATGGGGACATAGACGATCATACACATTGATCACAAGAATTTATAGTTCATACAGATGCAAGGGAAATTGTAGAACGATCACCATCATAAGTGGTCCACCTACCTACAACAGTTCCATCTCAACATCAAGTATAAGACATGTATCTTCAATCGTGTCACTGACTACCTCAGTCAGCCTCCTGTGGCTACACTTACCACTGTGCTCCATTCTCGTGGAAATGAAACATCAGAGTGGACCCAACTTTACCAGAAATGTCCATAATTCGCCACCACATATCAGCTCTTGGGTACATGCGCCACTGTCACTGATTTTCACATTCAGAACAGACTCTTATGCCACTTGGTCCATCTCTATGTTCCTAAAAGTGAGCGTGAAAAGATGATTTGGGAATCCACTACATTCAGGTGGAAGGACATTTTGGCATAGAGAAAATTGTGGTCGTACTTCAAAAACATTTTCATTGGCCAAAAATTCGACTGGACGTCAGCAAGTATATCAGATCTTACACTGCTTGCTGCATTGCTAAGCCGACCACCAAGAAGTAAGGCTTATACAACCCTCTGCCTATTCCTGAGAATCCATAGGAGTCCATCTCCATGGATTACATGTCTGGTTTTCCATCCACCAAGCACGAAAATGACTGCGTGTTTGTGGTCGTTGATCAGTTTTTGAAGATGGCCATCCTCACATCCTATAAGAAGACTACCATAGCGTTCGATACTGCCAAGCTCTTCTTCAAACAAGTTTGGGTTCACTTTGGGATACCATATACCATCATATACAACCGATACAATAGGTTCCTCAACACCTTTTGGTCGAGTCTCTAGTCTCTGTTGGACACCAAGCTCACAAAATCCACTTCTTTCAAACCCCAAACTGATGGCCAAATCGAGGCCGTCAATCGGATGATTGTGCACATCCTACGCATGTACAATTCTAAGAATCTTTGTACATGGGACAAGAGTCTTCCATATGTCCAACATAATTACAAGATGGCTCTCCATAGTTCCACCAACCATATCCCATTTCAGGTGGGTTTGGGATTCCAACCCTTGGGACCCATTGATGTTGCACTTCCTCTTTCCACCGCACAGACAAAATCTTCCCATGATCAGTCTACGGTCGACAAAGCCACCAGATTCATTGAGAAGATTCGGCACATTTGCCAATAGGTCCAGAAGATTTTGCAGAAATCCAATGCTAAATACAAGAAAAGACATGATAAACACAAGGTACCACACCCGTTTCAGGTTGGCAACAAAGTCTGGTTACATTTGCAGAAAGAGCGTCTCATCGAGCCCCATCAGAAGATTCAACCACTTCATTATGGGCCTTACACTATCACCAAGGCTGTGGGTAGCAATGATTTTGAGCTCAACACTCCGCCCTTCCTTGGTCTGCATCCAATATTCAATGTGGACCTCCTTCGGCCATATTTACCACCATGATTGGACACCTCAGATATCATCGAACAACTGACACCAACAGAGCTCAACCTTGACTGCATGGAACAAGCATCCATCGATCAGATAGTGGACACATAGGTCAAGGGTACTCACCAATAGTAGATGCAGCTTTATCAGGTTGTCAAGGCAGGGCAACTCCTACACCAAGGCAAGTGGCTCACCCGGGGCCAAATCCAACAGAAGTTTCCTCACCTGATGGGGGAACTCGACACAATGGAGATCATTTCTTCCTAAGGGGGGAGGATTGATCCAGATGGATATTGGTGGCCACCCACCTATTCCAATTGGCTCCTCGTATCCTTTTCTATTCAGCAAGTCTTTATGTACTACTTTATAATTGTGAGTTCTACACTTTTTGAGATCTATGAAGCCTCACACATTCTCCAGGTGGATATGGGTGGCCTCTCACCTAATCCAACTAGTCTATTTTGTATGTTTTCATGTCAGCACATCTTGTTGTACTTTCAGGGCTGTTTTGGGGCCCTAAACATTGTTTTATTGTCTCACCATAGTCAAATTGTAGAAAGAGTCAGAGTTTGATGGTGAAATGTGTATTTCTCGGAAATACCTTTCCAATGGGCTATCATGCACCTAAAATGGAGGTCGTATGCAAAAGTTATGACCCTAGGAAGTTGAGGTACCAAATTACACCAACTTACACATAGGGCCCACATGACATTTGGTGTTTCACCTTCTAGGGTTAGGTTTTTGGATGTCTAGCGTTTTGGCATTCATGATTAATATGAAAAGGGCCTATGTAGTCTCATTGTAATTCATTCTTCTCAGACGGATGTGCGTAGCAGCCACATCTCTTCTTAGAGATAGCTACCACCATTCGAGCAAGTTTCAGTTCTACAGTTTTACAGTTTCAGCCTATTTCATTATTTAATAGAATATATTGTTCATTGAATATTATTTAAATAAAATCTTGTGTAGTATCCATGCACCAGATATTTCAATAATTTCAATACTCAAGCCTCAAAATTATTTCGTGTAGAAGCGCTTCGTAACATGAAGCTTCAAGTAACCATTTCACCTTCCATTGTTCTTTGTCACATATCTACTATTACTTTACAACATATGCCTTTGAATGTGATGGGAGTGGTAAGATATAACTAACACCCTTCATCAAATGAAAATAACATGACAATATAATAACATATTTCTTGCTTTTGATATGATGTTGGATAATGTTAAAGCCGCAACTCACAAGGAAGGTATAAACTTTAGGTTAGGATAAGTAGAGTGGATGGTGAGGTATATTTGGAAAGTGAGACATGTTGGATAAAATGTCACATGGGCTTAATATAAAATAATGATGTACTCTTGAATATTTGGTTGGTCATGGAATAACCTCAAATTCATAATTCATAAAACATAACATTATAAGGTGATGTCATAGTTATAGAAGAGATGCATGAAATTTATTTTTGGAAGGTGAATTATGAGAAATATAAAAGGATCATGGTTGATATGTATTTTGAATGTGAAGAGTGAGAAAAGGGTCATTCTTAGCAATAAGTCAAGTGTCGATAACATTGCGCTAGCTTAAATGAGAATAAGAGAAATTTTGTGTAAGTAGTGTGATTCGAGAGGGAGCTTGGAAACACTTTGTCAGCTAAGTACTGTTGACCAAAAATGTAGTCAACAATATGCAGAAAGACAAAGAAATAAAAGGAAAAGAAAAAATTAGGACATGGGAGCAAGATCGAAAAAAAATTGTGAGATTTTTTTTTTTCCTCTGGACTATGCCCAGGCCCATTTTAGTAGATTTTGGAACTTGAAGCAAAACCTATCCACTGTGGAGGAACTCACAAATGAGTTTTATCAGTTGTCCATTCGTGTGGATCACTAGGAAACTGATGAGCAAATGGTTGCAAGGTATGCAAATTGTTTAATTTTTTTTTATTCAAGATGAATTGAGCATGCATAGGGTTCACAACGTGGAAGAGGCATACCAATGAGCCTTAAAGGTCGAGGAAAAAAAAACCCAACAATTTGCTTAAAGAATAGAGGATAAAGCAGGGGTACATCATTTTCCTCACGTGGTGGTTTTAACTATGGCAGAGGAAAATTATCCCAAGGAGATGAGAAAGAAGAAGATACTTGACAAGGTAAGTTGGATCAACCATGAGAAAGAGAATTTAGGAGGGGTAGAGGCTATGGTGGTGGTAGAGGAGAAACTTATGTGTGTTTTAGGTGTGGTGTAGAGGGTCATCGAGCATTTGACTTCTCAAATTATAACATGCAAGAGACGAATCAAGGACAACAACCTAGTTTAAACTTGGCCCATGCTGAGAATGAAGAAGGAGGAGCTAAATCTGAAGTCTCGCCTAATATGGGGGAGAGTCTCATGATACAAAGGTCAATGGTTATTCCCAAAAAATAGCAAAGGAAGAGTAGTGATAATGAGGATTCTTGGCTTCAGACAATATTTTTCGAACCAGATGCAGTTTCAGGGGAAAGGTATGTCAAGTTATTGTTGATAGTGGCAATTATGAGAATATGGTTTCCAAAGAGATGGTAGATAGGTTGAAATTACACCGTGAAACACATCCCCATCCTTACCAAATTGCATGGTTCGAAAAGGGGAATGAAGTCACCATTAATAAAAGATGTTTGATCAAGTTTTCCATTAGTAAGACTTATAAATATGAAGTATCGTGTGATGTCATTTTGATGGATGCATGTCATGTTTTATTGGGGAGGCCTTGGCAATATGATAGAAAATTCATGCATGCTGGAGGAAAGAATACCTAGACCTTTTGGAAGGATGGCTTGAAAGTAATCTTATTTCTCCTCAAGGGTGAAGGGAAAAATGAGAATATGTTGTCAGAAGGAGAGTTTGTTAAGGAGACAAAGGAAACAAGATTATGCTATGCATTAATAGTGAAAAATGGAGCCATGGAAGATGTACCAATTCCTACTGAAGTGGCCAAGTTACTAGAAGAATATGTTGATGTTATCCCCAATGAACTACCTGATGGTATTCCACCAAAGAGGGATATTAAACATCACATTGATATGATCACAGGATCATATTTAGCTAATTAGGAAGCCTATACGACGAGTCCTACACAACATGAAGAGCTCAACCAACAAGTGACAAAAATTATAAAGAAAGGTTTGGTAAGAGAAAACATGAGTCCTTATGTTGTATCGACATTGTTACTCCAAAAAAGGATAATATGTGGATGATGTGCAAATATAGCAGAGAAATCAATAAAATTACCATCAAATATCAATTTCATATATCGCTTGGATGACATGATGGATGTGCCAGGCAGGGCGAAATATTTTAGTAAGATTGATTTGCGAAGTGGATACCACCATATCCATATTCATGAAGGGGATGAATGGAAAACTGCCTTCAATACTAGGGATGGACTATATGAATGGATGATGATGCCATTCAAAATGTCCCATGCACCTAGTACTTTCATGCGGTTGATGAATATTGTGCTTCAAAATTATATTGGTAAGTTTGTTGTCATTTATTTTGATGACATCCTAGTTTATAGTAACAACAAAGAAGATCACTTGCAACATTTCAAAATTATATTGGATGCATTGAGAAAACATCAACTTTATGCAAACTTGAAGAAATATCAGTTCCTGCAAGAAAGTTTGGTATTTCTAGGTTTTGTCATCTCGACAGAAGGAGTCAAGATGGATTCAAAGAAGGTTAGAGAAATTTTGGAGTGGCCTAGTCCTAGGAGCATAAAAGAGGTAAGAAGTTTTCATGGGCTGACCACCTTTTATCGAAAATTTATTTGAAATTTTAGCTATATTGTAGCATCCATAACAGATTGCACCAAAGGCAAGACATTCATGTGGACCAATGAAGTTGAGGAAATTTTTAAGTTTCTAAAGAAGAAGGTAACTGAGGCACCCATATTAGCCTTACCATATTTTGATAAAGTGTTTGAGGTATACTGTGATGCTTCACATGTAGGAATTGGAGCTGTACTTATCCAAGAAGGTAGACCAATTGCATTCTTTAGTTAAAAGTTGAATGAGGTAAGAAATAAATACTCCACATATGATGTAGAATTTTATGCAATTTTGCAAGCATTGTGACATTGCAGACATTATTTAGTGTTGAAAGAGTTTGTGCTATTTATCGATCACATTGCATTAAAATATGTAAACACCCAAGATAGATTGAACAATAGACATGCAAAATGGGTCTTTTTCTTACAAGGCTACACCTTTTTTTTGAAGAACAAATTAAGACGACGATGTCAAGTTACAAATGGTTTGAGTTGACACACTGTTCTTTTGAAAACCATGGAAAATCAAGTAATTGGGTTTGGTGCATTAAAGGATCTTTATGCATGTGATAAAAAATTTCAGGAGATTGTGGAACAACTGAAGAATCCAACCATTGGGAACATGGATCTTACTCAGGTTGAATATTTTATGCAAGATGGATACCTCTTCAAAGGAAAACAACTATGCATTCCAATTGGTTTAATGAGGGAAAATATTATCATAGAACTTCACAGTAGTGGTTTGAGAAGAAATTTTGGAAAGGATAAGATGCTAGCCTTAATCAAATATAAGTATTAATGGACGAAGATGGAAAATGATATAACCAGGTATGTGGCACAATGTAGGATTTGTCAAATAGATAAAAGACACTCCCATAACACAGGGTTGTATATTCCATTACCAGTGCCCACAGGCCCATGGATAGATCTGAGCATGGATTTTGTGTTGGGGATCCCAAACACACAACAAGGTAATGATTCTAGCTTTTTGTTGTTGTTGTTAAATTCTCTAAAATGGCTCATTTCATTGCTTGCAAGAAAATGAGTGATGCATCGAGGAGGGTAGATGAATTGTTTTTTTTTTCAAAAATTGTTAGATTGCACGGGGTTCCAAAAAATATTATCTTTGATAGAGATACTCTGTTCTTGGGTCATTTTTGAAAGACTTTGTGGAAGAAAATGGGGATTGAATTACATTTCAATAGTGTCTATCACCCCCAATTAGATGGGAAAACCAAGGTAGTAAATAGAAGTTTGGGAAACCTGTTACAAAGCATTGTTGAAGAGAATCCCAAGTAGTGGGATTTGGATTTACCTAAAGTAGAATTTTCCTACAATAGTTCAATGAATAGATCTACAAGAAAATATCCATTTCATGTTGTTTATGGTAGAAATCCTATGGATTTTTTTATATTTGGTGAAACTACCACTTGGGGATAGGATCAATGATGATGGGGAAGCATTTGTAGAACACATTCAACAATTGCAACAACATGTGAGACAAAATCTACATGCTAGTAATGGACATAACAAAATTACACAAGATGCTCACTAAAGATACCGGGTATTCAATGAAGGTGATTTGGTGATGATTTATTTTTGGAAAGAGCAGTTTTCTAGAGGAACCTACCACAAATTGAAGTATACTAAAATTGGTCCTTGCAAGATTCTCAAGAAAATTAATGACAATTCTTATAAGGTTGATTTACCAGTTGATCTTGATATTTCCCTTGTGTTTAACATTTATGATTTGTATGTCTTCCATGGGGACAATCTGGGTGATGATAGTGAGGTGGAGGTGGATTGGCAACATTCCATTCCAAGCAAGAAAAAGGAAAAGATTACACATATTTTAGATAAGAAGACCCTTCATACTCAACAAGGCCAATACGACTGATATCTAGTCAAGTGGGAAGGTGTAGCACTAGAAGAGAGTACATAGATTATAGAGGGGGACTTGCTGAACTTAGATCCTATTAAGTGGCAACAATTTAAAGATAGTAACTTGCAGGAGTTGTGTTCTTTTCAACCATAGGAGAATGATGTAAGGATTTCCGAGGGTCATAATTTTTGACTCGTTTATTCATTTGGGCTGAAATTTTATAGGGAATTGTGTCTCGAAGAGTTCACTCTCGTTTTGATCTGATGCTTCAGATTGGACATTGTTTCAACACTTTTTATGGGCCAAATTCCTTCATATAAGGGGTTTTAGTGTTTTTACAAGAATTTTTAAATTTTAAATTTTAAATTATTAGTTATCTCTTAGTTTATGAACCTAATCAGAAAAGAAATTTGACAAATAGTGTCACTCTAGTTAGCTCTTAGTTATTGGTAAGTTTTAGAGTCATGTGAGAATCTCCTAAAATTAGTTGTTTTTTTAAATCTTATATAGTAGTTATAAGTGGTTGAACTTCCATTGTAATAGTTAGGATGGATAATGAATAAAAGAGAGTTGTTTTCCATTCTCATGTGTTTGCATGGTTTTTAGATCTTGTGAATGAATCCAATTTTATTGGTTACATCACTTATCGATTGAAGCCATGACCTCCAAGATGGCCTCATATGAAGGAAACTTGAAATTGAGGAAATCATGTGAAATTGGAGAGTCAACAATCCATATGGGAGGAGAAGGGTGATCATATTCCATATTAGCAAAGAGTTTTTGAATGGTTTCATTATATTCTAATGGGATCCCTTGATCAATTGTTGGGACCATGTCCCACGAAGAAAAAACATGATCTAAAAGGCTCCTTCTTGGAAGAAACTAAAAATTTAGGATATGATGCCACGTAATTCACTCATGGTGGGGTAATGTCCACTTGAATAATAGGTGCATATAAAGGGATAGCAAGGTTTAATGGTGAAGAAGGATGGTTATTATCATAGGCAAGCTACTCAATAGTGATAATGCTACCATTGTGAGGAAAATGCATCACTCGAAAGAGCATAAACACCACAACATTCATAGAATATACATAATCATTCCCAAGAAGCATATTTAAGTATAATGGGCCATTCACCATGATCTTCCCAATAATTTCAATCTTCCCATCTAATTTGATAGGAAACTGAGGAAGAATCCCAAAATATTTACTAGGTCTTCTATCAAAAGCTAGTGGTTGACTAGGAGCTAACATAAGCTGGGGAGAACCAATATCTTTCCAAGTTGAGGAGGATAAAATGGTTACAAAAAATCCTTCATATACTATACATCGATGGATTGTTTTTGAATAATCTTCAACCTTTATTTGGAAAGGAATAGAAGAAGGAAGGAGAGGCTCAACAAGACCATTCCAATCAAAGGAAACACTCTTAGGACTTGGAGGGATCATGCTCTAGGTGAGTGGGATTCCCCCTTGTTCAAAAGGTTTTGAACTGGAAATGAAGAAAACATGTGTGGTAGACAAATTACTCTTTGAAACAGGATTGGGATCAACTGAAGGTTGCATCGGTGAGACCACTTCGTCACCCAATGATTGAGTAGGTTATTGAGGAACCATGGGTGGTTATGGAGTAGAAGATTCTTCCGCCATGGGCCACACTCTATTTATCTATGGAATAAGAGGGCATACGTGAGTAAAGTGATCTCCTTTGTAGATTTTACAAGGGAACTTAGGCTTGCATCTTTCTTGTCTATATTTCTTAGCAGTATCAATGCCCCCAACATGAATTTTAGTGGTTGGTTTCTTCCCCCCAACATGACTTGCAGTGGCTAGTTGCATATCGCCAATATGACTTGTAGTGACTAGTGTTTGTTCCCCAACATGACTTGTAGTGGTTGAGTGGTCCTCTCCAGTAAGAATGGAATTGACTGGTGACATGTCTCTAGCATGACCTATAGTGGGTGGTGACTTTTCCCTTGGTTTCTTCTTCTTCCTCCTCTTTTTATTCCTTTTATAACTTTGGTTTCTAGGAGATGGAATTTCACCAGAAGAGGAAGCATGAGAAATACATTTCATTGAAAAAGAATTTTTAGTCGTATTTGGAACATGCAGAATGGTCATTAACCAAACTAGTATCCCTATAGAAAATCTAATAATATTCAATATGGCCATCAAAGGGGCACCAAATTTTCCAAAAGAAGAAAAATCACAAGAGTGCTCTATGGGTGGGGTCCCTTGGTTGACATTCATACAAGAGTTTCCTGGAACATCAATGGTATCGGATGAAAATGTAGTGTTGGTAGGACATGGCTGCATTGACCCCCCCGGATAACTTCCCCCAGGGATATTAGTGCCCCCCCAAAAACAAAACTTCCCCCAACATTAGGAAAAACACTACGGATAGGAAAAAATCTAGGGTAAAAATTCCAACCAAAAGGAAAACCACCATTTGGTATTGTCGACTACCTATAGGGTTACCAAAAATATATGGGAATCCACTTCCAATAGTAATACCAAGGAATTTCTCCCCACTGAACATAGGTATGGGCACTTGTGATGATGCAATGGGCATACTAAAACTAGGTTTACTAATGGAAGGAAAGGATGTTATTGGTGGCATCCCCCAGATGGAATGAATGTATGTCAAATTCATAGATATGGGAGTACCTATCCCTATCCCACTAAGTGGTGTCAAGGAGATGGTCATCATGACTTCTCCCAACATAGTTGGGGATGTACAAGATGGTCCTCCCTCGTTGGGTGACCCATTAATTCTTTCCATGGTGTGAGGATTACTAAGGTAGAAAAAAGAATCACCAAATGATCTATTCACCTGGATGAGTAAAGGGTCTATGATATCGAAAAATATGTTGATCAACCACATAATTTTTTTTTTAACCAAGAAGAAAACAATAACCTATGACCAACTAGACAAAAAATTCACCACAGAGAACACCCCTAGCAAATCTAATCCAACAACAATCAACAAGTGGATACAATGGCCCTTTTGAAAAACAACCCTCCAAGAGAAATCAAGTCCCTAGAATGTTGGCTATAAAAGGTGTGAGGAATAATTACGGTAACCTTGACGTGACAACCCTTACTAGTGCAAGTACCTTTGTGAATACAAGAACTCTTCAGGGGATTGAATTAGAGGTTTGGCATATGTTCCAGGTACACAAGCACCTCACACTTGCAACCACCTATGTAGGTACCTAGGAAAAATCGTTGAGGTTACCACTTCACAACATGATTGCCAAGAAAACAGTCGCAGGCCGAACCACACACATGGGAAGGGTAGAAAATCCAAAACCTTAGAGAAGTGCTACCTACCAGAGAGGTGTGGGAACTTTTGAAACACCTGCTATCATAGTAGTCCAAGTATTTCAACAAAAACCAAGACAAATAGAGAGGGGTATCCCTCCAAATACCCCAATGTGACCTACTACTTAACTCATGTGTTAGAGGAGCTTCTCGATTCACTTGTTGCAATAATGAATTTTAAACTCATTAATGAATTCGAATTTTAGTTTAGGTGGCCTTGGAGGGTTTACTCTCCAATCCTAGATTAAAGCCCTAAAATCATATGCCATGTTGGTTTGCTAGAAAGAAAAGGAGACTAATAGTTTTTAAATTAAGTGTTCTCTTTCTTATGGTTTTTGATTACTCAAGGGAGTTGATGGCACTTTAGCAATGTTTGAGACTCTTTTCAAACCCAAAGAAAGATAAAGAATGAAAATGCAAGAGATGCAAATCTTTTCTTATTCAATGCAAACTATCTAAGGGAAGAAACAAGAGGTTTCTTTTTCTCAATTTAGAACAAGATAGAAATCACTCAATTCCAATGAACCATCAATCCAAAACACTTCTGATATGCAACAAGATTTATCCCTTTTTTTAATATTTTGATGAAGAAAGCACAAATGAAAAACTAAACTAGAAAATCATGCAAAATGTTTAACTCAGATCAAAAGATAGCAAAGCATGCTAATCATATCAACAAACTAACCATGCATGAAAATCATCCATGCATGCCAATTAACTATGCATGCAGATCAAACACACACTCAAATCAACCACGCATGAAACTCAACTGCACATGCAAATCAATCATACATGCAAATAAGGCATGCATACAACTCAATCAAACATGCATGCAAATCAACCATGCATGCAAATCATCTATGCATAAAAATAATTTGTGCATGCAAGCTAATCACACATGCAAATCATCTCATGCATGTATATCAACAATGTGTATAAATCAACTATGCATGAAAACCGATCACACATGCAAATCAATTATGCAGGTAAATCAACTATGTATATAAATCAGCCATGCATGCAAATCTTCTCATGCATGCATATCAACAAATTATCAATGCATGCATATGAAAAACCAAAGTTAATTAACAAGATAACATACATATCAAGAAGAAATCAACTAAAAAATGAAAAGGTGAATGGGGAGGAAGGAGAATAGCCACAAAATTTTTTAGAGAGTAGAAAACATAGAGAAAGCAAGGAAAATTAAATCTAAGGGATATCCTGGGTTCACTCCCCAACAAAGTTTCCAATTCTGTTAAAAAATATTTATCTCCTATGGATAAGTGGGTTCTTACCTAGATCTTCCCTTGATACGATATAGACAACAATAGATCACGATATTAAATTTACGATATCTATGAGATTCAAGTGTTCTATACACTGAAGTAGAGAGAAAAGTACCTTGTTTTTTATGTTTGTCCTTGAGTAGTCCTGGCTGGCATAGCTTTGGATATATAGCTCCAGTTCCCATACCTATTTGTTGCACACACAAAACAACCAATAATCGAATCAACCCTTTTCAAGAAATAAATAAACCTAAACACATTCAAATCTACCTTATCTTATTCAAGTAAAGAATAAAGATACTACCATGCAATTGAATGGAAAAAACATGGAAGGGCGAAAATAACATTGATCTATATTAAAAATAAAGGATCTTACATCTATGGTTTGATTACCCTGAGTCCAAAGTTTCATTCCTCTGTGGTCCTTACTTTAGCTCTTCCTTCATCCTCACTCTCTTTGAATTCCATCATCATAAATTTACTCTCAACACTTCGTCCCCCTCCTCCAAGAAAAAAATCATACATAAATAATCTACCATCTCATGAGATAATGTACCATCCTAGGACATGCATAAAATGCAACATTAGTAATATGTCACACAATATTTGTTTAACTATGATCTAGGTGGATATCGGTGGCCACCCACCTATTCAACGGGCTCGAAAAATAGTTTTCCATCTTGGCAGTTTTTCAACAGTTTTTCGGGTTCCAAACTCATGGGGCCGTTTTTTAGGCCCTAAACGACATTTTTTGGGGATTCGGGGTCTAGGTGATTGTTGAAGGAACTTACCTAGACAATTTGAAAACCGTTCCTCTCATTTAGACCTTTCCAACGGTGTATTGAGTGCCACAAACAGAGATCGTATGCAAAGGTTACGTCCCTGGGAAGTTGACGTATCAACTATCCCCATCGGGGCCCGCAAAACTTTTGGATTTTCATCTTACGGGGTTAGGGTTTTGGATTTTACTTATGTTAAAAATTCCCTTAGAGAATCATTGTAATAATCTTCTTCTTGCGAATGAGAGTAGTAGACACATCTCTTCTCAGAGATAAGCTGCCACCATTCTAGCGAGTCTTTCACTCTGTATTTTTACAGTCTTTGTACATTTTCACTCATTAATATAAAACTGTGTAGTACTATATCTCTGTGTTTATGGTTTCATCTCTGATACATTTTTGTTATATTATTGGATATCCGAGATATATCTGTACACTGCTTTATTATATCTCCACTCTCATTTTGTGCCAAAAATAATCCAGATCAAACTAGCCATTGAATCCATAATTGACTAGATATTCTCAACTGGAGTGAATTAGTATTCTCCCTCCTAACCTTATCCACATGTGAGGCACACTCTTGGTGATGATTCCAGGGAGGGATTGCAAGACTGGGTGATAATTCCAATGTATGCATGCAAGACTAGAGTTCACTTAGTTCAATTGAAGCATGACTCAAGAAGAGGTGTGCCTTTGTTTACAAAAGAATATTCTCATTCCAGTGCACTCTCTATCCATGAAATAGGAATTATCTTCTAAAATCAAGGAATGAAGCGCTCCTCCTCCTAGTAAATAAGCATTTACCTAATTGTTTATGAGCCCATGGTTTTGAAAACCCATGGTATTACATGGTAGATATTTTCCATGGTTTTGGAAACCTTTGTTAGGTACATGTGTATGTATACTCTGGTACCCATTTTGAGAAGTTCCTCTATGTGCCCCTTGTTGAAATGGACACTTGACACTGAGAGGGGGGGGGGGTGAATTAGTGTCACAAAACTTTGGACAATTTTCCACTTTTCACAAATTAACTGAACAACAAATATTTATTTCATTTTCTTAACCAATATATAAAAGAATAAATATTTTATTTATATATTTAAATTGAATGAATACATAAGATCAATATTTGAATTACATATTCAAACAATTATGAGAGACCCATCTCTCTGTTACAAGACCCATCTTGTATTTCTCAAATCCAACTGAGAAATGAGGAATCAAACCCTCATAACAAGTCCCAAATTGTTGATCTCATATCCAACTGAGATGTGAGGAATCCAATCCTCATACAACACCCAACTTGTAAACAAGCACCAACCTGATAGAATGAACCTTCATTCAATCCATTATATATAAATATATATACTTCGACAAATTCAATTACACTTATTCTCACCATTCCTTCTTGTTTCTATAGTCTTCCAAATGGTGTGAATTTGAATCATTGTGTCTTTTGATATTTGAACCATTGTACCTTTTCATTTAAATGATAACATTAATCTTTAATTAATATCAATTTTCCTTTTATCCTTTATTCATAATGCTAATGAATTAACTCTCTTTTAATCATGACTGTGTGTCGATTATTTTGTCTTCATGAGTTGATCATAGACATGAGTCAACTCATCATATTGTACTCATGCTTTTGTTGTGTTCTTAGTTCACCAACAGATCATATTTGATCTTTTATCGATTCTTTGTATTGTTCTAGTGCTAACTCTCTGTCGAATTAAATATGTATGAGGTGCTTCCTTCAAACCATTTACATATGACCATATGCGCAAAACCACAGGCTCATTGATTTAAGTGATGCCTCTTCTTTTACCCTTATTTCTCTATTCCATATGACCGCAGGTGGTGACCAGGCAGTAGACCAAGCACGTGCTTGATCACTTATCAAAATCAAATGTCATGTTTTAATCTCCCGATGAGATGGATGATTGTCGGTACTTCAGGACTTTGTCCTTCGCGACTTCCAACCTCTTTACAAATCTCCCAAATAAAAGATGCGCGTCCATAATATTCAACAGTTGAGAATGCTCTCTGAAGTAGATCAATGGGTAGCGTCACTTCATAGTTTATGCTTATTCTATCCTTCCACTGTGATTTATCAATGGTCGATAACGCTCCCGAATTAGATCAACAGTTAACATTAACTTTGGCCTTCGGCACTTCAGGTGATTTCTACTTCACAATATTCTGGAGTTCATTTAGCCAAAGTAGATAAGACGGTTGGAGTTTATTTGCACAATGAATGGTTCTCGTTCATTTCAGAACTTCGGGACTTCGGGCATTTGCTGGTGGTGAAACTCCTGAAGTAAAAAATCCCAGAGTGACGTAAATTGTTGATGTCACTTGTTGATGTGGCACTAACTGAATGGTTGCCACATGTCACTTAGATTCATGACTTACACATACTTGAAATGCCAACTGCACTTTGACACTTGTCATCATCTGATTGCACCAAATGTCTTTGCTAACATGGATCTCCTCATGTAGCACATGTTATTCTCCTAGATCTAATGATTTTCCTAACTCCTGAAATCTATCTCAGATTGACGATTGAGAGTGACTTTGAAATTTCGGCCTTTAGGTGAACTCATATGTTCTGAATCCTTTTTCTCTGAAGTGGTCAATGCCAAAGTTTACCACTATTCTGATCCAACGACCATCATGTCTTGTCCATATCCGATGGTCCTCATTTACTTCGAGACTTCGGGGCTCCGACCTTCATATTTTATCCCATCCTTCCACTTTATATAGATCAGATGGTCAATATGACTCTCGAAATATTTCTCAGATCAAACGACTCATGTCCTCTTCAAAAAATTTGTGGCTTACATTGTCCTTCCACTTTACTCGATCCAACGGTCGGTATATTATCCTAAGTATTCCTCAAATCAGACGACTCATGTCCACTTCATGACTTCGACCTTTCTTACTTCTCATTTTACCCAAAGTGTAACCTCCTCACAACTTTTAACCTAAAATGAATGTTGTTCATTGATCGCGATCTTAAATCAAAGACTCGATATGTCTACGATATTTCCTTTCCTTGGTTTAAATCCAATGACTCTTTTTTTCCCAAAACATTTCCTACGATCGTATGGCTCACGTTTACTTCGGAACTTTAGCTTCGAATAAAATTCCTTCATGCACATTTCCTTCGGTCGATTTTACCCGAAGTGGTCAAAGCTAAGCTGACCATGCATATGTCACTTCCATGATCTATGGTTCATGACTTACTATGTCCTTCCACTCAACTTGATCCAACGATTGATGTAGATTACAGAACCGTAACTTGCGTGTGGTTTAGTCCGTTGCCCAAATTCTAAAATTTGAAGTTGTGCGATTATTGGTGGAACAACCACAGTCGTCGATCTTTGAGTCGATGAGATCTGACGATCTAGACTAATTGTGGGATTGGAAATAACATGTATTTTAATTCTCCCTTCGCGCTCCACAATCAATCCCTGCCCTTGATCTGGCGCTTTCATATCCAATGGTCATGACTTGATCTGATCGTTGACCAGTCCTCCAACGGTCCTTCTCTTGTAATCCGATGGTCTAGGCTAATTGCAAGATTGGAATTAACACGTTGTTTAATTCTCCCTTCGTGCTCCACAATCAATCCCTGCCATTGATCTGGCGCTTGCATATCCAACGGTAACGACTTAATCTGATCATGTTTATGCAATGCGCTTTTCCTTCTAATCTTTGATCTATACTTGTTGTTTGACATTTTCATTCCTTGCACATTGTTTGGCATTTTCATTCTCTGCTAATTGTTATACTGTTGACATCAATGGAAATTTCATCAATGATAACTCAACAATGAAAATTCATCATAACAACTTATCATCACATCACAATGACATCGACTGTTGACATCAATGAAAATATGTCCAACACCCCTATGGTGGAAAATATAATTGTAACAACCTATATACCTAGTTAGATGCAAAGGATTCCCTCAATAGGTCATTTGTGGCTATTCAAAATGTCATTTTTGGCTCCAAAATCCTATGAGCTTCCTTTAAGGCTTAAATCTTGGGTTTGTTCCCGTGGCCCTAGATTCCTTAAATTTCTTTGGCCTTGTGAATACTTAGTCAAAGAGATGCGTTTGTGTTCCTAGAACATGCACACATTTCTAGAACACACAAACACTTTACAACACATGCATGCTCTTTTCATTTCAAATTTTTTTAGGTGGGAGTGAAAAATCTAGCATACATATTTGTTGATTTTATTTCCTCGGATTTAGGTTTGGAGTGGCAAGCCTCATGGTTTGGGTAGCAAATACATTAAAACCTCCATTTTTATAACTACCACTAAATAACTCTATTTTTGACATTATTTTTGTATAGGTTACCCAAATTTGTCATCAATGAAACTACAAACACATATAGATTCATCATCGATGAAAATACATACACATACTACAAACACATATAGAGTCGACTATGCGGATTCTAAATATATAATTAAAAAAAAATATTGCTGAAAATTTTTCTGGATAAAAACTGTGTGCGAGGTTTCATATTGTCCAACGTTTCGAGTGGACACTCCACCCATCATCGGTGACATAAAAATCTCATATAATTGAAAAGCATGTTGATTTTCATATTTATAAGACAAGTGAGTAAGTGATCGTTCTGGCAAAGAGCAAGAGTAGACAACAATTAATTTATGGGAAGTAGCCATTGAGATTAGAGGTAAAGATAAATTATTTAAAGGTGATGAGAAATATAATGAAAAAAGGGAAGGTAAAATTCATCATTTGGATTAGGTAAGTACTTAAATGAGGGAGAAAAAGAATTAGCAGTTAAAGCAAAATGATGAAAAGGGGGGGGGTAAATGTGAGAGAAATACTATAAAACTGTAATAATAATTAATTTATTTTGAATATATCATTAAAAATTAAAGAGAAAATTCATAAAAAAGATATTCCTCTTAGACCCATAGTGCACACCATAGGATCCCCCACTCATGCCCTTGCTCATTTTCTTTCTAATAAAATTCAAAGGGAAAACCTCCTCCTTTATCAAAGATTCCACTAAATTTATTCACAAAACCTGTAATCTCCACCTTGATGAACAAGACCTCATGGTCAGCTTCGACATGGTCTCTCTTTTCACCAAAATCCCCATTTTAGAAGCCCTGTCCCTGATCTCCAACCTAGTATACCTTGAAACTATGGACCTCATCGAAATTTACCTCTCGTAATCCTTCTTCACCTTCAAGGGAGTTTTCTATGAACAAACTAAGGGAACAACCATGGGGTCATCCTTATCCCTAGTGGTTGCCAATATATTCATGGAACATTTTGAAACTTTAGCTTTAAGCAGCTTTCACCTCAAAATTAAGTGTTGGTTTGATTTTTTTGATGACACATTTTTCATCTGGCCTCATGGCCAAGCCAACTTAACCTCTTTTTTCAATCATCTTAACAACCTTTCCCCCCACATTCAATTCACCATGGAGACCGAAAAGGACAACTCCATCCCTTTCTTAGATGTCCTCATCTCTCGCCTTCTTGATGACTCCATATCTCCCTAGGTCTATAGGAAGAAAACTTCCATTGACAGATACCTCAATGCCATCTCCCACCATCATCCAACTCAAAAATCCATTGTCCTTAGAACCCTGGTTACTCAGGCCATCTGTATTTCTTCCTCTTAATTCCTTGCAAATGAAAAGGCCCACTTAACCAAAAACCTTTTATCCAATGGCTACTCTCTCTCTCAAATTAACCAAGCTTTCTGCATAGACAACAACCCTAAACCAAATATTACCTCTCGCTCCTCCCCTCCTCGTGTTCTCATCTCTCTACCTTATATCAAGGGCACCACCAATCAGATATTGAAACTCTTAGCTAAGAAAAATATTAAAATTGTATTAAAACACTACACAACCATAAAACAACTTTTTGAACTTCTAAAGATAAACCTGACCTGGTGCTCCGCCCAAGAATTTACCAAATCCCTTGCTCTTGTGGGAAATCATACATAGGTCAAAGTGGCAGTTTACCTTTAAAGCCCAACTTAAAGAGCATATATCTGACACCACCTATAACCTAATCTCCAAATCAACCATTTTCAAACACTCAACTCTAAGCACCTTATTTTTTTTGAACAAATGAAAATTTTAGCCTTTGCTCCACATTAATCCTCCTGTCTCATTCAAGAAGCCCTTGAAAATGAAAAACATCCTAATAATTTCATTTTTGAAGATGGCTACAAGCTATGTCAACCTTGGAAACCCACCATTCGCCACCTTGACCATTAGGCATCCTCCTCTCATATTTTTTCCCTACTCATCTCCTTTATTCTTCCTCCACTCTTTTATGATTATGTTCCTCCCCCGCTCTAGCTTCATTGCTCTGTTTTTCTCTAATTTCGTTTCATATTTTAATCTACCCATGTCCTTGGTTTTTACTACTATCCCTCTTTTAAAGATATTTGATTTCTTCAAACCCCCCCTTTTCTATATTAACAGTTATATTCATATCTTCTTCCCTGTTTTAGTCTCACATTCCCCCACACCCCTCTTCATCTAATTACTTCAACATCTAATTCTTTTTCTCCTTAATTTTTAATGAAGTATTCAATTTTATTTATTTATTATTATAGTGTTATAGTATTATTCTCACATTTACCCCCCTTTTCATCACTTTACTTTAACAACTAATTCTTTTTCTCCTTGATTTACTCTTTACCTAATCTAATGGACCAGTTTTACCTTCCATTTCTTCATTGTATTTCTCATCACTTTTAAATAATTTATCTTTACTTCTAATCTCAAGGGCTACTTCCCATAAATTAATTGAGGTTTGCTCTTACTCTTTGTCTCAATTGTCACTTACTCTCTTGTCTTATAAATATGAAACTCCTAAAGGGTCACTTACTCTCTTGTCTTATAAAATAAATTATACACCACACTAATACACACTGAAAACTACAATTTTAAAAAATAAAAAACTTTTTGATAACCTTATGTACCCTACACTAACTTAAGGTCTTGATTTCATGACTTTCATACTTTAAAAAAATATAAAATTAACATTATAAATTTTGAAAAAATAACCAGAACAATTTTTTCTCTATAATTCTACAATTTTTTTAAAAGAAATTCTACTCAACACCAGCACTGCTGGTCTCTCACATAGGTAAGTCAAACTGTCCCATCCCTAAAACATGCAGCCTCCTCGATGGCCGAAAAAAAACTATTACATGTGAACAACAGAGGAGGAAAAAAAAACTATTACATGTGAACGACGATGTTCCATACGCACATTGTACAAGCTTTTCATACACAACACAATTATCTCACATACAGAATGTATTTCATACAAACGGACGCTTGTCTCACATGCAAAATTTCTCACAGCAAAGCATTTACAAAGGGGATTCTAATCTGGTGGTGCTATCTGGCCGAAGAGTGGGCGATACCGTTTCGCTCCGAGGTTTGAGAAGATAGATAAAGTCCAGTCCAGTAACAACAGCATCAAGGAGTTTATCAGGAGACTGGCAGGAAACTGAAACTGAAAGAAGAATCCAGAAACAGAATCCAAAAACAGTTGGAAGATTAAAAGTAGTTGGGTATAAGCATTTATGTATCTTTTTGGAGTGCCATTCATGATTCCTAAATGGATTTTTTTATGTTTTTTGAGGTGCCATAGAATTTGCATGAAATATTTAAAACGGGCTCTAGACGATTGGCTAAAGGTTGTAATTTCTCTTTCAATTCTAATATGATCTCATATTTTAACCTAACTCAGATATTGCTTGGAAATGGTGTTAATGGTCCATACTCGTGCCTTTTTGACATAAATTTTGTACTGGTGGACTGTGATCTCTCAAAGACACGTGTAGTTTGAAAGACACATGGGAAGCAAGTTGAAGTACATGTAGTATTTATGTAGAGGATGAGATATTTGGCTTGTAGATGACCCCTCACATTAATATGCGAAAGAGGAAGTCTTTTCTTAGGATTTATATAGTTTAAACATGGTACTTAGAAAACTTATGTCTAAATAATTTGCAAGTAAAGGTTCATGGGAATTCAAATAAAATAGAATATTAAACAAAGGTTGGATCTGTTCCATATTTATGAAGCATACACATTAAAAATTCAAATACAATAGAATAGGCATAAAAGTAAAATACATTAAAGTAAAATTAAATGAAATGGTTCCAGGATCTTTCAAAGTATTTGAATGAAAATGTTGCAGATAAAAACACATTAGACATTCAAATACAATAGAATACTAATAATTTCTTGCAAAAATGATAAAAAATTAATAATGTCTATTACATATTTCTGGAATATGAATTTAAATACGTTTGTCATACAGACTAGGATTGGGGCTCCCGCGGACCATAAAAAAAAAAGTACAAGAATTAGGAATGTAGAAAAAAGAAGTGCTCGACGGTAGAGAGGAAGACCCGAAAAGAAGAAATTGAAAGTTATGAGTGTCTGGTTAGAGTTTTCTATTTAAAGAGGTATAATAACTGGATTGATAAAGAAAACAAGATGAGATTAATATAGAATTACTATGAAGCCGATGCGTTTTTGTTGTTGTCGTGGATTGTTGCTAGAATCATCTCAACCGGTTGTTGCCCTTCCTCGATAAGGTTGTCCATTCTTCGTTGAAACCATTCTTCAATGTAGCTTCTCATGGGGGGCACATTGATTTCATCCTGGATTTCTATGTCAAAAAGGTCATTTTCTAATTTCCTTAGATCCATTGAAATACTATGTAGACTATGTTCAATTTCTTCATTGTGTGTCGAATAGTCCAGTACCCATCTTTCAAGTTCATCTACACGATATTCAAGGATGTCGTAAAACTTTTTGAAAGACAACCCCTTTAAAATATCAAGTTGTTCATCGAAGGCTTCTTTGTTCATTAACAAGGATTTGAGAATTAAGTTTGGGTCTTGAACCTCATTGATACTTCTGGCCAAGTCTATTTGGATCAAGTTTGTGAATAATTATTTATTTTCTAATATGGTTTGTTTACATGATTGGACAATGAGCTCCAGGTTCTTAAATTTATTTCGTCAACATGCTTTCAATTGTTTTCAGATCTGAGGTGTTGATGGCATGGTTGGCAAAAGGGGTCAGCACCTGTTCACAGAAACATTGATCATTTTTTAAATTCGCTTGCAAATGTTCGTGCAAATCATTTTCCCTCTTTCGAAAGGAAACTATATTTTGTAATGTTTCCCAGGCTTCAACAACTAGCTGCATTGTTTTCTTGATGTTATTCTCTACAAGGGCTCTAGACGATGCAAGGAGGGTGGCGGATAATTTTATCTTGGCTGCAGTGGTAGCAGGCATGTTTTTTGCTAAAGGACTAGAAAACTCTGGGGTAGCAATGAAAGCCTCCTCAAATTCCTTGACGTGGTCATTCACTCTGCCATTCTCCGCTTCAACTCCTCCAATGAAATCATCAAGAACATCACTAGTTACATAGTGAAATAGGGAGATTTGGGATGACCGCATTTTCCTAAAGTTAATCTCTCTGCGAGATTTTCCTTTCCTATTTGTTACATCTCTCTTTTCAATGACCATATTTTTAGATTTCCTGTAAAAAAAACAATGCTCTGGAATATGAAGGATTCATCTATTTCCATTGTGGATGAACCAACTTTGTGCATGTGCTTAGTTTCAGTTTCAAGTTGCATCTGTTCACTTTCAATTTCGGGTTTGTCCGCCTGCCCTAGAATGGTTTTTATCTTCTTCGTTAGTGGAACTTTGTGAGAAATATCAATTTTTGTGCGAGGAGAGTTCTTATCTCCTCCTTCGTTTGAATATTTCTCAGTTGCTTTCTTACTAGGGTGGACCGTTGAAATGATCCTCCATGATGTCATGCTCTTGGGAGTGCTGGCGGGGGACCAAACACTCTTTTCACTGTATACTTTTTCCTGTTGTTTGTACAATTCAGTGACACTTTTCAATGTCTCTACGTCGCAATCGCCAGAAAAAGGATTGTTGTCATCACTGTCCCTGTCTTCGGTCGGGCGTCTATGGATGAAAGAGCTGCTAAAGCCAACTGCTAGCAAATGTTCTCGAAAAATCCCATTAGGGTCGAACCCTTTTATCCTTTCAACATATGTTAGGTTCAAGTTCTTGAAATGGCCCACGAATTCATCAATCTTGTTGACGTTTCTGCATACGAAGTCCTTGACTTTCTAGGGCAGAGGAATGAACTGTTTTTTTTCTTGTCATGCAAAAAATGCAACCAGTGGTTGTATTGCTTTGCTATTTCTGCATGAAACATCTTGTTCGTGATGTGGCATGGAAGAAAAGAAGGATTTTCCTTAGAGCCAAAGACCATTAGTACACTATGATTTTCCTTTTGTTCAAGTGTGGCCTTCCTGTTCAAAAACTTGGTTGCTTGGCCAGAAACCAGAAAGCATCCTTCCCTAACAATAAATCTTTGAAAACTGAGACAAAGTCATTAAAAACTTCATAAAAACAATGGGAGGCCTCATGCCTCCACATGGCTTGGTACCAAAATGTTATTGGGTCAAATCCACAGTTTATTTTCTTGGAAAGAGACAGTTTTGGAAACAGACAACAATGCACTATTGAGAAAATCAAGTAGGATGACATATACAATTTATTTGATTCTTTGCATTGTGACAACTGGGAACATATTTCAATGGAAATTAGCTTCCCCTAATCAAAAATGAATTGTTCCTTGACTGTGAAGTACAAAATATAAATAATTATATGGGAAATGCTTGTCGTGGATGCTTGTCCCGTTATTCTTGTAAACAACCAAGCAATTTCCCGAAATGGATTTCTAAAGGAACTTACGTACAACTTTGTGATATCTTCAGGAACTGTTTTCGGGTCTTCGAGGAACTCAACTAAGATTTCCAACCCGTTATCATGTTTTTCTAGGAATTGCTTGAAGTCTTGTCCTCTAAAGGTCAAAGTTGGCTCTGACAATTTTAACATCTTGCAGAAGACCTGAGGTGACAAAGAAACAGGAGAATGGTCACGCAGTGGAATAATTCTTTGGCTTGGAATATAATTTTTAGTGCACCAAGAGACCACCTCCTTACAGTCAAAAAACTCAGGGATGCAGCCTGCACAAGCGATTCCAGAGGTTCAAATCACTCCGTTCTGGGTGGAATGGGATGAATAGTAAAAGTATGCCCTAGACCACTGGAAGTTCTTGTCCTGATGTCCAAAGATATTTACTGTATCTCCACAAAATTGTTGTCGACCTGCTACCATAAGCTTACAAGAATGTTTGTTTTCTCCAGACAATGAATGAAATGAAAAGTTGTAAGGGATAATATAACGCTGCGCAAATCTTGGTCCAATGCATGTGAATGGGAGACCTCCTTGAGACTTTCGCTCATTAATGACAATTTCGACGGTTGTTGCATGATGCGCTCTTAACATTAAAGACTAGTAATTGCACACATAGAAGTGCGAACATGGAGGATACGATAATGAGCGATTAAGAATTGTAGATTTCTTGAATGGGCCAATGCGATGACCCGTGTTTGAGATGAACAATTGGAAGGGACAATATAACTCTCCGCGGATCTTGGTTTAATGCGTATTAATGGGAGATCTCCTCGACCGTTTCACTCATTAATGACAATGTTGACGGTTCCTGCATGGTGAGTTGTTAGCATGAAAGGTTTTTGATTGCATATTAATAAAGAAGTACGGAGGCTACGAGCACGATAAAGAGCAGTTAAGGAGTGTATAATTATGGAAAGTGGTCGGGTGGGCTTCAAAATAGGGTTACAATGTACAACTGTTCGAGGTGAGGGCACGAGGGTCAAATTGTATGTCTCAAAACTTTTTGAGTGAATACGCATAACACCGAACAGGGTATGATAGGACAGTCCAGAGGAAAATTTGTATATCATGGAAGTCCAGGTAATGTTTGCAGGACACAGAACAATGGAGGTGAAAACGTGAGCCCGCCTATCCGGGAACCCTTAATTGAAAAAAGTGTCTTAAGTATGGAATAGAGAAACAACTGAATGGATTCGTTTTCGCTAATATATTGAAACTTGTAATATATATCTCATAAAGAGAAAATAAGAGAAGATAAATTAATTAAAATTCGTCGAGTTGAGCTTTTTCTTTTTAATGGCAGTCAGTACAGATGTTGCATGATGAAATATTGGTAGTAAACCTTGGTCGAGCTCAGTAAATAGTGCTTAAGAATTGGAGATTTCGTGAACCTACCAACCTAAGGAACCACGAAAGAGATTCCATGAAATGGGCAAGTATGGAAAGCCGTCAGACGGGCCTCAGAATCAGGGTGACAATGGTTCCCTAGGAGACGTGACTTCCTGAAGGTCAAATTGTATGTTTTGGGACTTGAATGCAAAATGTGTACCACGAAAGAGAGGATGGTCATTAATGACATGTTTAAGGTTCATGCAAATGAAGTTATAGCATTAAAGCTTACCAAATGCATTTCCTAAGAGAAGTAGGAAGGTGGTGGGGACATAGAAAAACAAGTAAGGAATGACTAATTATTGAAAGCGGTTGGTGATGATTCAAAATAGGGGTACAAGATACATCTAGCAGAGGTGAGGGCCTGAGGGTCAAACTGTATATCGCAGAACTTCGGATACTGCTTGCTAGTCATGGAACATTGGAAACACGGTCCTGAGCCCGCTAGTCTGGGAACCCACAGTCAAAAAAATGTCTAAGTATGAAACATGGATACACAGTAAATGTACACTGCCATGGAAATACAACCAACGTGGGGATAAGTATTGAAAGGAGTGACGGACGACTGGGATCGTGACGGGGCATTCCAATGGACAAATTGTATATTGCGGAACTCCAGGCATTGTTTCAAGTTGAGGAATATTCCAAACACAATTTTGAGGCCGTCAATCCGAGAACCCACAATCAAAAAAGTGTCCAAGTATGGAATAGGGAAACACTGGCCCATGATTGTTTTCACTAATATATTGAAATTTTACCTAGTAAGATCTTCTTTGCATGTATTTTGACAAGTTCTGTAGGGATGGTTAGTCCTTGGGACTTCGAATTATTAATGACGATCCTTACGGTTGTTGCATGATGGTGTTTTAGTATTAAACCTTTGGTGTTGCATATTTGGAAAGAAATACGAAGATGGCCGGAACAGGAAACAGTGACTAAGAATTGGAGATTTCATGAACCCATCAACACGAGGATCCAAAATAGGGTGACAAGGTCTCCCCAGAAGACGTGAGGCCCCGACGGTCAAATTGTATCGCTCGAAACATTTGAATGCATAATCTGTAACACAAAAGAGGGGACGATGTAAAAATCTAGTAGTCAATTTGTATATTGCGGAGGGCCGGATGCCAATTGTTTTGAACCAGTCTATTCAGTTGTCACTAGTAAGAGCATAACTAATGTATATTAGGAAGGCCAGGAAGTTAGTAGGGATGGAGGGCAGCGATAGATACTTTGAAACATTTGAGAACCGTGGTAGAGTGAAGCTTGCGAGTTCGAGGAGTCCACGCTGGAATTGTAGATCACAAAAGTTTTGAGTGCAAGATGTATACCACGGAACAAGAAGTAGCAGAGTTCGAAAGCGCCAACCTGAAAACCGCGACCATAAAATTGGCTAAGTATGGAAAGGAACAACGGTCGGTCGGATTTGTCATGTGAGAATATAGATGGAGATAAAGATATGTCAACCCGCCAACACTGGAACCCACGATCATAAAAATGCGACTAAGTATATAAACAGAAAGTCATAATGGACGAGAAGAAGAAAAGGGGAAAAGGGCTAAGTATCTAACAGTAGAAAATCCATTTTTCGTTTATTAATGCCATTTTTTTCGAACCCCTGCTATATTCTCATTTGTAAAAGCATAAATTGCAGATCACAGAAGTATGGAATTGATCTTCTACATTGACATTGTTCCAATGGATCCACACGTCTTGGATATAGAAATGTGATATCTCTTTTTGTTTCAAAGGTTTTTTTAGTTTTCAATTTTATGATCACGTTGATTATCAACAAGGATTCAAAGATGGTCCTTGGTTTTGGAACAATGCATGACTTTTTATCACCCCTTGGTTTCTATATTTCGATCCTAACACTATGTGAATTACTAAAATGCTAGTTCGGGTTTGTCTTCTCAATTTACCATTACATTTTTTGTATTTATTAGTTTTTGAGGATATTCTGAATACTTTGAGAATTTACATAAAATTCGATCTTGAAAACATTGTAATAGGTTCATGGAACCGGATATCATAGAAAGGAGACTAAGTATATAACCAGAAAGAAATAATGGATGGGAAGAAGAAAAGGCAAGTTTGTATGCACCAACCCGACAACTGCGTCCATAAAATTGACTAAGTATGGAAAGGAACAATGATCAGTCGGATTCGTCATGTGAGGATATAGATGGAGATGAAGATATGTCAACTGACCAACCCTGCAACCCGTGATCATAGAAAGGAGACTAAGTATATAACCAGAAAGCGATAATGGACGGGAAGAAGAAAAGGGGAAAATGGCTAAGTATCTGACAGTAGAAAATCCATTTTTCATTTATTGATGCCAATGTTTTCGAACCCCTTTTGCGTTCTGACTAGTAAAAACATAAATTGCAGATCACGAAAGTTCTTTGGCTCCCAATTTGCAGGATGTTGTTTAGTTCGCAAATTACGTTGAAACCAAAGAATTTTTGAGTGCAAGATGTATATAATGCAACAAGAAGCAGTAGAGCTCGAAAGAGCCAACCCAACAACCGTGGCCATAGAATTGGCCAAGTATGGAAAGGAACAACGGTCGGTTGGATTCGTCATCTGAGGATATAGATGGAGATGAAGATATGTCAACCCGCCAACACGGGAACCCACAATCACAGAAAAGAGACTAAGTATATAACCAGAAAGTGATAATAGACGGAAAGCAGAAAAGGGGAAAAGGGCTAAGTATCTCACAAGAAGAAAATATATTGTTCCTTTATTAATGTCAATCTTTTCGAACCCCTGGTGGGTTCTCACTAGTTAAAGCATAAATTGCAGATCGCAGAAGTTCTTTGGTTGTAAGATGTATATGACAGAACATGGGACATAGGTGTTGGATACCGCAAACTCGGGACCCAGTGGCTAGATAATTGGCTAAGTTTTGGCCAAGAGAAATGTTTTATATTTATTCCAATAGTACTCATATTAGTATATATGCACAGATATTATCAAATAGAAGAAGCTGCAATATATGTGGATATTGAACAGGAACATGGTGTCAACACTTGAGTTGCCTTGTTGTAATAGTCATTAATTCATTCTATTTACGGGACCCAAAGAATGAAAGCAAGATGGGTACTTCGATTTCTTTCTTTAAGTATAGGGTGGGCGCCGCATAAGTATGGCATATGAAAAATTATTCTTCCATGTAGAATGTACGGAACAAACATAGTATCCTTTATTTAAATTGAATTATTGGGCAACAGAAAGAAAAGTTTGTCATCCATGTTTAAAGACACACAGAAAAAAGGTACAAAATAAAATGAAAAGAAATACCAGAGATTGGAAAACACCATAAAAAATAAAACCGCAAATATTCTATATTCAAATAATATGGGTTACAAAATACAACTGAGATTATTTGCCACAATTACTGGGATTTGGCATGCCACCAACCAAGAAAAAATATGTACAATAATGAAGCTTGTTGACAGTCTTCATGAAAATCAAATGCTCGATTTGTAAAAAACAATGAGTTGAATATCAATTTCAGGTCTTGGACTTAATTGGTGCTGCCAACTAGATATATCCCATTTTTTTGAATAGCTTGTCTCTTCTAGATATGGCCTTCTTGCGTTGGATGGTTATTCAACATTTCGTTCTTTGTTAAGTATTAATTTCCCTCTGCCCTCGAAAACTTGGGGTTTAAGGTGCCTTCCTTGTAATGTTCCTGACCATTCACATCCAAGACAACTTAGAAATGCAATTCAGGTCCAATTCAAAGTCAAGGGAGTTGTTTTATGTGACGTCAGTTATGGGGGAAACAAATCTTGTTAGGCAACAAAAGTCGAGACAAAAAAAAATTCAAGTATGTTGTGACTGTTATTCTCCCTATATTCGATCATATGTTTGGTTGAAAATCCTGCCTGAAGATTTGTATGTTGAACTTCCTTGTTTTATTACAATAAATTGGAAGGAAAGTCTAAGCCAGCTACAAAATGTTCTTCTGTTGAGGTACATGACTTATTCTAGCAGCATAGATCTGGCAAGATCATATCAAATGTTGCAGATCACATCAGAATATATCTTTCGTCATAGGGGTGGCAGACATGGTGACCTACAGAAAGGTCTGGAATGTTCGAAAGTGATGCCAAATATTACTCCATGTCTGAATACACTCAGTAGGAAATTATAAAATTGGATACCAACCAACGTGAGAAACTATATGGGCGTTTGAATCAATATTCTAAATTTACAGAACGTTTTATGCCAAAGTTATAACAGAATTGATAGATGTCAAATAGTGTTGAGCGACCTCTGAATTCAACAAGATACTCGAAATACAATCAAATTTTGATCCAGGTAGTTTCACCTTCAGAAATCCACATAGGCGGTGACCCCAGGCTCTAGATAGCTTTGGCCTTGGACATTGACATTGGCGGTGGAAATGGGAACAATGCTACTGACTGCACTATGACAATGCATTGAACAAGCAGGGTTGTCATTGTCAAAGTACTTAAACTGCAAGATTGTCATACCTGGAAAGAACATCGACTTTAGTGTTTCTTTCTCACTAAATCTACAATGTTGGTTTGAGTCCATAAATATTTGGATGTTGGGTGTCCTATGCGATAATGACCTTGACATTAGGCACATGCCAGACATCTATTATATGAAATTGCAGTGCTAATGCAATTTCCATAGTGGATGATGACTCAATTGCATTGGCACAAACAATATTAATTTTGTGATTACTTAACATCCTTGAAGAACGTGAACCCCAAACAACGCCTAAAACTTTTTGAACAGGCATCTGTTAAAAAAAGTACATTGTTCTATATTAAAAAAAGAAAAGAAATTGTATAGTTTGAACATTTTATTTTTTTTATCAAATATCGCATAAACTGCAACACAAGAAATGCATTTTCCCCATCCAATGCAAGGGAAACAACAGGAAGATTGACATTGTTGATACTGAGAGGGGGGTGAATCAGTATCAAGTACAATTTAAAAACCTTTTTCAACTTATACTTAAACCATTCAATTATATCCAATGAGCAATGAACAATAGTATAAGAGTTACACCAATACACCACAATACACCA
>ML777424.1:557727-575485 GCA_009831015.1 Picea engelmannii
AGATTTGAGAAACCTTTGGTCGTGGGACTCCTCATATTTCACCATTATTCCCAGTGCTTAGGATAAGGAGCCACACACATTATTCTCCATTTGGGGAAATGACGAAAATGGTTAAATTCGTATGGGGATTCATTTGAGAATTTTACACAGAATTCCTAGAATTTGTAATTTAAATGGACTGAACGAGAGCATAGTTGGTCATTCCAGATTTGGCTCTAAGTTCAGTATACTAGCCCGTCGAGGATGCCTTGAAATTGTATCCCCATGTATGTACATTTTAAGCTGAAATCTAACACTTTTGTCATTGTGACGATCAAAATAAACGAGATTTATCAGAGCAAAGAGTGGTTAACTTGAATAAGTTTGAACACTACATATTCATGCAAGGCAAGGTTCTAATTAGGGAAAGTTAGTGGGCAAACAAACTACCTATCTCACTCTATCGAGTACCGAATTTATGTTAATGTATTGATCTAGGTGGATATCGGTGTCCATCCACCTAGTCCATTAGCTCGAAATACAACTTTCCACCTTGACAATTTTTCTACAGTTTTTCGGGTCCCAAACTTCCAGGGTCATTTTGAAGCCCTAAACGATGTTTTTTTGACATTTGGGTGCCTAGTTGATAGTCAAAGGCTTTGCCCTAGACCCAGTCAAAATGTGTTATTCTCGTATAGACCTTTCCAATGGGATATCGTGCACCCTAAACAAAGATCGTATGCAAAAGTTAAGCTCTTGGGAAGATGACCTTTTGGCATTACATCTTCCTGGGTTAGGACTTTGGATTTTATTAATGTTAAAAATATCTTTGGAGCCTCATTGTAAACATCATCTTCTTGCGAATGAGCATAGCCATCACATCTCTTTTCAGAGATAAGATCCCACCATTATAGTGGGTTCATTCACTGTATTTTTACAGTTTCTGTACATTTCTTACATTAATAAAAATTATGCATTATTGTATCTCTGTGTTTCTTGAAATATTTCTATGTATTTCATTGTTATATCTCCTCCTTCATTTCGTTCTCAAAATAATCTGGATCAGCGGTCAGGATATAGAGAGTTGGGTCTCAAGCTAGTTTCTCTTGAGGACAACCGCTCTTTCCAGCCCAAACATCCTCCCATGGTGGAAGAAAAAAAAGGTGGGAGTAGAAGATTCTATTAATCTGTTGCTCGAGGAATCCCTCACGCGACAGAGGGACGAAATGATGGTGAATTTTTCCCAAATCCTTCGACGACTGTCGACAACAACAAACATGTCTTCATCATGAAGCCACTTTGGAAGCACTTCCCCTTTCAAGGTACAAGTTAATTTTTATATTACCATGTTTGAAGGTTAGATAGATGTGGATGCTTTAGAAAAATGGTTAAATCTGCTAGAAGATTATTTCTTTGTCCACAATTTTTGCAATAGAGAAAAAATTACCTTTGCACTACCTAAGGTTGTACCCCATGTCAAATATTGGTGGGAAATTTACTGGGAGAAAACCACAGAGGAGTCTGGAATATTTGGGGCCGTGTCCACTTGGGATTTTTTTATGGATGCAGTCCAGGAACAATATTACCTTATTGGAAACTATGACGACCAATACATGAGATGGAACACACTGCATTAAGAGAGGGGCCAAACAATGTCGGGGTTCAAAAATACCTTCCATACCTTGCGCACCAAGATGGATATCAAAGACTCCAAGCGGAATTTGGTTCTAAAATACCATGGGTCTCTACACAGGTACATCCAAACCGAAATGGAGTTTTTGGACATCTCATCAATGGGAGTTTCTTATTGATATGTTGTCAAAATTGAACATAAATTTAAGCAATAGAACAAGTGGGAGTTCGAGTCTACAAATCCACAACAACCAAAGTATGGTAAAGGTAGCCCTAACTCATAGAACAACCAACCTCAAAAAAACTAATCCAATCCACAGGAAAATAAGGGTAATGGAAAGATGGAAAAGGATACTAAAAAGTGGTGCGACTTCCATAAAATCCCTTGGCACAACATCGATGATTGTCACTCAAAACAATCATTGGTAGCCAATCTCAAAGCAATAGAGTCGAGCCCCAACTCAGAATCTGATTCATAAAATAATAAAAGAAGATAGATCATTGATGTAGAACCCACTTCTAGTGTCACGACCACAACAATCCAACTAGAAGAACTAGAGGATCTTGAGGAGGGGGAACACCTCTTCCATTCAAAAATGTGGGTGAAGGGAACCCTATTTCATTTTATTGTTGATAACGGAAGCCAAAATAACATTATCTTAGCATAGGTCGTCAAGCAGTTGGTATTGCCGACAACACCACACCCGCAACCATACAATATTGGGTGGTTTCACCAAGGTCGAGATCTTCACGTTAGCCAATAGTGTCACATGTCCTATGACATCAAGCCCTTCAAGAATGAGATACTATGTGATGTTTTCCCACTAAAAGTATGTGATGTTCTTTTAATCCAACCATATATGTGGAAGCGTCATGTTTTTTACAAGTATCTACCTTGTAGTGTCATTGTTACTTTGGGGCGTCAACTCTACAGGGTACCAAAGATAGTTCTGATGACTGTTCCACCAAAACAATGACTCAAATTAGTATTTTAAATGAAAAAGTTTATCTTCTTCGCGATCTAGTCATAAGGAAAACAAAAGAACAATGCAACCACTTCATCCTCAACCCAATACCTTTCTATCCAACATAAGTAGATCGAAAAAATTGTAGAAGAGCACAAATATATTCTTACTGCACCTACGAGGTGCCTCCACATTGCCAAACCAAGAAAAGTTATAAAAGATCCCTCCATACTCTTCATTTTTCATCTTAAGCGATAGATTCCTCCTACACTCAGGTAGATCATGCAACTAGATTGGTTGAATGGATCAAATCCCTCAAACAACATGTTCATAACAACCTTCATCAAGCTAAGCAAGACAACTTCCTCAACAAGGAAAACAACTCACCAAGATTCAAATTCAACAAAAGATACCCTGAGAACTTGAAAAAATGGATACCATTGCTTCTTAAAGAAGGAGGATTGATCTAGGTGGATATTGGTGGCCATCCATTTATTCCACTAGCTTGAAATACAACTTTCCACCTTGGCAGGTTTTCTACAAGTTTTTGGGTCCTAGACTTCTAGGGTTGTTTTGAGGCCCTAAATGATTTTTTTTTTACATTTGGGGGGCTAAGCTATAGTTGAAGGCTCTGGCCTAGGCCTTGTCAATATGATTTCTTCTTGGATAGACCTTTCCAATGAGCTATCGTGTGCCCCAAACATAGATCGTATGCAAAATTTACGCCCTTGGGAAGTTGACGTATCAACTACCTCCATAAGGGCCTGTAAACCTTTTGGAGTTTCTTCCGGGGTTAGGGTTTTTTATTTTATTAATGTTAAAAAGGTATTTGTATCTTCATTGTAAACTCCATCTTCTTTTGAATGATCATAGTCATCACATATCTTCTTAGAGATAAGCTGCCACCATTCTAGCCAGTTCATTCACTCTATACTTTTATAGTTTATGTATATTTCTTTCATTAATAAAAATTGTGCATTATTGTATCTTTGTGTTTCTTGTAATATTTATGTGTATTTCATTGTTATATATCCACCTTCATTTTGTTCTCAAAATAATCCGATATAAAAATTCTACCACCCAATTTACAATAAATTTTAAAAATTCTTCATAAGCGAAATTTTCAAATGTCAAAAGAATGGATGCATATTTAATAAAATGATAAGAATTTTGTAGCCTCATCATCTTCTCCATATATTCTAAGTTTTAAGGACCGTTTTCACTTTTTTGGGTTGCATTTAGGTTAATCTAATTAGACTAATGATGTTTCAAAATTATGTTCCAATGAATACGATTTCAATGACCTGCAATATTTAATAATTATTAAATCATGTGTATTTACGGTAATAGATCTCAATCACATAATTACATTGAATTGAAGGTAACATGTAACCAAATCAATATTTTAAGATATGTAACCAAATCAATATTATAAAATTATGATAAAAATGATTAAATTTTGATTATAAAATTATGATAAAAATATTAAATTTTGATGTTCATAAAAGAAACTTGTTAATTGAATTGAAGGTGATAGGTAACAAAATCAATGATATACAATTTAAACTTATATTTATTAGTTAAACGAAGTTTAAATAAACAAAATTGGATTTGAATGATTTATCTTGAATTCAACTCATTTTTCTTTTTCTTATATTTTTTTATTGGGTTTGCAAGACTATGAATCCATAAGTGAAAATTAAGTTGGTAGGTTGGAATCAACACACACACACACACACACACACATATATATATATATATATATATTCGTGTATCGATGTTAATTGCTCTAATTTTCAAATATTATCATTAAAATTAGAAAAATGTATTCTAGATGTATCATGCATTGCATGTGATTCTCCTTTGTCTTCGGAGTGGGTAATAGAAGTATCATGCATCTCATGTGCTTCTCCTTTGTCTTTAGAGTGGGTAATAGACGTATCATGCATCACAAAAACTATGTAAGGGAAAAGGTTTAGGAAGACTTCAACGTACATAAAGAATATGATAATAAGAGTGAAGGAAACGAGTCACATGAATTGTTATTCTTTTTGGTTAATGATGATGATGGTTAACGTCCACTGAGACCAAAATTTTTAGACATGAATAAAGGTAAGAAATTACTTAGATTTCTTTATTATTTCGATGCTAAAAAAACATTAGGAGAAGCGTTCCAAGATCACTACAATTTTGATGACTTAGAAGATTAGGAAGATCAATATTACAACACATATATAAATCTTTTATATAGAAATTATTGTATCACAATATAATATTATAAATAATTTGACAATAATAATTATTATAAATGGTCAATTGTAGTCAACCATTACTCACCATAATCAACATGGTCAATTAGATCAATTAAATCCAACCATCACTCACAATAATCAACATGGTCAACCATTGCTCACCATAATCAACATGGTAAACCATAGTCAACCATTACTCACCATAATCAACATGGTCAACCATACTCATGTTTATCAATGGTTGACTATGGATGTTCTTTAATCTTGCACCCATATTTCAATACGAGGGACGTAATTCATAAACATCACACTGAAACATAACCCTGAAGGAATGTTACATGGTGACATTACTGTAAATGAATGTGACATAACATTTTCAAGGCTAACTTATGTCAAATAGATACAGTCCTCAATGGTTATGTCACATTGCTACATATCTTCATTGTATTATGTTAAATTGCATTGTTCTAAATGGTTATGTCACATTGTGATGTTCATTTAGGGTCATGTCACCTTGCAACATTCCTTTACGGTTATGTTTTAGTGCAATGTTTATGAATTGCATCCTCTTATTGAAATATGGGTTCCATATTAAATTTCATCCATAGTCAATCATGCTTAACCATAGTGAACATGTTCATAAACTCAATTATGTTCAGCCATAGTTAACATGCTCATGCTCATGCTCATGAGGGTTCCATTAGTTTATTACATTCCTTTACGATTATGTTTCAGTGTGATGTTTATGAATTTCCACCCTAGTACCTTGATGATTTTCACAATGCAAAATAACCATTGAAAAGTGTAGCAATTTGACATAAATTGAACAAAGTGAAAGTTGCAATGTGACACCACTATTGAGGAACATCACAATCTAGTATAACCATGGGTAAGAAAAGGAAACCATAGTTAACTAATGTAAATCATAGTCAAACATGGTGAAACCATAGTCAACAATTGACAAACATAATCAACCATGGTCGATCGTAGCGCCAAAAACCCTTAATAAATGTCACATTGTGAAATCACATTTGGTGACATTACCCATTTTGAAGGCTAACTTATGTCAAATAACTACATTCCTAAATGGTTATGTTGCATTGATACATATATACATTGTATTATGTTAAAATGCATCATTCCTAAATGGTTACGTCACATTGTGATGTTCATTTAGGGTTATGTCATCTTGCAACATTCCTTTAGGGTTATGTTTCAGTGTAATGTTTATGAATTGCATCCCCCGTGTTGGAATATGGGTTCCATATTAAAGGTCATTCATATTTAATCATGCTCAACCATAGTGAATATGTTCATAAAATCAATCATGTTTAACCATAGTTAACATGTTCATGCTCATGCTCATGCGGGTTCCATTAGTTTATGACATTTCTTTACAGTTATGTTTTAGTGTAATGTTTATGAATTTCATCCCTTGTACCTTCATAATTGTCACAATGTAAAATAACCATTGAGAAGTATAGAAATTTGCCATAAATCAAACAAGGTGAAAGTTTCAATGTGACACAATTATTGAGGAACATTGCAATCTAATATAACCATGGGTAACCAAAGGAAACCATAGTTAACTAATGTAAATCATAGTCAAACATGATCAAATCATAGTCAACCATTAAAAAACATAATCAATCATGGTCAATCATAGTGCCAAAACCCTTAATAAATGTCACAATGTGACATCACATTTGGTGATGTTACCCTAAATGAACGCCACAATGTCACGTAACATTTTCAAGGCTAACTTATGTCAAATTGCTACATTCCTCAATGGTTATGTCACATTGCTACATATATCCATTGTGATGTTCATTTATGTTTATGCCACCTTGAAACATTCCTTTAGGGTTATGTTTCAATGTGGTGTTTATGAATTGCATCTTCCCTATTGGAATATGGGTGTCATATTCAAGGTCATCCATAATCAATCATGCTCAACCATAGTGAACATGTTCATAAAATCAATCATGTTCAACCATAATTAACATGACGATGCTCATCTCATGAGGATTCCATTAGTTTATGACATTCATTAATGGTTGTCACATTACAACATTCATTTTCAAGGCTAACTTATGTCAAATTGCTACATTCCTCAATGGTTGTGTTGCATTGCAACATACATCTTAATTGTATCATGTCAAATTGCATCATTCAGAAATAAATGTCACAATTTGACATAACCATCAAAGAATGTCACAACCTAACATAATCCCTAATGAACATTGAAATGTGACAAAACCCTTAATATATTAATATTATTCATATTCTTTTTTTTATATAATAGCAATTTTAAAAATTTAATATTATACATTAATTTTCATATAAAAATTTATAAATGTTGTAACAATATAATATTTAAATCAATAATTATATAAATGTTGGAACATTATAATATAATATTTATATTAATATTAATATATCTTTATTAATTAATAATAAAGTTCTATGTAAACTTTGTTAATATTAGTTAATACAAATATTATATTAATTAAATATAACTTTATTGATTAATATTAAAGTTTTGTGTCAACTTTATTTATGTCATTATTCATATAAATATATGTTCTTTGATTATTTGAACATATCTTTATGCACCCATTGGTTACTAGCAACAACACCATTAATAATATTAATTTGTCTATATACGACGAAAGGTGTATATTTAGCACATACTATAGGGTAAAACATTATTGATGTGCTAAATATACACCTATCGACATATACATGCACATTAATATTTTATATTTTTTTTGTAAATAAAAGTTTAGAACCTTGTATTAATATCGATCATACGCTATACATTGACAAGTGTTAGCCACTTGTTCTGCCACAAGAAGGAAACCAGAAAAGGTGGCTACAAGTTGTTCAAAAATTGACATGTGTTTCTGTTCTCTATCCTTGCTGCAACTAAAGTTCTTATGCCAAAAGTTACAGTGTGTCTGCGAAATCAAAAATATGTAGACTGTGTTTTGCAATCATCTGCTAATTCTGCTAAGGCTGGTTATATACAAAGCCACCGTGACTTTAACTATACAGACCTAGTAGGAAAAAATTTCTAAAGCATCTATCTTATTGTCATGGCATATTAGACCACTGACTCTGCAACTAAAAAGACAAAAAAATTGAAACCTAGGGGCTTCAGTCCGTTGCTCGACCTGGTTGTCCATGTATAGTGTATGCGGGGGTGAATCGTTGACTGCATGTCGGGCATATAGGGCTCGCAGGAGCATCTGAGAGAGCCTCGAACATGATGTTCATTTGTTGGCTGATGACGTTTTGTGAATGCACCTGGTCCTCCTGCTTTTGCCTAATCTCGAAGAGGATTTGTAGGTGCTCCTCTATGAGATGGTTGGAAAAATGGTGAGGTTGATCCTCCTCCTCCTCCTCCTTTCCAATATCTTTGTCCACCTCTGTGTTAAAATCCATGCTTGTACCTGCAAAGTTGTCCAGCTACCAGCTTGGAGGAATTTCCTCATCCACCTTGCATCTCCCATCTCCATAGTAAGGGTCACCTGGCTTGACCATGAGAGGGGCCAAAAATTAAGGGTCCAGAGTGTGACGCATGCCCAGGGGTGGCACCTCCTCTTTAACTTCGCTTGGGCTGTGAAGCAGTGGTGGAGACGGCACAAAGTGAGTCGTGGAGGAAGTCGCCTCCAATTTGACCAGGTTGGCTCCAAAGAACTGCAGAGGATTCGACTACGTCCTCTGGGTGGAGTGGCGAGAGATGGAAAAGTGGGAGATGAGCACTCTTTGGTAGGGGGTAAGTCTGTTGGCCCTAGAGAGGGTTCTTTTGTTGCGAGCACCCCTCTTGGGATTTACACGCTTTCGAGGCATAGTGGGGGGGATGAGGAGGTGGAGGAGGGACGTGAAGAAGTCTAGGGGAAGAAATAGGGTGGAGAGGAGGGAGGAGGAGAGGAGTGTTACCACAGAGAGAAGAGCAATGGTATGGTCCCTTACTTGAGAGCCAAGGAGTGTTTCCACATAGAGAAGAACAATGGTGCAGTTGTTTGTTTGAGAGTCGAGGAGCGTTTCCATAGAGAGAGTTCACCAGGGAGGGAGTGGGTTGGAATGTGCTTGGTTGCGTCTCTTATCCCCATGGGAGTCGGAGGTGACCTTTGCAAATTCCATTGAAGTGTGAATTGACTGTTGCGTCCTTCTAGTACACCTTGTCTGGTTGGTTCTCTCGCCCAAGAGCCCAACCAGGCACACTAACATTAATCCTCTCATGGTGTGATCCATGGAGGAATTAATGGGAAAGGGTTGGCGGTTGGGGTTAATAACTCCATCGACTGCCTTGTTCCAACTGTCCTCCCATTTTCTCCATGTGGCACCCCATCCGAGTGAGGCACATTAATATTATTAATGTGGTTGTTGTTAGTCATTATTTTTGTAAAGTTGAGAGGTTTGTACAATTTAATTTTTTTAATTTTCAATAAATATAAGTGTAAGATCAACTTTCAAGAGTTACTTCAATTGGTCTTGATGCCATATGTGCATACTTTTGATGTCGAGGAGGTCAGGGGTTGGACTCTGATATTGGTTACAATTTACCTGCTTACCATACATAGATCATTCAGAAGTATTAGGTGGATTATCTGCAAAGATTTATTTAAGAATCTCTCTCTCTCTCTCTCTCTCTCTCTATCTATATATATATATATATATATATATATATATATATATATATATATATAAGATCAATCTTTACTAAATACCAAACCAACCAAAAAGAGTAGATGAAACTAATATCAATATCAAGTAATAAGATATTATTAGTCCCTTCTAGTAGCATTAGATTGAGCATTGACTTTGTATTACTTTGGTGGTTTACTATATATTTTTTCATAATCCGTAATGTTCGAGATAACGAACTCAAACTTGTATTTTTTATATAATAAAAAAACATTTTCTTCATACTCTTATTGGACGATATATTTGAGGTCTTATTGTAGGCTTTACTCTTCCCAATGTTCTATTTTTGGTTTCCTATCTTAGATAACCTCACTTCACCTAGGTTTTGAGTTTATTATAACTTTAATCATAACTTTATTGAAACTTTTTGTCATGCAATTATTATATCTTAAGTTTTGAGTTTATTATAAACTTTATTGAAGCTCTTACATCATCGATGTTTGTGTTTAAGATTTTGGTTGTATTAACACTTTGCAGTATCAAATGGCGGGTCGTATTAATGATTCTGCGCTCAAATGTTAGTGATTAACACTTATTCCCAGTGAATAAATCAATTGGTTGTTGATATGTACATTCTACCCTCTGCTTTCCAAAACCCTATCCTCTCCAAATTGCCCCCTCATTGCGTCATCTTCCTCTTCCCAGAGCTATCCATGCACAACAATGAATAATAATCCAATTATTTTAGTGTTCCCCCACCATCATCATTTTTGTCCATCGTTGGGGTGCTTCTCATTGTATGTTTTATTTGTGGAATTATGTTACAATACACATATAGAATACATCACTAGTTTGTTGAAGATACATCATTCTTATATAGAATACATCACCAATTTGCTGAAGATACATCATTCTACATCATCCTTGTGCTACAACTAAAGTTGTTACTCGTGAGAGATCTTTCTCAAACTTTAGAGATCCTTTACCTACAGTTATGGAACGATTTAAATCAAGAGAAATATGCAAACTTTTGCAATAACTTTTTCTCGCCCATATTTAAGCTATTTTCTTTCTCTAATCATCTTTTTCTTCTCTACCAACTTATTGTTGTCATGCTCTATTCTAAAGTGTACAAACTATGTACAACACAAATTAAAGTACATCTTTTTCTTCTCTACCAACTTAGTGTTGTCATGCTCTATTCTAAAGTGTACAAACTATGTACAACACAAATTAAAGTATGAAAAGGTCATTCCACATTCCAACTTGAGAGTTCTTAACTTGTTTATTAAAAGACTATGTACCATCAAACTAATATTAAGATATTATTTATTAAAAGATTTTTTATTTTTATTTTTGGCTTATAAACATAAATAAATATGGATAAATATAAATGGAGAGTTTATATAAACAATAAGGTGCATATTGAATTGCAATGTATGAAAGCTAGGAACGATCTAAAACAAAAAGAAAATTATTATTATTATTATTATTATTTTTCAATTTAAATTATCCCCTCATCACTTATAAAAATGAAGAATATTTGTATAAGAAAAAAGTTAAGAATCTTTAGTGTATGCTAAATTTCACTACCTATGAACTTATAAGATAGGACTATTCCAAAACACATAGAAATTGGGATTATTTATATAATTTGATGGAATTGGAATGTGGAATGGTTATAAATAAAAATTTGAATAAATAATATTAACATTATTATCCCCTTTCACCTAGGGGTAATTAGACGCAATCATTTTCCATGATCCACATTGTAGAGAGTGATATGAGAGAATACGATCATCATTTTTCACAAACAATAGTCTTTAATATGCTTCTTAATAATCAATGCTTAGCTCATTCAATTTATTAGCACACTCATTCGATTATGGTGGTCTAACACAGATGACACTACAAGGAGAACACCTTCTAGAAGAGGTTTTTGCGAAGGTTTTTAATGTTACAAAATTTGGAATTTTTTTCAAAAAAACCTCTAGAACATCCTAGTCTATTGGATGCAAAGGTTTTAGCATAGGTTTTAATGGATTTTCCATACAACTAAAAGAACTTGGGTGGACAGAGGTTGTAGTGGAGGTTTTTTTTTTTTTTTTGTTTAGTGTTTTTATTATCAAAATGCATCGGTGCGGTCTTGAATATAATGCACTGATGAAAACACATAAATGACAAGCACCAGTGCGCACACACAAATGAAAATAACTTATGCCTTTTATGTTTATGCATGCACTGGTGTGTATTGTAATCATGCACATTGAAATATTTTGAAATGATAAAAATATAATCATACATTATTTTGTTTAAAGAAATGTTGTTTTATCACAATTTTTAGCACCAATGTGTATAAATCATAAAAACACATCATTTAGTGAGTTCAAAAGAATGCAGTGCATTGATATGTATATAGTTTAATTAATTTTTTCTTTTACAAATTTTCAATTAATCATCTCAAAATCAAATATTTGTTATAATAATATTGATTTTTATATTTTTGTTATTGCGTTTTGATATAATGATTGCATTAATTTTTTATCCAAATGATTAAACCTCTATTATTTGTAACAATGTAAATCAGCTATATATTAATTAATTAACAACACAACATTTTACAATGTAATAAAATAAGAAACTCATTTTATTATATATGAATAAGTGACACATTGTCGTACAATGTGGGACAATGTAAAGGTCCACAATAATAAAAATGCAATCAATATGTAATTTTTACACTCATTAGTAACATGTCCTCATGAAATTGGGACAATATGTCAAGTATATTAAACAAAATCCCTGATTTTTATAGACAAATATTCCAAAACATACAACATGTAGTAACATTCAATTATATTGATTTTCATTTGACATCACTTGAACTGCTATCATTGCTAGAGCCACGTGCATGCCTCATGTCTTTATCACTTTTAGGCGATATTGTACTTTGTTTATTTAACCTAATGTTTTCTTGATCTGATTATTTTTAATGTTCTACCTCTTCATGTTTCATCTACAAACATAGAAATAAAGTGTAATAAGTATATCTACATTTATATATATAATAGAATATATATGATCACGTAAATAAAAAAGTGTACCATAACTCCTATTTCATAAACAATATACATTCTTTTTAAGCCATGCTTCATGTCATCTATGAAAATCTCTTCTATTGGATGCATTTCATACTTTGTTTCTTGCATGACAATATGTCATGACAAAGCATAGACAAATAATTAATATAAAGGTTTTCTTTTTTCCATTAATTATAAAACAAAGTTAAACAACATAGCTACTTAGAAAATTTTCAATTAAACCTTGATACTTCAACATATAATCACAACACATACTTAACTCAATGTTTATCAATTCTTGAATTGGCTCTTCTTTGGGTGCTAGCACCTATTAGAAGACATCCATGGATGAGTGTAAATTAATTATTTAAATACAAATATCATAACAAAGATGAAATTTTAAGTAAGATTGAAAAAGAAGGTACTCAAACTTTCTAATCAACCCTTTTATTCATCATCATCGTGTCTTATGTGCTGAAATGGTTTTATATTTTTTCCTTTTCTACAACAAAACAATTGAAAATTAGTATTTCATGCGATAATTAAATTTGATGTATATAAAAGAATAAATGAATGATTACATACCTCTTATGCACATTGCAATTGTTGGGTTGGATCCTCCTGCGATACAATTATGTTCATTTATTTTATCATCTCCTTGTACATTTTTTTGGATATCCCCAATAGAATGTATTGGTTTTTCCTTAATTTGTCCCTTGGAATTTCCACGACATGCCTTAACCAACACACATCATTAATTTAAACCTATAGATAATTCAAAGATATTAAATTTTTAATACAACTTAAAGAACTTGTCTTGTTCTCTTGTTGGGATGAGGTACCATTGCGCTTGTTGCAATAAATTATTTTTCTTGAACTTCTATCAACCATATTCTAAAAAAAAAAAATAGGAATCATCAGATATAAAAACTATGATTTTTTTTACAAAATAAGATTAATAGAAGCGTTGATGATCTATAAATTAATAGAGGCACCAGTGCTCTATAAATTGATAGAGAACCCCTTTGGAGAGGCCATAGAGCCCTTTCCCTTTATGATTCCATGCCCTAACTTAAGGACATTGCAAATAGGATGTTTCATTTGATGATGATGTGACACTTATTTGAGCTGACCTAGCACATTTGATGAGGAGATGTGACCTTTTTTATGAGAATAAATGACTTTTGGTGATGCATTACACCTTTTGGGGAGAGACATGAGCTTTGGAGCATTTACACCCCATTTTGGAGATGACATCACCTTTATAATCCCTCTACACTCACATGTGTGGAATTTATGGAATATTTTTTCATGTTTTTAACATGGTATCTTTATTTTAGAGAGATTTTTAGGGGTCTGTCGTAGACCTATCCACCTTGTATCATGGATTTGTTATGTTTTAATGGATTTTAATAAGATATTAGTTGATTGAGAGGTAGAGAGATTCATTTACTCATATATATATATAGAGGAAACACTCCCTCATTTAGACACTTTGTTAGTTGTGGAGGATTACAACCACTTGTCCACTTCTACCTTTTTCTTTTAGCTATGGATGAATGACTTATGCAACTTCTTGCATAAATAATGTATGGATGTTTTTTAAATTTGATGGATGATTCATGGTTAGGGTTTCATATATGAGCATTGATTTACCTAGGAAGTGTTCTTTTTAAATATTTGTGGATTTATTTATCAAATGTATGCAGTGTGGATGTGTTTATCAACTGGTGAAAGTTCATTTTTCCCTTGTATTTTCTTAAATAAATCTTATCTTGCAATCCCTAGGAAGGTTTCTAGTGGAGAACCTTCTCTTGATATTGTATTTAAATCTTGTTAAGGGGATAAGAGGATTAACTAGGGTTTGTAGTGGACTACTCTAGTTATCATCTCATAGGGTAGTCTCTTAAGGTTTGTACTTGGTTACTTTAGGGTTTATCCAAGATCCATGCGTCACCATGTGATTTTTATAAATCCATGGGCCACGATTTAAACAAATACCGATCACTTCAACTAATGCAACATCATACTGTAGATGCCTTCCAGGTCCAAGAGGAAAAAAAAGGTGGTGAATGTGGAGGCTTTGATAGAGGAGTATATCAGGGATGTTTGAGAGGGGGATATGGAAAAGGAAGATGATATGGTGGTGGTGGAGAAAGATCACATAATTTCTTTAACTATGGCGAAGTGGGCCACGTGTCACGATTCTGTACCAAACCACGCACACTCTTTGGGTATTCCATAGTATAGAGCACATCACATAAGACTGTCTAGATTTGTTGGAAAAGTGGGAAAAGGAGAAGGCTCATTGAAATATGATGATGGTGGTGTTGTGCGGAGTTCAAAAGCAAAAATAAGTAGTTGATGTATGGGTGGTAACCCAAGGAGGTATTTTTATGGGTATAGACTTAGAATATGGAGAAAGTTATGGTTAGGGAATTGAAGGGAAGACTAGGAAAGTAACACATGAACCTCCTAAGTTCGACATCTCACAATAAAAGAAATTCATGTGTGATGTACAAAGGGATCTGGAAGAAAGAGCACACAAAGAGTTACAACATGCAACACAAATGTCATTGGAGGAATCCCATGTGCAAGGAGAGTTACAACATGTGACACAAAGATCACTAGAGAAGCTCATGTATGTGAAGAGTTATAATGTGCAACACAAAAATAATTGCAGGAATCTTGTGTGCAAAAGGAGATACAACATGCGACACATAGGTCGTTGGAAGAAGTTTGTAGATGTGAAGAGATAGGCCAACCAAAAGGCAATAGAGGACAAGAGAGTGCATGAAGACTTGCGACGCATGACACAAAAAGAAACATAATGCAACACTTACCAAGATGTCAAATCAGAGAACCAAGTAAGTGATTTATTGCGCTATTTACTTAAAATGTTAAGTGATCCTTAGGTTGCAAATAAGTTAACCCTAATGCTAACAAAATGTATGGGGGAAGAAGAAACTGCAATAGCTATTTCTGGCCCACTACCAAAACAAGATGTGTGCCAGGTGAGAAAACATAATCACATGGGAAGAGAGTTCAAGATGACAACTGAACTTGGAAGTTATGATATGAACAATGTCATGTTGGACCTAGGATCTGATGTGAACATCTTGCTGAAAAAATATTGGAAGTTGATGGGTAAAAAAAACTTGGTGTGGTCCCCCATTCAACTCAGGTTGAATAACCAATATATAATCTATCCCATCGATAGGATGTCCAAAAAGTGAAAGTGAACATTGAAGGGGTAAAGACCAGAGAATATTTTGAGGTGACTCAGATCATGGATGACTCAGAACCTTGCCTAGCTCTACTTTATAGTGAGTGGGAATTTGATAATAAAGTAGCCTTGAATATGAAGAAATAAAAAATTTCCTTTGAAACATACACCTTACACATTATTTCACCATTGGATCTAAATGAGGGAAACATATCTAATGATCCCGTGAACAAGGATGCATATAGTTCCATCATTGAGAATGTCTATAATATAACAAGGCACAAGGAGGATTACGTCAATGCCACAATTGATGGTAAGATGAGATGGAGAAGTCTCCACTCTTATGACATGGATTCAAATGAGGCTATGGAGATATGGTAGAATAATTTTTATGAGGTTTCAATAAGGAGATATGCATGAATCACCAAAAGGTGCACGAGATTGGATCAAGAACCTACACCCTACCTAGTTTGATGGAACAGACTCAATGGATATGTTCCTTGCATAGATGCAGAAGGTAGTGATGATCCACATAATGTATTCCCTCAACATAGTAGTGGAAGGAATACCTACATATTGGTGGGAATTGCACCATGAGCATATATGAGAATGGGCGCAAGTGGTAGAGTCAACCAAGGAAATATTTCAGCCTACGATAGATCCCCAAGAGCATATGTGTTGTTATGAAAGGATTTGGATAGATAAGAAAACTTCTAACACACAAAAACCTCATCATACTTCCAAATGCATTGCACCAAAAAGTTCCCCCACACATTAGGTTCCTTTGGTAAGGGTCAAGCCACTAGATGAGAAACGCTAGCCAAAGTTAGAACTAGTCCAAGGGTTGTGCAGTAGTCAAAATAACATGGTACCACCCACAATAAACAACGACCCACCATGGAAAGGGATGCGAAATAGGATTAGGGTGAAGAAGCGTCATGAACTGCCAGGGTTGGATGAGATGAGATGACATACGCCCAAAACATAGCAAGGGTGTGTAATAGATATGCACTAAACCCAAGTAGAATAAGATTTAGGACTTAGGTAGATTATTCATTGTCAAAGTGATAAATAGGTGGATTAGAAGGCTCAACACAATAAAGTGGGACACGACAGGTTGTACCCATAAAGGTTTTTGCATTCAGGAAATATTGAGGTTTAAATGCCAAATTCCAATCAAATGGATGGAATGATGGGATTTGATAGTTGGATTCCAAAACATAGGTAGATACAATGATGAAGAAGTGGGTAGTTATACCTAGGAAATTTGACGACAACCTAGGGAAAGGTAATTAGCTATGGAATTAATTCCCTCTAATGCACGATAGTTTTGACGGTACAAGCCACTATGCATGACCATTATGACAACATTTTAGCCAATTAAGGTCGGGGATAAGTCACCCTTAGTGTATTTAACATCCAAAAAACGCACTTTGCTTCATTATTGTTGTGTTGGTTTTGTCACATGGGTGAAAAAAAAACACAACACTTACTTGCCTACTTAAGTCAACTAAACAAGACAGAGGTTTGTGAGTTGATTAAATAATCAAATACACATGAAACATGGAAATAAAAAGAAAAACAAAAAGAAATAAATGTAAGAGAAGTTTGCAAGAACTAGAGCCATGAAAAACAAAAAATGACAATCATATAGCTACCAATGGATCAATGTATTGATAGGCTAGCACCGTAGAGAAAGGAAGGGACTTATGAATCCCCTCTTCCTCCTAGGGAGGGCTATTGAGTTCCCTAATAGAGATCTCTTCTCTTCATACAATGGAAAGTGACAATGGTGAAGAAATACAATGCCAATCCTCTCAAGAGGTGAGTGGAATGGCCCTTTCTATAGTGCTTGAATCATTCAAAGAGAAAAGAGGATTCTCTAAGAAGAATTCTTGCAACATAACAATACCTTGAAGTTATTATTTTTATAGCACACCCATGGAACATATTTGTAGTGTCCATTCATGG
>ML777424.1:610203-633724 GCA_009831015.1 Picea engelmannii
CTTCGTAGTGTGAAAAGAGGCTAATTATGACATTTCTAGGTCTTTGACCAGCCATCCAGTCGAATCCAGTCCAGATTTGAGGGTCAAATCAGATTGGGAGTTGAACCATAAGTGGGTGGGAGGCCGATCACTCTCATAAATGTGCCGTTTAGAAGGTGCATAGATTTTTGCGATAACAGTCATGCATCATGCGCATGTGCATGATTTCTGCATTCCTGTTCCGCGCATGTGTGCGCACGCCCAATGTCTGCATAGTGCTCTTCAATTTTTCACTAATTTATATAGTTTTTAACCCCTTTTATGAATGTTTTGGTATTAATTCAGGTCCATGGATGACTTCATCACTGTTTGACGATGCTGAGTTCTTGTAACCATGTGCGGATGAAATTTCAGTGATAACACATAGTATATGACTTTTGGTGAGTGGGAGGAGGGTAATAAGACATCCCTCCATATTTTCGAGGGTATTGATTTGAACCATATGTGGGTGAAGGGTGACCATAAGGGTTAAGATGTGTCATAGAACCAATCACCCCATATGCATCATGAGAAGCCCCAGGTCTGTCTTAGCCAAATGGTAGGGGTCTAGAAGCATCGATCAATACTATGTACAAGTAACCTGATTGGGCATATATGAGATCGAATTGCTAGGCCTTGTTGCTGTATTCCTCTTTTGATTGAGGAAAAGTGGATGCTACATCCTTGGAAATCACGGGGATGAGTGATTTAAGAAACCAATGGAGACGTTGTTCTTTGGTGGTTTCTTCCTTACACAAACTATGTCATCAATGCCATTCATGGATGTGGTTGGCGATATGAATAGAAGTGGTTTGTTTGAACTTGGAGAGAATCTCTAAGCTAGTGTCATGTCGAACTGGTAATTGGAAAAATGATAAAAAGGCCTTGGACAATGATTCAAAGGTCACATGGGACCCTAATTTTTCGTCCACATACCATTTGGCTGATGAACTAGTGAGGGTTCTTTGAAATAATCTCAAGTGGATGGAATCATACATGATGTTGTTTGAAGAGAACCATAAGTCGAAGGTCATAATATGGTTGGCGGGGTCTTCCCCTAGTTTTCCTTCAAACTTTGGAATGTCTGAAGGAAATTTGGTAGGCATAATGGACCAAGTGGCATCATGTAAAATGGGGTCATTTGTGAGTTTGGTTAAATCAGTAATGTTGAGGGACACCAAGTATGGAAAAGGGGGGTTTGGAAGAGGATTAGTTCCAACCATTGTGTGTGTAGGTAATTGTTAGGATATTTAGACACTTAGGATTTAGTTAATATCTACTTAGTCTAATGTGTCATTAGGTAAAAGTATGTTTCTTAGTGTGTTTCTTTAGTATGCATTAGTATGCATTTGTAGTTAGGAAATACGAAGGTCATGATATGTTCCCAACATAGAGTGATCTGACAGTTCATATTCTCCTCGATCTTAACGACCATTGATCCGTGACTTAGCACCCGATTGGTCCATGATCTCTATTTAAAGAGCATGGAGGCTCATTTTTCAATGATCGATTGTGAGAAACTCTCTTGTAAAATTTCTCTGTAATCTTTTTATTTTGCATCAATAAACTGCTCCAAGTGGTCGCATTGGTTGGGGCCATGGATGTTTCCTTGTAAAATCTCTCTATGGCTAGTGTAAACCACAACAAACAGAAATGACTACATGAATCAAATCTATCCCAAAAACATGCTATATAAACCAATATGCAAGAGAGAGAAGAAAGAGGCCTACCTCATCCAAATGTTTGATGAAGTCCATCGCTGATCACTTTGACCCAAAGCTATATACCTACAACTAATTCTCAAAAACCAAGCAAAGAAAGCATATGGTGATAATATAAAAGGTTATCACATTAGATAGCATAATCCATTAATATACATAACAAATACGCCCATGGATAATAACTCAAATATTTGCAAGATATCAATTGGACGGGAAAGGAGTATTTCTATTAATAAATGATTAACATAAGTGAAAATATTATAGACTTCCATGTCGACACGGTTCATAATCGAGAAACTAAGTTCCTTCCAACTGGGCCTCCGCCAAAGGCAAGCTCATAAGAGAGAAACAATGAGGTTCTCAATCAATAAGGGAAGATCTTGGGGGTTGAACACTATGTTTAGACTTAAAGGACAAAGGGATGCAGACTTAATATGAAGTAAATAATTTCTCCAAAGTAACTTTGTTGTCAAAGTTGAATTCTTTCTCCTCTTTCCATAGCTCGGAATTGGCCCATTTATAGCCTTCAAAATGGAATTGAAGGGCCGATTTAGAATGTTCCCAATATATGGAAGGACAAGGATCATAGATCTCATGTCATGACATGGAAACTAGACATTAATTTTAATTTTCTGGCACAAACCCCGATGTACATGGGTTGTAGTGGAGAAACCTACGTATACACATGTTGTATAGTAGGCAAGATGCGTACATGTGGAAAAATATGTATTTTTAGCTCTGGATTTTACAAACAGGGATGATAAGTCTGCATAGGGAAATGGAAAAAGGCCTTCTGTGCAATATTGCATAGGGTGAGGAAAATATTCCTATAACAGATGCCTCCTAATGTGTGAGGTCATAGGAGTATCTACGATGGCTGAAATACATTATAAACAACTTAGAAGTGGAGTGATGGGGAACCAGTTGGAAGAACTAGTTGCTCATTACATTCTACTTTGACTTTGCATACATGGCTGCTAATAAAATTACACTGCGGATCCATGTGAAAATATACCAAACAAGTGTCTGTGGCCATGAATAGGAAAATACAAATGTGGTTACATGCCAAAAAATTATCATAGTCACGAACAAGGCCCAATAGAACCAATCTCAAAACCAATCTGAAGATATCTGTATACAATGGAGTGCAATATGATCTCCCATGATCACTGAAGTCATATAGGTACTTGTCCAATGTAAAGGAAGCAACAACTCAGGAAATCTATGACCACATAGTGATGTCTTCAAGTCTTCTACATAATCCACCAAGGGTGAAATTCTACATCATGTGAATAAAGGAGTTGAGTTCACACATAATGAGACTTCATTTGATTACCAGACATTGAGGTATACTGTTAACAAACATGAGAAAAGATACCAATAATGAAAGTAGGTATCAAGGCACCGAGTACATTCTTACAAGTGTGAATAAAGGAGATAGTGTAGAAAACCAGAAGAATCCTTCGATTAGGAGACATTTATGTATTCCTAACTGTCAATGGAGAGAGAGCTTGCCACTAATGACTGCAAGCTTCAAGGTACTCATAAGACTCTAGATCCTGTTTCCAAAATAAATGGACTAAAGTCGATGGAAAGAGACCCATTGAAATGAGAGCATTAAGGCATCTCTCCTCAGTCAACATGAGGTACAAAGAAGGAGCTTCATGATTTTTTGGAAATCAGACGAAGAACATGTTCACGAACCAATGACCCTGTGTGTCTTCCGCATGTGCCAAGTGCAAGCAGTATATGAAAAAGACCCTTTGAATAGCAGCCAATGATGAAAACTGCTAACAAAGGCAAGGAAACCACCAATAAGGCTAATGGAATCCAAGCCATTTCATGAATACCAATGTGTGAATAGATGTCTTGTCGTCGAACACAAGGGAAACCACCCAGTCAGCGATCAATGATGAAATGTCAACTTCTCGGTTCAAGGTTTCCTACCAATGATGAAAGTAGGACCAAGGTGCATGATAGGACTATGATATCATGTGATTCTGAGACAAACTGAGGGTATGAACAACATGAAAAGTCAAGAGTTATGAGAAGTAGCTGACACAGGTTGATAGAATTCCTTTGAACAAGAGCATGAGACATATGGAGGACTCCGCCAGCATAGACCCAATTATGAAACCATGAGATGCAAGAGGCATCAATGACACTCTCTATAGGGACTTGAAGAGTAACCAGTCAGTAGAGAAGACTTTGTAATGAGCTTGGCTTCCTAAGGCCATGCTAATCTCAAAATTATGCTCTGTTCAAAGGCGACACGACTACTACCAACATAATATAATACTCCCTTGTCGCCTATATATATATATATATTTTATTTTTTTTATAGACAAATGAATGCTATGATACAAAGGAGGAAACGAGTGTTGCAAGTAAGAAAAACTAGTTCCACCAGTGTAACATACCTATGCTCAATGCAAGGAGATGCATGCGGGAGATGGAAACTCAGGGGAATGTTCCCTCCTGGGTATAGGGTGTCAAATTGCAAAGGATATAAACAAGGCTATTCTTGATTGAGGATGCAAATTTTTTTGAGGCAAACAGTTTACAATGCAAAGAAAGAACCGACTATAGGCTCAATACTGCAAGCAAGGGCATGAGATGCAATCACAACTTAACACCAAAAAATGTCATTTTTTATGTCTTTTAGTCTACTTGGTGTGAAAAAGGTGTTGCTTGTGGAGCCTGATTATCTTCCTGATTCAGAGGTCTTTTTACTTTCAGCCATGTTTATACCCCATGAAGTATTTACACCCCAGAAGTATGTACACTCTTCCACATGAGGGAGTGTAGAGGGGGGGTACCCCCTCTGCGGGGTCCGAGGGGGGGGATATCCCCCCAGTTGGGGGGTCTAGGGGCAAGCGGGCCCCCAGCAGGGGTTTCAGGGTGAATCCCCCAAAGGAAAAAATGCCTTGTAAATATATATTGTAATTTCATTGTAAATCTGAACCGTTCATTATAAGGTCGCATACCTAACGGTACAGATTATGTTAGGGTTTTTTCCCCTAGAAGGCAACCCTCTTTTATGAGGGAAATGTATTGCAGCTATGGTGGATGGTGAATATTGTATTCTGAGATAGGATACTATGAAAGAAAGAAGAGGAAGTTACAGTGGTTTGTTGTAGGTTGTATGCCTTCATATGCTGGATAATAATAAAGGAAGGTCCTGGCAATTTCTCTGGTGGACGTAGCCCACACTGGGTGAACCACGTAAATATCTGTCTCTATTGTATTGTGTATCTTCTATGTTTTGTTTCCACATTTGTTTTATTTTATTGCTCCACGATCTTGTTTTTCTAACAAAAGGGATAAACGTGTGCCTAATAGATGTCCTTTCAAATCCAATTTACGAGTGTGAATGAGACAAGTTCATTCAACGATCTTTTCTCTTTTTGAAGATGAGTTGGGAAAGACCTTAAATTAAACTCGTTTGGGAGTCCTCAGGGTATAAGGAAACATGTTTATGAGTGAGAAATGAGGCTCAACATAAAGTCATCTACTAGCTATGAGGGACTCTTGGTCCTATGGAAAAAATCTCTACATGGGCACCAAGTGAAGTAGGGGATCTAACTAGGGAACCCATGTTTGGTAAGTCTCTATCACTTGATAACGACATGACTTATAGTAGATGGAAGGTTCTGTGTTGCAACATATGGGTTCGTACCTGAGGCATAAAAAGTGACAGTTATAGGATAATGAAAAAATGCATGATGGAATGGATACCTATCCTATATGCTAGGTAATGAAAATACCTTCCCATGGTGACGAACAACCAACATAACATTGAAATAAGCAAGAATCCCTGGTGAAAAATACAAAAACCAACTCAATCCACCTTTGTATTAGTCCATTAGGTGAAAAAATGGCTCAAAACTATATAAAGTGGGTAAAAATTGTTTATAAATGGTAAGGAAACCAAAAATTACTATACCATTTTGATTTTGAACCCAAATAGTGAAAATTGGACCAAAATACCTCCGAGATTCAACCGGTGATTACAGGAACATCAAGAAATGAAATTAGAAACCGTCTAGACCATGTAACTCTTCTTCCCTTCCTCTTCATTTCCAATGGATTAAATTTTTAAATTAGATTCCAAATTTTGATTAATTTGGGGCGTAAATTATGAAATTTGGTGTACGCAGGCTGTCTCTTATTTGGTCGTGTATATGATGGGTTATACATGCCTGTGAAAACTACAAGGCATGTATACCCAACCCTATATGCACCTATAAGTGAAGCAGCTCGCGTACATGCACACAATCAATGATTTCTATAGTTGCTAACTCAAATTTTGGTTTTCCTTTGGCAGGATGGTTCTTGAATGGAGAGAGGGAGAGCATGAGGAGGTCGATGTTGCTATGGATTGAGATCCAAGAGCCCAAATGGCCTTGAATAGATGTGGCTTATATAAATTTTGGGTGTTCAAAGGGATGAGAGCCCAGGTGAGGTTGCTTGAGATGCTTGTGGGTTACTAGGACCCTGAGAGTGAAAGATTAATCCTCGATGGGAAACCATTGAGGATTGAAGTAGAGAATATCTAATTTTTGACTGGATTATCACATCTGGGAGAGGTTGTAAACCTCAAATCATGGGGAGCAGGAAGAAAAATGAAAATAGTGGAGTACATCGATACCCACTGTGTAGCAGGGACTACGAAGGTAAGAGGTCAACTCCGTATCCGAGCGATAAACAATCTCAGCCTAAAGATTGTTGTCCTCATATTAACCAAGATAAAAAGTTCTCCCTCATTGCATCAAGCATCAAGAGCACTCATGTTCTATGCATTACAGTGTTTGAGACCCATAGTATATGACTAGTGTACCTCACTACTCGAAAATATGAAGAGCCAGTTAACAGAGTGAAAATAGGGGAGTAAGAGGAATTTTGGGTTTGCCTCTATCTTATGCAGTTTCTTCTTCGAGCAGGTTTCAGGAATGGGACCTAGATTCGAGATTCTTCTGAGAGGACCTCATGATCCAACCATGGAACGATGGACCGAGGTAGTGAGGCGGAAGGGGGGAGGTAGGGTGCCCACACCCTACAACGAGGACTTCTTCTACTGGTGAAAGCGACAGGTCATTTCCCTATATGACTATACCTATGCGGGGATAAACTTTCAAGCAGATCCAGACATGCCACTTCTACCAGGGTCTGCCTACGGTGATATAGGTATGTCGAGCATTTTTAAATATTTCATTTTTTTGTATTTTTGTATAATAGAACAAAATAATTTTTGGGTGGTGCTTAAGTACTAACTAGACACTTGTGTAACGCTGACATGGGTCTGTGATGGACGTAAGAGCTTCTTTGACATTGACGAAGGAACTGGGGAGATGAGGCAGTGGGAGGAGAAGTTGACAGAGTCCTACAAAATGTGCAGGGAAACTTGTCTCGTTTGACTCATAATATTCCCATGGTTCATGTAGAGGATCTGTCGGAAGCCATGCAACGACAAGTGGTTGGTGTACCCAGAGCGTGGGTACAAATCTTCCAACGTCTCGTGAACGTCATAGTTTGTTACCATGACACACATGTGGTGCCACATGCGTAGATGTCATGGATATTGTAGTATCAACTGTATATGTGTATTGAGGGTATTAGCCCCAATTTTGTACTATAAACACGATATTTTTTGAAATATAAAAGGGATCTTCAGATTTACTTATATTTTAAAATGTGTACATTGATGATATGGTTTTCTTTTCTTTAGTTATGTGACAAATGTCAATCTAAAAAGACATTAGCATAAGCAGTAGATACATGATTAGAACTCCTAGGAATGTGATAATATGTAATAAAATCAAATTGTCATTCTAAAAGGCGTACCCGTAGGAAGCATCAGAGTAAAGTAGGATCACACATGTGGTAACTTCTATTGAATTGCATACTACTAATTGGGAATCCAGGTGAACCTATAAAGAGCGAATACCTTATGAGATAACATCATGCAAAATTTCTATAATGACGTTGTATTTGGACACATTGTTCATGGATGGCCCTAGGCATACGCCACCTGAAGACACCAGTAGAACCTCGGGTGAGTAAACCACCCAAGCGGCAGAAGCCAAGTTCCATGTATGACTACTGGCTCCGTCTACGAATCCTATGTATATGGAAGACTCTATTGACATCTACCAACCAAGGGAAAACTTGATAAGCAAGTTGAAGATGAAAAGAAAAGGGAAAATATATATACACTAAAATCCATTAGTATACAAAGCGTTCCACCCAATCCTGGGGCTCAAGAATATTATCTTTTCAAGTAGATCCCATTCCTGGGCTTGACCAACATATTCCCTTCATTATCTTCTAACTCATAGGCTCCTTTTTCTAAGATATGTTGCACGATATGAGGACTGTGCCACATGGGTTTAAAGTTGCCTTCCCCCAATGGTTCTTTGGCTTGATCATACAATAGGACCAAGTCACCCTCAGTGTATAACCGAGGATAGATAGACTTATCGTACTGGACCTTAACACATATTTTGTTTTCCTTGATATCCGTATAGGTGTCTCGATGCTGCTCATCAAGACTCTCTAAGTGTACAAGGCATCACTCGAGATCAGAATTTTTAGGTAGGAGTGTGACTGCCAACTTAAGAGAAGGTATTTCACATTCAATAGGTAATATCGACTCCACACTGTGTACTAACTGGAAAGGGTAAAATCCGGTGGCAGTCTTGATCGAGGTTCGGTATGCCCAGAGTGTGGGATATAACATAATGTGCTAGTCGGAATTACCTTGGCTAACAGTTTTTGCAAAATGGTCTTCAGAGACTTGTTGACGGCCTCTACTTTTCCATTTTACTGGGGGTAATAAGGAGAATAATGACCATGTCTAAAATCTAGCTTAGATGTTATCTCTTCCATCATTTAGTTATGAAAGTGACTTACATGATCAGTGATAATATCACTTGGGATACTGAACCTGGTGATAATTTGATTGAATACAAAGAAGGCGACAATATCCCCATCATATTTAAATGTAGGCATGGACTTGGTACACTTAGTAAAGTAGTTGACAACCATGATAATGTGTTGATTCCCCCCAACCGAAGTTGGGTTTCAATCCACGAAGTCCACCCCCCCTTGGTGGAGGGACCAACGATAATGACTAGATGAAGAGGAGATGGATGCAAGCACATTTTTTGAGTGAACACATAGCAGGGGTGACACTTCTTAACTACTTCAATACAATATTTAAAGATAGTAGGCCATAAATAACTAGCTCACAAATGTTTTTGGGTTGTCACAAGCCCAGATAGATGACCACCACAAGCCCCACTGTGGAAATTGTTGAGGAGAGATTCGTCTTCTTCGTGAGTTAAACAATGATGCAATATATTGTCTATTCCTTGGCGATACAAAGTGTTATCGATGATAATAGAATTCTTAGCTTGGTACCTTACTTATCGACAGTCATCTTCTGAGAGATGCTAAGGGAACTTCAAAGTTTGAAGATAGAGAACAATGTATCCATACTAGGAGTCGGACGATGAGAAAAGAAAAATGTGTTCATCCTCAAACAAATCAACATGGATAACATCCTCATCTAATCATGGAAATTCAGATATTAACTCCACATAGACTAGTGATTTATTGGATTTTGTAGAAGTGAAATCAAGATCTAAATCTTGTAAAATGACAATCCATTTATTATATTTCCCCCTATGATACACCTGGTAAGGACGTATTGAAATGGATTGACATAGGAAACCAAAGTAGTCTTGCAAAGAGATATATAATGATGTAAATGTTGGACTGCGTGAATGACAACCAAAACTATCTTTTCAACATGAGAATAATTAAGTTAAGGACCGACTAAGTTTTGAATGAGATAGTAGACAATGTGCTTGTGGAGCTCATCATCCTCATGAACCAAAACCATACCAATCGTCTCCACAAATGCGGAGATATAAAGAAAGAAATCCCTACTGTAGTCAGGATACTTCAACAGAGGCACTGATACCAAGGATTTTTTCAAAGCATCGAAGGAATTATGGGCTCGCTCATCCTAGATAAAAGCGGTATCCTTCTTCAAACGATGCATGAAACCCTTAGTGATATTGGCATAGTTTACTATAAAATGATGAAGAAAGTTAGCTTTCCCATGTAAACCTTGAAGTTGTCTAATCTTTCAAGGGGGAGGAAATCAAAGTATTGCATCAACCTTTAGTGGATCTACCATGATCCTGGTTTCAGAAACTAGAAATCCCAAAAGATGACCAAACCTAATGCAAAATATGCACTTGTGAGGGTTCAATCAGATTCTATTGTAACAACATCTTTCGAAAACAAGCCGAAGGTGCGTAGCGTGATCCACTCTCTTTCAAGAGTGAGCAGCAAGATCATCAAGGTAAGCTTCAACTATGTGCTTAATATCATGAAAAGTGAAGTTCATGACACGTTAAAAGGTTGCTCCGGCATTTTTAAAGCCCAAAGGAATTTTACGATATGCGAAAGTACCCAAAGGACAAATAAATGTTGTCTTGTGTTGATCCTTAGTTTTAATTTGAATTTGGTTATATCCTGAAAATTCATCCATAAAATAAAATACTTCTCTTTACACACACTCATCAAGAATTTGATTGATGAAAGGTGTCGGGAAGTTGTCTTTAGGACAAGCCTTGTTCAGGTCACAAAATTCCATACATACACAGATAGTTCCTTTCTTCTTATTCACCGGAATAGGGTTGGATACCCATTCAGTCAAGGGAACTGGGTAAATGAGGCTAGCATTAAGTAGATTCTCCAACTCTTCCTTCTGGGGATTGACATCTCTAAGACGTTGTCGAATAGGTTTAGCATCTAGATAATTTCTAATCTCATGTTCGAAAATACAAGGGTCAATTCCTGGAATCTATTCATATGACCAAGCAAATACATCTCATAATTCCTTGAAGAGTTTGGTGTAGATCAGAATTTCTTATGGCGAACAATCTACACTGATATTTACATTTTCAACCTTGCCATGGGTATGAGAGATATCGATCATAATGGTAGGAGAAATACACGCCATATTTCCTTCGACATAAATGTTGTGCGTATCAAGTGGAACTATGGCGTGACCGACTATCTCACTCAAATTAGATCGAAATTCATCTTGTTCAATTCTTTCAAGATATGGGAGAAAATTAGAGCGATGATGCATATCATCCCAAGGTTTGTCGGAACCATTCATGGCTTCTATGATAGCTTCATCCAAAGGAAAAGTCTCATCGAGGCAATCAAGTGAGAAAGAAAATGAAGTGGCCCACACGGGCCTAAGAACGAGATCCTCCTCGTCTTTCAGCGAGGTAACAGGATCAAGATCGGCGGAAGAGTCAAGAACAATTTGATACGCAATCCCTGCTTCTAATAGTGGCATGGACATTCCATCATGCAACTAACCTTCATACGATGAAGTCGGGGAAGGTAGGGTCCATGGATCACTAAAATAGGAAGTACAAAAATGAATGGACCTCCCTATCGAGACAAGCCTACTGGACATGGCATAAATGTGATGACGCGGTGTTGTGAATTTGAAAGTAACCATAATGGAAGAATACATTCTGACACCGATATTCTCAGTTGTCGGCTGAGAATTGTTGATCAGAGGGATCGACGGTCCAATAGATGCATTAGGACTAGAGTACGCAAAGGATAACTGGTCGATCGTCATGATCTTCCCTTTGTGAGGAAAACAAAGAGTACGGAAGACAAACGATACGACGACAACCATATCATAGGTCCAATTGCATCCTCGTAACAGGTTATAATATACAGGTGCATCAACTACCTCGACCTCCACCTCTACCATCTTCCCACCTAACTAGACTAGAAATGAAGGAAGAATACTGTGAGGGTGGAAGGAATGACCGACAAAAGCAGTAAACATGTTCGATGACATAGAAAGAGTCGAAGAACCAAGATCTTTCCAACAGATCAAAGACATCACACACATTGCAATGCCTTCATCAACAACTGTATTCTCGATGGTATACTTTGAGTATTCGACGTGGATTTGGAATGCTACATGGTAAGGCAAGCGAGGCTTCACATCTGTGACGCCAAACTTGATAAATTTTGAGCCACTGGGTTCTAGAGATCCTAAAGCAAATAGTAAGGCATTCCTTTGTGAAGGACATGTCTGGAGTACCTCTGAAGCTGACATCGCACATGGGGTTTGACCCAGGTCCTCAACAATAGAGTATTTTTGGGTGGATCTAACATTTGGATTGTGGGTAGAGCGCTTGAGTACTCCTTTTGGAATACGAGGTGGTGGCTCTAGTTTTTCAATCTGTAAATTTGTCTCTGGGGGAGGAGGAGGAGATTATAGACCAAGAATATCTTGTGAAGAGATATAATCTTGATATCGATTGGCTACATTAAATTTCGCATCGACCATATTGATACAAAAACGATCGCCATCTTGCAACGATGGGTTTTGACTCCCACCAACCGCATTTACGGCATTTGAGGAGCTCGAGGCCATGTGTTGGTTATGTGGAAATGGATTCATCAGCATGACGGGTGATAGAGATAATAGCCTCATAGCCTCCACAATTTTGGGGCATAAATGGGTAAGGTGATCATCTGTGCAAAGCTTACAGGGAAACTTCACCTTACATATTTCTCTTTTTCCCTCTCCAACATTATTATTTATCTTCTCATTATTACGATTCTCCTTGGGTTTATTATTATTTTTCCCACCCTTACGATTATTATGTCCTTTCTTATTATTCCTTCCTGGTTATTGGTTACCATTTGGGTTTGTTGACAATTGGATGGAGTGTACATCTGCCGACTGAGTGGGGTTGGAAGACACAGATGAAGCTGGCCCTCTTGCAAACTGGTTTAGAGACAACTCTTTCAAATGGATTGTCATCGAGTCTGCGGAATTTACGGTGGTACCTACAATTCCATCGGCATGATGTATGGGCTTTTGTCTAGGGTTGTATGTTGACCGCGGTGTGTCTGGAAGAATGTGGTATAACATCCCAGACTGAGCGTATATCAGATCTAACTGATGGGATTTAAAAATCACTTCTTCCTTAGTGGTAACCCCGGTAGTAGCAACATCCTTTGAGACAGGAGGGTGAAAATACTTAAGGAACCATTCTAAAAGAAAGGTCAGGGGTATGGGGGTCTTAATCTACCTCTTTCATCTACACCACTCCTAGATATGATCCAAGATATGAGTGGTTGTGTCCTTGCATAAAGTCGACAGAAGTTCTAGGCCAACATTGTAACGAATTGACAATTGGAAGTGGTTAAGGAAGATCAACACTAGCTGAATAAAGGTCCCATATGCCCCTGTAAATAGCTTGATATACCATTTCACAACAACCCCAATGAGGGTGTGTTGAAACAATCTTAACCGAATAGAATCTTTATTAATGGAATTCAAGGAGCACCATAGGTGAAAGGTAGTAACGTGATCACCAAGATCCTCACCATTCTTACCTTCAAATTTTAGGATGTCTGAAGGAAGCTTGGTGGGGATGGGGGGCCATGTAGGATCATGACTCACAGGTTCATTCATCAACTTAGACAAGTCTGGTAGATTAAGCGTGGAAAAAAAATGGAGACAGGGTTGCGACATCTGGCCCCAGGATCCCGCTAAAGATTGTGTTTGAGGAACTGCAGCCCATCCGGGGTTCTGATAAGCACCATGGCCCTGTCCGAGATTGTAATACCCTCCTCCTGGTTGATTCATGAAAGGTTCTTTGGGCATCACTCCAGTAGGAATTTTCTATTGGAGGTTATAAAAATCCCCCCTAGCCAGAGTGGATCTGGGTTGGGGGTTTCCCAAAGCATGAAAATGACCTCCTCCAGGTGCGAATCCACAGGATAGAGGTGGATTCGTCATGCCAAATGTATTGGTTAGAATTGGCACTGAGGAGGTAGGGGTATATAACAAAAATTGAGCAGAATCTTGTCCGCCAGGTTGATTGTTCCACCCAGAAGTAGGAGGATTAGACCCAGGGTTAAAAGAAGGAATTACTCCCATATTAGGAGTCGTTTGAGGAATTTGAGACCCATCAAACAAAAATGAAGTATAAGGAGGTGTAGTTCCCCCAAGCCCAATGCTAGCATTAGTGCCGACAATTAGGATGGCGCTTAAAAACTACGAAGTAAAGTTCGACCTACCATAGGAAAAAATACTAGAGGCCATAGGGATGGACTGAACATTATAGCCCGGTGAGTGAACAAGAGACCCAAAAGGGTTCAAGGAAATATATTGAGCATTCACTATAGGCCGAGCCATAGTAATGATAGGTTCCTCCGGCACTACAACCATTGTGGTTGTAGGAGTCGAAGGGGTGCCATTAACTATAGTGGGTTTGGGAGTCAACGGGCTCGCAGTGTTCTAAAGACTCGATTCAATACTCATCCTTGTAGAATCACAAGTCTGAACAATGGATGTGTATGTACCATGCCTAATAACTCTACACCTTTTAGAAGGTAAAGACTCGAAATCTGGTGGTAACTGTAACAAGTGATGGGACCGATGGGGATGCTGGTCCGACTTCACAATGAATTAAGAATCTAAAGACGGAAAATCAATCCTAAGGCCAACTAGTAATCAAAGAGCACACCAAAAGTCAAACGACCAATATGCACACAAACAGGGTAAAGTAGCTGAGAGTGGTCTCCCTCCCTAAAGATGGTATGTATCACCCAAGAGGGGCCTAAGAATCCTTGCTAAAGATCAGAGGTAACATAATCAATTATAAGGGCCCTCGTGGGCTTAAAAACCAGTCGGTCAAATCCCCCAGGAGAGGTAATCCTCCATAAAGGTTGTGTGTTGTCCGACCCTTATCTAACCCAGGGTACCTACAAAATAACCCATGAAAGTAACCTATGTGGAACCTAAGTCAAGCAAATAATAAACCATTGTATAACCGATGTACATGTGAGAATTCGTAAGTCAGGTGTACCGTATGGGTAGGGTAGCAAAGCCCAAAACCTTGAAAGTACCACCTCTCATGGAGGTAAAGGCACTAGAAATATCCCATGAAATATCTTTGAAACTAAGAAGTTATCAGGGGGATATGCCTTCAACCAACCTCATGCGACCTCATGATTAACTCCAATGTGAGTAGAGCCTCTTGATATTACCAATTATACAATGGATTTCTCCACTCCCTTTCTCAGACACACATGTTGATTTAATTTCATTGGAGAAGTTTACTCACAAAATCCTATTCCAAGGCACTAAATCCTAAGCTAGTTTGTGCACCCTAGAAAATAAAATCGTTACTAATCAATTTTAAATTATAGCATTAATTTTAGTGGTTGTGATTACTCAAAAAGGTATGGTAGTGAAATTCATGTTGTTATGACTCTGGAAGAAAAGTAAATATGAAAATAATGCAAAGTCCTAACTTCAACTTTCAATAAATGATATGCTTCTAATAAGAAATGCAATTTTCAATTTCAGCTCTACAATTCTTAAGTAAAAATGAAATATTTCATTACATGTACTAAGCTAATGATAAGGACTCAAAATACCAAAATGCCAAGAAAATGCAAAATGCCTATTTTTTGTATTTTCAATATAATAAAAATAAAAATGCATGGACTGAAAGAAACTTGATATATAAACTCTACTGTGTATAGAAAGAAATAACTCAAGAAGGATACGAAGCAACAAAGCACCCAACCCAATGTACAAGGACAATCAAAATGAAAAGATGATGAGAAAGACTCTGCCCATAAATTCAACCAAAGATAGGTTTCCTATCATCCCACAAGCACTTAACAGGCACTACAGAGACCCAAGAAGGCTCAAAAAACATCAAATCCCACCCATCAACCACCAAACCAAGAAAACAAACAAGGAAAGATGATGTACGCGACTATTTAGAAAAATAGAGCGTATGTACACAACTTGCAGAGGGACAGCCTGCGTATATACGCGACTGTCAAGGAAAAAATCATGTATATGTTTCAAAAACAAGGCTAGGAAAGGAAGAAGTCTTAAAACTCATACCTAGAGTGAAAAGAGGTTGTCAAGCAATGATGCAACAAGAAACACCATAGGAACAAGAGAAATCTAAGGAGAAAATTTCTCCAAACCCTAAGAAAGAAGATTTAATCCCCAGTATGGTCTCCAATTCTGTTACGAGGAAAATCTCTCTATTGCTAGGGTAAACCACAACAGACAAAAATGACTATAGAAATCAACTCTATCCCAAAAACATGTTATATAAACCAATATGCAAGCGAGATAAGAAAGAGGACTACCTCATCCAGATGTTCGATGAAGTCCATTGTTGAGCACTTTGACCCAAAGTTATATACCTGCAACTAGTTCTCAACAACCAAGAAAAGAAAGCATATGGTGATAATATAAAAGCTTAGCATATTAGATAACATAATCCATTAATGTACATAACAAATACGCCCATGGATAATAACTCAAATATTTGGAAGATATCAATTAGATGGGAAATGAGTATTTCTATTAATAAATGATCAACAGAAGTGAAAATATTACAGACTTTCATTTTGGCACGGTTCAGAACGAAGAAACTAATTTCCTTCCAGCTAGGCCTCCACCACATCAATTGTCTGCCAAAGGCAAGCTCATAAGAGAGAAACAATGAGGTTCTCAATCAATAAGGGAAGATCTTGGGGGTTGAACACCGTGTTCAGACTTAAAGGACAAAGGGATGCAGACTCAATATGAAGTAAATAATTTCTCCAAAGTAACTTTGCTCTCAAAGTTGAATTCTTTCTCCTCTTTCCATAGCTTGGAATTGGCCCATTTATAGTCAAAATGGAACTAAAGGGATGATTCAGAACGTTTCCAGTATATGGAAGGCCAAGGATCATAGATCTCCTGTTGTGACATGGAAACCCAACATTGATTTTCATTTTCTGCCACAAACCCTGATGTATGCAGGCTGTAGTGGAGAATCCTACATATACACATGCTGTATAGTAGGCAAGATGCGTACATGTGGAAAAATATGTATCTTTAGCTCTAGATTTCACAAACAGGGATGATAAGTCTGCATATGGAAATGGAAAAAGTCTTTCTGTGCAAGAATGCATAGGGTGAGACAAATCTTTCTATAACATTTACCACGTCAAAAAATCAGTGTGTTGATCTATGATCTGGTTGTATGAGTGGTTATTGAAGGTGTTTGTCCTCTGTTGGAATACCTATGTTGTCGAACAATAATGAACATGTCCCTTGAGAGGGATTTGGTGGGTTTGTACTTCTTCCTTGAGAAGACGTTTTACCCCCGCCTCCTTGTGAAGGAGAACCAAGAGATGGATTGCCTTGGGTATTTGACCCAAGCAAAGTGGAGCCAAGTAAAGTTGATCCCAAAATAGTGGCACTCACTGGGGTGTGAGATGGTTGAGACAATGATTTGGAAAGACTAGGGACTCCTCCAAGGATAGGAGGGAGATTATGCAAGTGTCTAGAATGACGGAGATTTTGTGGTTACCCTATGGTTCTAACTAGTAAAGTGAATGTGTGAAAATAGTGACAAGAGAGAAATAAATGAACAAGTGCTTTTTATATTTTTGACCTTCAAAAAATAATATAACTCACAATTGCATGTTATCAAATGAACATCATACATCAACTGTAAAATAAACAATCATGTGGATAGGTTGATTTTGTCTGCGTGGGGGAAAAATAGAAAAAAATAAATTCTTGCGTCCTAAAAGACCTATCATCCTTCCTCTCAATTTAGCATTGGGCCTTCCAATAGCACTCGACAGTGGGTTATGAATCAAACAAAAGAGGAACTAGTGAAGGTTGAAGTAATTAGTTATAATGAGGGGTAGAGGGTGCATATACTAAAAGAGCTGGTGAAATTTCCCAATAGCCACACAAAATCTGATCAATGTCTGATTGCAGCCCATAACCACCACCTAGGTAGATGTCATATGTTTGTCCACTAAGTACCTCGGTCAAAGTGCAACATTTAGATTTCCAACATAAAAAATGGGTCAAGGGATGGATACCCTCACAAGAGTTGGGTGACTCAAGGAGGGATGCATAGAACAACTGGACTTAGACCTTTGACCCTTCATGGGTATCTCCCCGCCTTATGGTATAGGAACACTTGACTTGGAGGATTTGAAGGATCCCTATTCTCAAATTCTATTGTTTCAAAATGTAAGAGCCTAATAATGGGGGGTTATTTGGATACCTACCCCTGAGATCCTACCTAGACTAAAAAAAATCTTTAGGCACCTCCCATGGAGGAAAATTTAGTGCGTTTTTAGAAAAAATTTAGATGGAGCGAGTTGAGATATTGGGGTCATGGACGAACCTCATTTGAATTTAATTGGTGTGGATAATTTCTAAAGAAGTATTCATATCTTTCGGAGTTCCTTTGAAGTAATTTGTGGGTACTTAAAAAGAAATCTTACTTCGACCTCCACTATTCTAATAGAAATTATGTGTGTGATGAGTGGCTTTGTGTGCAAAAAAGTAAAAAGTGCGCAAAATATTTTTAATAAGTTAAGTGTAAGATTGCAGCATGTGGACTTCATGTGGTCCTTACAAATCATTTTACCTAGATTACTATGTTTCTTTGGTACAACCTTGCGGAATATTAAATCCCTAAAGAAATAGCAATGTGGACATATGGGTCCTTACTTGATCCTTTAAACTCCCTATAATTTTTTCTATACTAAAAAATCTTTTGAAACTATCCTAGGATTGTAGACATGTGGGCATGTATGGGCCCGTTACTTGATATTTTAAACTTTCCTAAAGTGTTGTCTAGATTAAGAAAGCTTTTAGAAACTATCCTAAGATTGTAAACATGTGGGCATGTGGGCATGTATGGGCCCTTACAAAGATTTAAGATAATTTTCCAAATCTAATAGGTACCCTAGGGGGGTTTTGTCCTCTCCTAATGATTTTTTAAGGGAGATAAAATTTCCTTTCAACCACCTTTTCTAATTCTCGAGATCACACTTGGGTGCAAGGGAAGATCATACTTAAGGGTTAAAATTGATTTCTAGTCCCAAATTAGTTGATTCGTATTTGAAAAAGCAATAACTTTAACTCAAAGTTTTAAATGCCAAATGATCCATCCATGTGGCAACAAAGAAAAGAGAAGAATATTGATTCTTTTTACCCCTATGTGCTTATGTTAGCTAACCTTCCTTGTGATAAAGGACTCTAAGTGAAGTGTGATTGCTTTACAAAGTGCAGGAAATTAAAATTTGAAGGCAAGGGGTCCTCAAACCACTCATAAAACCTTTACAATTTGCCAAAAAACCAAACTTGTGCATGGGATTTAACTCTGGAAGTCACGCTAAGGACTTAGAATGCACGATTATATGAATTTTTTTACACGCAAAGAGTGCAAAATGCACGTCCGTGTGATTTGAAAGATGCGCACTTCCTGTCACGTGTCGGGAAATAAATTTCCAAATTAAATTCTCTTGGCTTGGCTCTAAATTCTGACTTTGGAAGACTGGATTAGGCTAGTTTTGGTACCTACATATCCAAAAAAATTGAAAGAAGTGCTCTCAAGAATTAAATAGGGAGGAATTTGATTCACAATCCCCAGTATGGTCACCGATCTGTTGTATTGGTTTTGTCACATTTGTGAGAAAAAACACAACACTTACTTGACTAGATAATTCAACTAAACAAGACAGAGGTTTGTGAGTTGATTAGATAACCAAATACACATGAAACATGGAAATAAAAACAAAAACAAAATGAAATAAATTTTAGAGAATCTTGCAAGAACTAGAACCATGAAAAACAAAAAATGATAATCATATAGCAACCAATGGATCAAATCATTGATAGGATAGCACCATAGAGAAAGCCAGGGACTTATGAATCCCCTCTTCCTCCTAGGGAGGTCTCTTGAGTTTCCTAATAGAGAGATATTCTCTTCATACAATGGAAAGTGACAATGGTGAAGAAATACAATGCCAATCCTCTCAAGAGGTGAGTGGAATGGCCCTTGCTATAGTGCTTGAATGATTCAAAGAGAAAAGAGGATTCTCCAAGAATAATTCTTGCAGCATAACAATACCTTGAAGTTCTTATTTTTCTAGCACACCCATGGCACATATTTATAGTGTCCATTCATGGAAAGATGTAACTGGTTCACAATGTGAACAAGGGGCCTTTTAGGGCACCCCCTAGCCCTTGACCAACCTCAAAGCTAGATTTCCCTCTGATCTGAGTTTCAAATGCGCCATTCATGAGAGGTGCACGGGTTTTCTCGTAGATAGTCGTGCATCTTGTGCATTCTGCACAAAGTGCGTGATTAGGGTTGCATTGGCCCGCGCATTCTTTGTACAGTGCATGTAATTCCTTTGGTGAATTTGCGCACTTTGATTTTTGAACCAAGTATATAGTTTTATGCCTTTTTGATGGATTTTGATGCTGTAGGTATACTAATTGTTGTTGGAATTGACGTCTTCCTTCAACTGTTGTGTGTAATGTCGCGGACGATTTTTTAGTGATAACAATTACCTTCACAAATAAAGTCAATAATATAGTCAAGAGCCGATTCAATACTATTAGAAGTAAGGAAAGTGAGATCGCATACTTGTTCACCATAGTCATTTTAGGATAGATCTCCCGAACAACAAGTAATAATGAAGGAAATTGGTCGTGCAAATCCTTCATAGAGGACAATGGCCTCCCTAAGTAAACCCCACACATGGGTGAAAGTCAAGCTGGTCAATGAACAACAGGTTCCCAAGCCCAAACTGCCAACCAATATAGATTTCACAGGCCCTCAGTTAGGAAATATTCCCTAGTTGTGATATGTAGACAATTATAATGTTTGAGACTAGGTGTGATTCCCTAAGTTGCACTTTGAAAACTATGCAGAGATAATCAAAGGGGTAGACGAATAACAAGTGGTCACCTATTCTTGCTTAGTCGAATGCATGGTGGATTCCTTTATCTTGACAGGCCATACCCAGTTGAACAGAATTCCATGAACTGAGTTTCAATCCTTTTGATGTAGGGAGAGGACCCAACAAAAGAAAAAAATGCCAAGGATGTAGCCAACGAGGATATTTACACCAAGTATACTACACAAAAGGTATCCTAAGGAGTGGTGATTCTAGAAATGAATGACCAATACATTCACTTCACTACTCAACTATTTTACTGAAATTTACTATGCAAGTTCCACAAGGATGAGTGCCCAATTGACATTTTTGTTGTAATAGAATGATGCATCATAGGCATCCAAATAGCCTGGGCAAGATACTTAATGCATGAATTTTTTGAATATTTTCTAGAGGCACAAGACTTAGGTATATAATTTCATTATAGATGGGTCATATTGTTGCTCACTATGATTTTATATAAACTCCCACTGGGCCATGATGATGATGATGCAATCAACTCACAATCCTTCTCTGCACCCAAGTTCCTCGTGCAACAATACAATAAGGACAAGAAATTTTAGGAAACAACTAAGAAATCATTTTAGAAATGGTACACCCAAGTCATTCAAGCAACTGATACAACACAATGAATACCCAATAGTATTATGGATAGCTATGAAGACTACCTCCACTTTAAATTCAATTTTCATAGTTTCTTTATTTACCTAAGCGCAAAAAAAAATCAAACAACAACCATGTGGCCATTGTGCATCACTGAAGGTGATATTTAGCAGGGCATCGAAGAATGGTTTGACTACCTTAAACTACATCGAATGAGGAGTTTGAGCAAATAGAGACACGAAACAAAAGGAAATAGAAGAGAAAAGGGCTAGAAGAAACTCAACAGAAGGATAAGAAATCCATGGATAAACAACAACAACAAGAGACATCTTGAGGACAGCGCAAACAACCCATGAGCCCGAGGATGTGCGCTGATGTAGATAGGGAATATGATAAAGATAAGGGGCCCAAATGAAAGAAGACATAAAAACCCCCGAATATATCGACCACACCAATCAACCTAGGTTCAATATTGAATCCTAATGACCAAACAGACACACCAACTCCCCTACCAAAGATTTACCCTAAGCCCATCGAGGAGGAGCCCCCCTCAAATTCTGTCAAGCACACAGTGGCACCCAATCTAGGAAACAGTAAAGGGCTAGACACCAACACCCCCACAGAAGTAGTTGGGAATATTTATGCATTCATACCAAGCCTTGTCAATGAGCTCAAAGGGAAACTGGTCATGCAACAGATCATGCAAAAAGAGGTAACAATCAAATTCAACACATTGTGATTGATGAGTATTCCATCAAATGAGATCCCACCACCAATACAACAGATGACAACCGACACATCTATCCCAACATCACCAAGTAGCAGTACGCAGAGATGAGTGTTGCATTTCAATCCATTGGTCATAATGACTTTTGACTCCTCCAACCCTGAGATAGAAGTGGAGGAGGTACCTTAAAAATACCTACAAACTTACATGGATAACATTATGACTGAAATGAGGGATATGCATAGGGCCCTCAACTAATCTTATGAATAATTACAACAGTGGCATGAACAATAAATTACCGCACAGTGAGACACACATGATCAACTTCACTATGAAATAGTGGTTTGCAAGGAGATTGAAGCCACACATGCAAAGATCAAGGAACTACACACAATGGATTTCACTATGAATTCATCATTTATTAGTGCATTCAACAAGGTTTTTGAACAAGTCCCCCATCTAACAAAAGAGACTTTGAACCTCCCCACCCCGCACAATCATGGAAAGCTCGAGGAGAGAGTCTAGTATTTGGAAGTGTAGAACCTCGAGCTCCAAAAAAATATCTATCACCCTCTTGCAAAGAATTAGGAGTTGCAGCAAAAAATAGAGGTGGAAGAAGAGGCACTGAAATGGGGACAAGTGTGTATTGAAAAATTTGTAGGGGTGGTCAAATATAGCTTCAATCTTTGAACACACCTATAGAATTCCCTTGAATTCCATGCTATTGATGATCGAATCCGAGCAACTGAATCCTATATTGAATATAAGCAACAAGCATTTTCTTCCCTATCCCTTATTGAACGAAAAGATACCATGAAATCAATTTCCAGCAAGCTTCGGGAGATTATGACAACCCGCATCAAACGAAAAATGGTCTCATGCATCATATAAGATGTAACTGATAAAATTCAACTGTATTACAGCAGGTTGGAAGTGGTGCAAGAAAAGATATCCCCAATGGCCACAAATATGGAACATATCAACCTTCATATGTCAGCGGAAAAACCGAATGATGTCAAGCATGTCTACTAGTTGACGCATCGGCTGCAAGAAATTTTTAACGACGTTGACAATCACTTCAACTAATTTGTTTTGGAACTCATGAAAACAATGTCGTCAACCTCCTCTATCATTCCATGAACAATGGCGTAGGTTAGAGGATGAGACAATTAATAGTGTTGGGGGCTTGTTGGCATCTAAGGTTCAATGATCGCATGCATGCCACAATTCAATGATGCGCGCATGTTGAAACATATGCATGGAGCGGCGCTAGATTTCAGAGTTTGTGCCAACCAAGGATTAATTGCGTGCGAAAACCCATTTTGTATTGCGTGCGTCAATCTGATTTTTCACTGCACGCACCAACCCATTTTGTACCACGAACGAGAACTTAAAGGAACCACGTGTAGGCTAGATCCCAAAAGATCTTCATGAATCTTTGTAACTAATTATGTAACAACCCGATTGATAATGGTCGAGGTTATGGATGAGCTAGCAAGTAGTTATGATTACCATGCTTTGTGAAATATATGGGGGGATGCATGCAAATATGTAAATGGTTGGGAATTTTTAGTAAGAGAGA
>ML777425.1:16923-30546 GCA_009831015.1 Picea engelmannii
TAAGATCGAGGAGAGTATGAACTGTTAGATCACTCTATGTCGGGAACATATCGTGACCGTCGGATTTCCTAACTACAAATGCATACTAAAGAAACACACTTTTACCTAACGACATATTAGACCAAGTAGATCTTAACTAATTCCTGAGTGTCTAAATATCCTAACAGTTACGTACCAAATACTTGCATATAGAAACACCACAAATATTCAAAGAACAATATAGAAGAACCACACTTTATTATGTCAAACCCTTGAGGTAGGAAAACACCATACAATGGATCATATTATGAAAGGTATTCTCTCTTGTTCACTTACTTCTTCAAGGGGGCTTCCTTCTATTGACCTACCGCTCCAAATACAATACTTCTCTTCATATCATATTACATTGCTTGAACCCCTTTAGATAGTGCTATCATCACCTAAGAACATTCTAGAGGAGGAATCTTCTAGAAGTAGAACCTTCTAAGAAGTCCTCTTACATTTATTATATCTAACTACCATAGTGGGCCTTATTTAATAATATGGTGGACCTAGTCCACCTTACATTGAATTGCATCCACTGCCTCTCTAGCTACCTAACAATAATCCATAGTGTATATGATCTAGATCTATCTATTGATTTATTCATGAATGAATGTTCTTTTTGGATTATGGTTTGTTTTTAGGGTCTTATGTAGGGTTTTATTATTTTGATATATTTTTAAAAGCATTAACTAACTAAAAAAAATGAACATGAGAGTATAATATTTTGAATAATTATAACAAATTTTAATAATATTCCTAAATAAATATTAAGATGAATACTAAATATAAAACAATATCGAACTTATGTTAGAGGACCAACCTTCTATTAGTTGTTAATTTTCAAATATTTTGATTGCATGGAGACATCAAATTTAGCACAAGTTATGTCATACTGATTATGTATCATATAAATATATAAGATTACTTTTTAATAAGTCTAATATGACAAAAGTAGTCATTTTTTGGATATTCATTCATTTTCAAATTGTTTCAAATATAAAATAACAAGAAGTATATTGATATTAAATATATTACTAAGATAATAGTTCAATATGGAGATGATGATATGCTTCTCAAGATGTATTAGTATGCTTTAATCACTTGTCAAAATGGAGAATGTTTCAAAATTCAAAAGGTTTGGGTTTATACTATTTATATCTTCGAATCATTGAAACTAAAAGAGAATCCAATATCAATCATTGAATAAGTGCATTGATTTCAACAATGATATAAAAGAAAACAATAGGGCATATTGATTTCACTCATATAGAAAAAAACAATAGGGCATATTGATTTCATTCATATAGAAAAAAAACAATAGGGCATATTGATTTCAGTGATGATATTAAGAATCCTATTTAGAAAAATAAGACACTTGAAATTATTTTAACAATGATATAACACAAAACAATAGGGTGCATTTATTTTAGAAATGGTACTTGATGAAAAATTATCTAGAGCAATTAGTTGTTATTATTTCAATAATGACATAATGCAAAACAATACAATGCATTGATTTTAGTGATGACATGATGATAAATGATTTAGATAAAAAAATGGTTTCATTGATTTCAATAATGACATAATGCAAAATAATATGCATTGACTTAAGTGATGATACAATGAAAAATGATTCAGCATAATTTAATAGTTTATTCATTTTAACAATGATATAATATATTCTATGATAATGATATAGCACAAAACAATAAAGCATATTGATTTCAATGATAATATTTAAAAAATGGTATCGAGAAATAAGGGAGTGTAAATGATTTCAACAATGATATAACACAAAACAATAGGCTGCATTTATTTTAGATATGGTACAATGAAAAATGATTTACAACAATTAATTGCTATGATTTGAATAATGACATAATGTAAAACAATGCAATGCATTGATTTTAATGATAACACATGATAAATTATTTAGAGCAATAAGTTGCATTGATTTCACTGATGATACAATGAAACTTGTTTAGCATAATCAAGTACTTGTATTATTTTACCAAGGATATAACATAAAACAACACATGGTGGATTGATTTCACCAATAATATTGTGAAAAATGATTTTAATTAATTGAGTAAATGATGAGAATAAAATTAATTATGTATATTGATAGTAGTATCATTACAAACAATCATTCAGTGCATTAATCAATTCAAGGGAAATGCTCCACAATGAGTTTAACAATAACCTAGTGAAAACCAATTTCAAAATAGATGAAGTCCTATACTTTGTTTGGTTATGTGTGATTTATCTATTAGTATGTGTGGAGATATTGTTTAGAAAAAAGCCTGCTAATGGAACCAATGTAGATCCATCTTAACTCATTATCTATCACTTGTGGAGAGGGATCAAATCCGTGGAGGTGCAAAACTTTCCTCAAATTTTTCACTCTAAAAAGAAATTTGAACCTGATTGTCTGATCCACCCATAATAAATAACCATAATAAATAATGGATATACATTGATTTTATAAAAATAAATAAAAGCTTAATTACCGAGCATAAATCCTTTTATAATATAATCAACAGAAAAAGATCTAGATGGAGTTTATAAGTTTGAATACATGTCATTGTAGAGCAATTTGGCGCAGTTATATATTCTACTCACCATTGCCACACGTAGTCGTGGTTTCCCTATCTATCTATTGTCTGCAATTATTTGACTAATTACTAATTAGGTTTTGTTTCAAATAACATACTCATGATGCCGACAAATTTGGATATAATACAGCTGCGTCTGGATTCTTTAAACCAACAAGGAATCGAGGCAAGCATTGATGGCGACCCTAAAGAGAAAGAATGGCCATAAATAGGAAGAGATTAAGCTCAATAGATATTTACTCAAAACTGACGCCATGGAAAAGATATGACCAGCAACATCTGACAGAATACATATATTGCAGATGGAGATGGTGTGATCCTGGGACCCTCTCTGACTCTGTCTGAATTATATTATGTCCAGCCTTTAGCTACGTATGCAATGATCTCATCCCATGAATAATAGTAGACTGACCTGTACAATTTCAGATTCAGATATCTATGGAGAGAAAGCCGATAGAGTAGCATAAAAAAGATAGAAGATCCCAACTCAGCTACAGAAATGTTCTGAAATATTGCATGGAAAGCTAGTAAATTGCTATTGAGTGCTTTCATGGCTACTGCCGTGCTTGAATCCACCAAGAATGTTGACGGATACGATTATATGAAGGGCGTCAAACATCTGGTGGACTCCGGTGCTTTGAATTCAGTGCCGATTAAATATGTGTTCCCACAGGATAGCCGCCCGTCAGCAGCAGAAATCGCAGAAGGCGAAAGTATACCAATCATAGATCTGTCTGCGCTGGATAAATCCCCAGAAGAACGATTGGAGGCAATCAAGTATCTTGGTCAGGCGTGTGCAGATTGGGGTTTCTTTCAGGTAATAGAGGTTAATCCTAGCTTTATCCTTTTTAATCCAAATCTATTCAGTACCTACGTTGAAAAAAATGAAGTGCGACTCTCTCTTCACATAATGAATTCTCAGTTGAAATCAACTGCCACGCTCTCTTCTGTTCACATAATGAATTCTCAGTTGAAATCAACTGCCACGCTCTCTTCTGTTCACATAATGAGTTCTGAGTTGAAATCAATTTATATCAGAATTTAAAAAAAAAAACTACCAGATCCTTAGAGTACCTTACTTTCATGTTATGTCGTTGCAATAAAAAAGCTCCAAATTCTGGGCGTATTCTATGAAACAATTAAATCGTCACATTTACAGTTGCTTTAATTGAAATTAGATGAAGAAAATATTTTGCTATTTAATGAATTTGTCCTTCCAAATGTAATTTCAAAATGATAAAACTGTAGATTTGGAAATTTTACAATTTCAGCTAGCAAAACCCTCCCTGGACTAAAACCGAAAATGAAGCAATTTGATTGGAGATTAACATAATCCAAATTGTGATAACAGTTTCTGGGTTTTGGGATTCATTTAGTGTGGTGGGAGAAACAAGACACAGGGAATGCATGTTACTATATATTAATATTATTAGTGATATTATGGTATATTAATAAGGGTGTTGATTAAACATTTTATATTTTGGGGTTTTTTTAGGGAATCCTGTGATGTATATTTGGATAAAATAGCTATTTTTTGTTGTTTAAATTGTATTTCTAAATGTATAAATGAATTCAGCTTGCTGAAAAATTTTGAGGCACTTGGATTATACAAACTTAGACACTCAAATTTGCATATCCAATCATTCCTCACCAGATTTTGAGCCAAATCAAAAGAAACAATCTCCATAAAACTGTCAAAAATAAACCCTTACCTTCTATGTTTAGACTACATTTTTTCAGATTCTTAAAAAAAATCCATTTAGTAAAATAGTTAAACAATTCCTTAAGTATATACAGTAAAATAATTTAAGAACATTAAAAATATATATATAGATTATATAAAGAGAAGGGCATACAATCTTAGCTAAAAGAAGCTACGAAGTTATCAAATAGTTAAATACATAAATTAATAAATCAATGCAAAAATAGATACGAGATATAAAAACAAGATAAATTAATAAAAAATCATTTTCATTCTGAATTTCTTAAACAGTAAGAGATTTATAAGGATTTTTTTTTACGTTTATTACAGTTGCTTTAAGTGATATTCATTAACTTTATCTGATTTTACAAGGGATTTTTAAACGATTTTATGTTAAGTTCACTTGATATTTGATATTCGAAATTGAAACAGTTTTCAGAGCTATTTTTGAGAAACCGTCAGAGCATCAAAGTTAACAGGCATTTTTTTTCAACTGTTTTATGTGCGAATTCATCTACTGAATATTTTGATACTGATATCCTTAATAATTTTTGGTTATAAATATAATTTGATAGATGTAATTATTTTATATTTATTTTAGTTTTGGATTTATGAAGTTTATGAAGAGATTAAACAGATTTATCAAGGTTTTAGAGGAATCAAATTTGAAAAGAAGCACATGTGTGGAATAAGCTTTCTACATTAATCAATGAGAGAAGAATGTAGACAAAAATTTAAACAAATAGCTGCACATGATAACCATAAAACAAATTAAGGAAATAAGAAACCATTTACACAAAGATTTTCTGGAGAAAACTCTTTTAGGAGAAAAACCCCACTCCAAAACACATTGAACATACGATTCAACAAGTAACATATGGTTACAATATATCACAAAGTTTATGTGCTTTCAATAAGAGTATTTAGTAGCATAATGCTTATGAAGAAATTTCAGTGGGCTCCAATTCCTCCTACCCAAGCACTCAATAAATAGGTGTAATGAAACCATGAAACATTTATGGTTTTTTAACCCCACATGCTAGAAACCTCCAACAATTAATTGCAACTACTCAATGTTTATTACATGTCATGCTCAACTTTTTACTCCTTCACAATGTGAAGCATTTATTGAGATAAATGATTTGTTTCACAACTACAAGGTGTATGACACACTTGTGCCAACTTGCTCTTGCTTGTCATATACCTTCCAAGAGTCTAAGGGATAAAGAATTAACCTACTAGGGGCCATAAGGACAATAGGATCTCAACACCACTTGATTTTACTTGAGATCATTGGTTTTGTTAATACATTTGAAACATTCTATTTCCATACTTTACCATGTTCTAAGAAATAGTATTGGATACCAATATGTTTTGTCCTTACATAAAGGTGGGTTTTTAGCCACACAAATGACATTGTTACTATCACATTGAATTTGAATGGCTCTCTAGCCTCCTCAAAAACATGAATAGCTACCATATACTCCACCCTCTGTAGCGGACAAAGTGATCACAACTTGTCACTTGCTCATTCAACTTACTACTCCACTAAACAATCAAAACATGTATCCTCTTGTAGATCTCCTTCTATCTACATTCTTTTTCCAAACAAAATCCACATAAACTTGTATATCCATTAAGTGTGGGTCCCCTAAAGAAACACTATGATATAAAATGAAATATTGAGAAGTACCTCTCAAATACCTAAAATCCATCTTCACTACAACTCGATGTTCACATAAAGGATTGGCCATGATCGACTCAAAACTCTCACTACTTGCATGATGTTTGGTCTAGTGCAAACAATAGCATAGATCAAACTAGAAATTTCTCCTTACAGAACTTATCAATTGAAAGCTTAGTTCCCACATAAATTAGAACACTCAATACTCTACAATCTACAATGCAAAAATGTTGTAGAAAAGAGTTTACATACTCTGTCTCAACTAAAGATTTATGTTTTCTCTATCTTTCATGATCTCCATTACTAAGAAATATTTTACAATCCCCAAGCCCTTCATATCGAATCATGCCGAAATCCAATACTTCAAGTCACGAAACACAATTTCAATGTTACCAAAGAATAACATACTATCTACATACATAGTGATAACAAGGAAATGACCACCATTCTATTTGTAATACACATAGTGATCTGGATTGGATATAAGATATCATAATCCCAACACAAAATAATCAAACTTTTGGCACCATGTTCTAGGAGACTGTTTGAGACCACAAAAAGACTTCTTGATCATTTTCTGGTTCAACTTTCTTAGTCTCAGATGGCAACTAAAAATTTAACTTCTTCCCATCGTCTTTTGTCTACACTATTATGAGAAAAGGCTTAACTTATCTAAAATAACATTCATGTTGTACAAAACATTTCTAGCCACATGATCCCAAAGTTTGTACCTTTTCATACCAATTCCATAGCCAATGAAGATACATTTCACACCTTTTTTATCCAACTTTGGTTGCTTCTCGTTAGGCACACGAGAATATGCCTCACAACAAAATAAAAATGAAAATGTTGAAGTGAGGGTTTCTTCCCCGTCCAAACCTCCATAGGGGTCTTATCCATAAGAGTTGATATGGGAGACCTATTAACCAAGTAATATGTTGTAGAAACTCCTAGATCTCTCCATCAACATTCTATTGATTTGGTCTGCAACTACATTCACTAAGGAGTATATGGTATTGTATTATGTCTTTCAAGGTCATTCTACTTACAAAACTTATCAAGCTCTATAGAATAAAACTCACCACCATTATCAATCATCAACACCTTAATATTCCTACCAATATGATTTTCCAATAGATCTTTAAACTCCTTAAACTTACTAAAAATCTAAAAAATATCTCTAAGAAAACACACCAATGTCCTTTAAGAATAATCATCAATGAATGACACATAATACAAAGACTTAGGAATTAAAGTCCAAGTTTAACTAGACCAAATATATCATAATGAATTATGTCCAACAACCTAGAAGATTTGTGAGAACTAGAATAAAATTCAGCATGGTTCTTTTTTCCACATATGAAATGCTTGCAAGAAAAATAAATCAATAGCATAATCATTCAATCCATTCACAATATTTTTGGTTTACAAATCCTGTAATCCCACCTCAGTTATATGGCCCAAAATTTGGTGCCATAGCATTATCTTCTCTACATGTAACTTTCTTTCTTAAGGAAGAGCTTGTTTAGGTACCCAAAAAGCATGACCATTATAAGTAGATACAAATTCTGATTGTGAACGTGTAGATATTACACATATTTTCACTGTTGACATTGAAGAACCATTAAATTGAATGGCACACACATCAAGATGGAACAAATTTCCCACACGAACACCTTTAGCGAGCACCATATCTCCTCGGACCATCTTACACCCTTTTTAAAGAAAAAAATATACACACCTGTATCATTATGTTTACTTACTCATAGTATGTTATGTGCCAAACCTAGAATGTGTAAAGCACCACCAATTCCCTTCACTCTTCTAGTAGGGAATTGGATCAATACTCTATCGCAGCCAACTATGTTGAGAGGAGATATATCATCAAGGTATACCACCCCACCATCATATTTCTCATACACTAAAAAATAATGCCGATGGAAAGTCATATAGAAGGAAGATTCAGAGTATATCAACCATGCACTATGCCCTGCATGGGTTGTCAAAGATGAAACAAAGGCATCTCCACCATCCTCTCGAGAATATTTTTCAAATTCATCATATAAATCATTATTTTCCTTCTTATTTTTGTTTTTCTCTTTCTCACAATCTCTTTTGAAATGCCCAACCTTGTTGTAGTTCAGACATCTTTACTTGGACTTTCTAGGAAACTTATGTCTCCCACAATATTTGGATCTTCTCTTTTATCTCTTCTTTCCTTTGTCTTTCAATCTTCAACCAATAGCCAAGGCCTCATTGGTGGATTCAAAAGATTTCCACCTCATATCCTTTGAGAGTAAATCAGTGACAACCTCATCACACACCAATATCTTTATAGTGCTTCTAATGTCCCGTGAATCTGATAAAGAACAAAAAAATGTTATATATTGATCCTCCTCATCCATATTCAATTCAACTAAGATCAACTAGGTCAAAATAGTATTAAACTCATTTAAGTGCTCAACTAAAGAATCACCGCCACTCATTCTCAAGGAAAACAACTTTTTTCACAATTTTTTTTTATTAACAAGGGATTTAGCATGGTACAAATCCACCAACTTCTTCCAAAGAGTTGTTAAAAAATTTTCTTCAAAAACATTCAATAACACTTAATAAACCAAACAAAACATAATAAGGCTTCTCACATTTCTTTCCAACACCACCTACTCTTCATCTTTAATACTAGTATGTTTGGTTCCATATATTGCAACCCATAGATCTCTATGAGAATATCCTCCATCTTGAGTTTCCATAGCTAAAAGTTAGTTCCATTATGCTTCTCCATTTCTAATGTAGAGGTGCTTTCCATTTCCATGTAACAAGATTTCCTTTTGTGCAAGCTCCCTCTCAAACAGAGATTAGATAAAAAACCATTGTCCCTAACATCTCGGATCCAAAGTGATCATACTCTACTACCAATTGAAACCAAGTAAAAGTGTGAAACATATTTCCTACATTAACCAATTAAAGAAAAATGTACAAAAAACTTTAAATAAATAATTGCATATAATAATAAAAAAATAAATAGAAAAAATAGCAAACAATTTACATAAAAACCTTTTGGAGAAAAACCCACACTAAATATATTATTCAACAATTAAAATAACTAGTATGTTGCACAATTGCAAAGTATATGATATACATGTTCCAACAAATTATGCAAATCTTCTTAACCTCAAAAAATATATATTTACATTTTCAATATATATATATATATATATATATATATATATATATATATATATATATATTACAAATTTTCAAAAATTGATGTTTATAAAAATTTCATAAACCTTAATTAAAATAGTCTAAATTCTCTACATCTCTTATTTTTTAATCAAAATCCAAATACTAAAGACTTTGGAATACAACTTCAAAATTCGATTCAATACTCTTTAAAATATTCTATATTAAATTATTGAAGGAGTCTCTTAGCACAATAATCTCCCATCCTACACTATAAAAATGTGTAAAGACACACACACAAAATAAATAAATATATATATATATATATATATATATATATATATATATTAAAACTTATAAAAATGTGTAAAGACTATATATATATATATATATATATATATATATATATTAAAACTTATAAATTATAATAACTTTTTAAACTTATTTGTCCAAAGGATTTTGAAAATAAAAAAATTTAATTACCGTTTTACATTTATATTTAGAAAATTCTAAAACTATTCTTATGGGAAACCTAGAATTTCCATTTTATGTTGTGAGCTTGTTTTAATTTCGTGTTTTTAACTGATTTTTAAATTCATTTTGCATTTCTAGTTAGTAAAATGCACCAACAAGCATTAGACAACAAACAGACTGACACAATAATTGGATTGCAAAAAACACCAACCAGCATTATCCATCACACAAACATACGGTGGATGAATTCCCCTGCCCCTCATCATTTGTTCTCTAGCTTTTTTTAAAGGGAAGTCAGGCTAATGAATTTTCCTGGGAGTAGGTAGTTAATCATGGCATTCAGGAATCTCTGATTACCAGTATGTTGGAAGCAGCCCATCAGTTCTTCTCCCTCTCCTCAGAAGAGAAGTTGAAGTATGAGAGCACAGATGTGCTGAATCCGGTCAGATATGGCACAAGCTTCAATGCTAAAGTGGACCAGTTTTTCAATTGGAGAGACTATTTGAAGCATTTCTCTTATCCTCAATTGCACACACCCGATAATCCGCCAAATTACAGGTATGTTCTTGATCCAACATTTGATTTATTCATTAATTTTCAATGAGCCAAGCACTTATGATAATCACCTCCGTGGCCGTAGAGAGGTTGCAGGAGAATACTTCAAAGAAACCAGGAAATTGGCTCTGAGATTGATGGGAGCAATATCTGAAAGCTTGGGACTGAAGTCAGACTACATACAAACAGTCTTCAAAGATGGTATTCAAATCGGTGTGCTAAACTTCTATCCACAGTGTCCAGAGCCAGACGAAACGATGGGCATTGCACCTCATTCTGATCACGGGGGTCTCACTATTTTATTGCAAAACGACGTGGGGGGTCTGCAAGTGCGGCATGAGGGACGTTGGGTGGCTGTTGAACCCTCTCCCAACGCCTTCGTTGTGAACGTCAGTGACCATCTGGAGGTGAGAATCATTTTTTGTCTTTTTAAAGATTTGTGCAATGATGGAGACCTCATATTGTTAATTTCAGTAGCTTGTTTTGTTTTTTATTTTGATTGACAGATTGTGAGCAACGGGAGATACAAGAGCGTGGAGCACAGGGCAGTCGTGAACGCAGAAAGAGCAAGAATTTCAATTGCAGCACCAAATGGTCCATCTATGGATGCTCCAATATTTCCTGCTCCCCAACTCGTAGATGAAACTCATCCACCCTTGTATAAATCCATGTTGTATGGAGAATATCTGAGACGTCAACAAAGCACAGGGCTCAGAGGCAAAGGAAATTTAGAATCAGTCAAGATAGCGAGGGATGGGATGAACAACCCATTAATCAGCGCATAGACTGTACACTGTATATTTGGTCTACTCTCCCAGTCTAAATTTGCCTTAGAATGTTATTCCCATGGAGACGTCTTGTTCTACAAAGTTGCTTATAATATCTCATGGACTTTTGTTGGATGGCTAGTGTATAATTCTTAAAACTTAACATTAGTTTGTACTAAATAGAACTGATCATATAAAAATAATTTTTCATGCACTAAGAAGTATACACTTTAACTTTATATTTAGGGAAGAGTAGTTGACCTTTATTTTTAGATGTCAATCTCTTGTACTTCAAGTTGGTAAGGGTTAACAAATTACTTACACATTTAATGCTAAAAAATATTTTTTTTAATCCTGAGATAGGTAGTAATAGGGATATGGATAGCATATACCATGATTGTTTCTGTGTATGATATCAATCAATGGTACTTTTTGTTGGATTAATTGTAGCATTTTTAGTGGATTAACTGTCATGCTGGGAACATGGACTAACTGCCTACTCAAGGTGATGTTGCTGATTCGAAAGTTTACTAATATTTGCGGGTTTTGGTGTAATTGTAAATTTTAACATGGTATAAGAGCTTTAACTCAAGTTCAATACTAACCATCAAACTGAGAACATGGGACTAACCACCCATTCAAGGTGATGTTGCTGATTTGAAAATTTACTAACAGCTGCAGGTTTTTGTGTAATTACAAATCTTAACACTTTTTACTGTGCCATGACTTTTGCACCAATTTCACTGTAACCTTCCCACCTTCCTCCGTGCCTGCTATAAAGACAACATAATATTTTGAACCCGTAATCAACTTCTTGATCATGGGGAGTGAAGAGCTATACTAGGGAACTATAAGCATAGGCTGAACAACCAGAATTCAACCGGTTCACACACTTATGGCATGGATGGCATGTCGGTCAAATCCTTCTCAATGATAGTTGAAATTTCAAGGGAAAGAAAAGGTACAAAATGAACTCGAAGTTAAAGTAAGAAAATTGAATTGCGAGGAGAGTGAAAAATACCTTCGAATCCTCTATTCATTGATAACGATACTCATAAGTGGTCCTCAAGCTTTTCTACGTTATTCTAGTAGTATTTTCTGAGATTATGAAACAATGAACAATGGAAGCTCACTTACTTGACTATTAGATGAAGACATTCACAGTGTAGGAATTTCAAAATAATTTCTTATCCATTTTCATAATTTAAACAAAGAATGTTGACAGTAATTGTGATTTTTTAACCATATTCGATTGGCAAATTACTCTGCAATGGGCAGTTTGCTTGTTAAATTCCATCCCTGCTTGAAGAGCATATGTTATTTGTAAGTATCGAAATCGGTTTTCATAGTTTATCCATCACAATGTAGGAATCTATCTTCTATTGCTAGCCATCACACCTCTCAAGAGCATAAGGCTGACCTCCTCATTACAGTAAGGACATAGGCTAGGGAATGGAAACATATACAAATCATTCATTCTACCTGGTGAACCCATTCATAATATGCAGATTCAGATGCCCAAGATTCATATCCACTTATAGGTGTGGACAGACATCGAGTTTACGATGTTGCCAACCTATACCCAACAACTTCAGTAGTTGTATTTGATCTGATGGAATCAACACCTATAGATTCTCTGCTAAAAGATTCATTCCCTGTTCTTGCCCAGCTTTCCTTTGCCCTATTCTAGGTCTAGATACAAATATTCTAGGTCTAGATACAAATGCGGAGATACATGTTAACTAGGGCATATAAGTAGATGACAGGTAGCATTGTCCGATGACTTAGTGGCATGGGTTGTTCTAGGTGAAGACGAGCAATATCCATAACCCTTTCTTACCGACTAGGAGCCATTGCCTTATGGATTCCCAGAACTTGACCTTGCTGCGGATAGACCCTTTCATTGCATGGATGCCTAAAGGGCATCTTGCAAACTCTACTTTACTCTCCATTGAAGACTCAAACCGAAGGCAAAAGGAAGCTTCCTTGGCTTGCAAGTGTGAGCTAGTAAATTTGGATGGAACTTGGAGGAGCGACTTTCAGAAGTGTATGACAACTAAAGATGTATTCAATGGATAGGTGTACAATAGTGACATTTTATGAAATTATGGGTGTTGCTTTATATAGTTTATTTTGCAAGGTTAATGCTAGTGTCTAGGTTCTAACAGAAATCTGCAATAAGTGGCAAATCTGAGAACATAGTTGTCCACCCACTACCACACCTTAAAAGTGTTTCACTGGTAGCAACTGTTGTTTTATTTTAGAGGCAAATGCTGGAGCTCACGCATATAATTACCAAATGCCCACAGATAAAACAAAGAAAGAAAATGAACGCCTTACTGTTTATTATATGAGTAATAAAACAAAACAGAGTACATTCCTTCTAAGAACAGAGTATCAGCAGCGCTGCTTAATACAGACTATGCAGCATACATTTATCCCTAAAAACAGAGTACAGCCATTACAGAAGAACAAAAAACTTAGCAGCCGCGTGCATTACAAAAAACAGAGTAATTTTTTTGAAAACAGAGGAAGCTTCACGAACACTCTAACTGGCAGAAGAATCGAGGTACATTGAAGACTGTAGAAGGAGGAGGGAAGAATTGAATGCGGGAG
>ML777425.1:35170-57661 GCA_009831015.1 Picea engelmannii
GGAGCTCACGCATATAATTACCAAATGCCCACAGATAAAACAAAGAAAGAAAATGAACGCCTTACTGTTTATTATATGAGTAATAAAACAAAACAGAGTACATTCCTTCTAAGAACAGAGTATCAGCAGCGCTGCTTAATACAAACTATGCAGCATACATTTATCCCTAAAAACAAAGTACATCCATTACAGAAGAAAAAAAAAACTTAGCAGCCGCGTGCATTACAAAAAACAGAGTAATTTTTTTGAAAACAGAGGAAGCTTCACGAACACTCTAACTGGCAGAAGAATCGAGGTACATTGAAGACTGTAGAAGGAGGAGGGAAGAATTGAATGCGGGAGCTGTGAGAGTAGTTGAGAAATTTAATGGCAGAGGAGATTAATAACTCCGGAGATCCACGTCACCAACAACAAAGCGATTTCTATTGCTCACGTTTCAACTACAATAGAATCTTACAAAGTCACTTACAAGAAAATTTCAGGGGCGTGCACTATGGTGGCTCTAGATTCAAATAGTTCATAAATTCATTTGAGATTCATATCTATTTGTACAGTTTTGCTTTTGGTTCTTTCATTTCATGTTACATTTTTCTCTTGATAGACTAATCTAAAAACCAACGCTCCTTTAGAAAAAGAGACCTTAGTATTTCTAAACCCTTTTCATAGCTAGACTCCCACTTATGTTGCAAGAATATGGTAGCAGCATAGTACGATTCAACATTGTGTGAAAATTCACTGTTGTGGGTTCAATGCTTTGATTAGATCTAAAATTGCCTTCAACATGTGTCTTGTTTTGGCGTTTGGGAAGTTTAGCTTTAGATAGCCTCGAGATTCATGTATGTTAACAAGTTTGGTTTGAAAAGAGCGATTTCGTGTTTGATCCATTCCCGTTGCTGATTTATCCTTTTCACTAGAAAATTAGCCATGGATTCAACATTTAAGAGCATGCATAGTACTTTTTTCATATTATTGTCTTGGTAGTGATTCAAAAATCATTCTACTGCCCTCATCCCATCCTAGTTAATCACAACAAACTAATGTAGAGAATTAAAATTTAGATGTCATATATGGAATTATAAGACAAACTCAGTGAGATAGTTTTCAATTCTTCAAGCTTTCACATATCATAGACCTTGTACTTTGTGCATGGACTATGAACAGAATATCTATGTCCTCATATTCTAAATACAAACGATCAATGCAATATCTATATCCTCAACATCAATATATCCTTATCCTCAAATAAATGCACGAACTTGTTGCTTTGCAACCATCTTTGTTCAACTCATTTGTTTTTATGGAGATAGGTATTGTTCAACCACACTATCTTTGTGCCTTTATTCAAAGTGTAGTCTATAACATTTGTCAACAAAAAAATTCATTATATTCATTGTAATATTTTTCATATGGTACATAAGGGTGGGTGCAATTTAAAGATGATTAACTTGAAAAACCAAAAATCTATTAAATTCTAGGGATGATTCAAGGTACTTTCACAATGAATTTGAATCTGGTGTAAAAAGAAGAAATTTAATGTTCCCTAGCTTAAAACCAAGGAACATTAATTCCATGTATGCAATTGGCCCTATCTTATCAAATATTTCAAAATGCACACAATATCTTGTTGCTAATTTTGGTAAGCAACCCAATCTTAGAGAAGTTCTCTTAGCTTTCACTTTCAGAAAAACATTTTTCCCACTTTGAAATCTATAAAAACTATATTCTTGTCTACATAAATTTTCTTCTTGTCCCGAGAAGACTTTCAATTCTATCTGATCCTTCTCATCTCTTCTTCAACAAATCTGGCCCAATGATAAATTTGTCTACCAAGTTATCCCAGATCACTGATGTATTACTCTTCCTACCATACAATGCTTCAAATGGGATCATTTTTAATGAGGCTTGATACTCATTATTGTAAGAAAAATATACTAAGTGGATGTGGTCTTCCCACTTTGATGGATGGTCCATCACATACATATGAGCATGGCTTCAATGATTCAGTTAGTCCTCTTTGTTTTCCCATCTGAATCTAGATGATATGTTGTACTAAGATTTAAATTTGTCCTAAAGCCTTTAAAGAACCCTTTCCAAAAATTGGATGTGAATTTTGGATCTTTGTGTAAAACTATAGCCTTAGGTACTCCATGGACCCTAGCAACTTATTTTATGTAAATGTATGAAATATTTGTTTCATTGCGAGTATTATTTATTGGAATAAAATGTGCAACTTTTCTTAATTTATCCACCACCACCATGATGGAATCATGCTCCGTCATTATTCTAGGCATCTTTGTAATAAAATCAATTGTAACCATTTCTCATTTCCACTCAGAATTGGGCAATGGTTGTAGTAGCCCCGCTAGATGTCTATGCTTTGTTTTTACCTTTTACCTTTATAGACATATGGCTATGTAATCAACCACTTCTTTCTTCATTCATGGCCAAATGTATTAGCTTCTTACAACTGCAATTATTTTCTGATATCCTAGGTGTCCAACATATGACACGTTGTGCATGTCCATCCGCATTCTATTTTTCATCTCACTAGAATTTGACACATATATTTATCCTTTGTACATGAGTGTTCCATCATCTTGTAGCTCATAATATTTAAAGTTTTGCGTAAAATTCTTTGTTGTAATGTTTCTTTTATTTTTAGATATTGTTGATTTGAATTTGCAACCCCTAAAATTTTGTACATCAACCACCTGATTCTCCTTGTCTTTCATATGCTAATTTCAAATTCATATTCACTTAGAAATTCCAACCATCCATTTTGTATGAAATTTAATGGTGGTTGTTCAAACAAATGCTTCAAAACACAATGGATTGTCTATTAGTGAGTCCAGTTGGATGAACTCTGTTACATTAAATCATCAATCCAAGAATCATAAACCGATGAAGTATAAGACAAAATATATACAGGCCCTAGTCCTCAACCTAAATGGTTGTTTTTATAGAAATATAACTATTTTCTATTGCTACAAAAAATGAATTTTCTGTTAGCTGCAGAAAAACAAAGTATGCAAATCAAGATGCAAAAAATAACTTATTTAAAACCTAAAAACATGAAGGATTCTGATTATTTCGGATTAACATTCTAATGAATTGTTAATCACAATATTGCAATTTACTGAATTCAAAAGAACAATCAATTATTCAACTACTACTCTTTGTGTATCAGTCTAACCACTACAAGGAAAACACCTTTTAACGAAGGTTATAGTGGCGGTTTCTAGCGTTACAAATTTAGCAAAAATTGTCAAAAAAACCTTCGCTACAACATATGTTTTTGATAGCGGATGTTTTTACAGATACTATAAAAAAAGTTGATTATAACTAAAAAAACATGGGTAGTCGGAGGTGTTAGCAGACGTTTACAAATCGGTGTGTTTGTATAAGGCACAAGTACCAGTGCGTACATACACCTACGACATCAATGTTGTACACGTAAAGTCAAGCACCGAGGCAGTAAAATATGAAAGCACTGGGGCCGCAAAATATTTAATCACCGAGGCGTTTGTCTTATAAGAACTGAAGATTTAACATTGAAACAAACTGGGAGAGTTAAAAATAATTAAGCACGAGGGCTTTTTGTATAGAATGCACTGATGCACTATTAATAAAAAGGCATAGTGTTGTATAAAATAATATGCACTTATGCGTTACAGGAAAAATGTCTCGGTGCATTAAAAATCAAAATCATTGGTGCTTTACAGTAACAAACATGCCCTAGTACTTATCAATAACACAATAGCACCAATGTGTATCAATAACACATACGCATCGGTGCTTCGCATAAAATTATCGCACCGATGGCCCAATTTTTAATATAATTTTGTGCTATTAAATTAATATTGAAACTAGTGCTAATGGATTACATAAGATAAAATTAATAATTAAAATACATGTAGAAACATTGACCTATTATAGTGCAATTATTTTTATTTTTTAATTCCATTATTTATCAAAAAAATTGCATATATCTTATATTTTGATTAGTGAATTTGGATACATGTTTGAATTAATTTGTTATATCATCAGATTTTGCATCTCTTCATTAGAATATTTAGTCATCCATATATTTAATTACCGATGTAACATTTCACAACGACATTGAACAACGTAATAGAATAAATTAAAACATATTTTATTATATGAATACGAGGGTCTTTGTCATACAAAATGGGACACTTATCAGTAATCCATTGTCTTTCAATTGGGACACTATGTCCATTACATTAAACAAAAATGTGTGATTTTCAGAGACAATTATTTAAAAAAAAAAATACAATTACAACTTGCATGGATATCCAAATATATTGGTCATCATTCTTCACTGGAATTGTTGTTAGTGCTCGAGCTACTTCCATTCCTTGGGTTATTTTTCTTAAAGTTTGGTTGATTGTCTCGATTATTTTGTTCTTATTGAAGTTCCATCTACAAACATAAAAATAAATTCTAATGAGTCTATCTACATTGGTGAGAATAATGAAAATTGAAATAAATAATATACATGAATGTAAATTGAAAAATGATATTCCTCCAAAGCAATAATTGACTCATGAATCGTACACATATGTTCAAAATCAAATCTCATGCCTTGTTTCAACAAGTCTTATGTTGGCTTAGTTCCATACTATGTTTCCTGCAAGTTTAATACCCCATAATAAATCATAGATTTAATATAAAGTATTATTTTTATTTAATTAATTATAAAATGATAGAAGTAAAACAACATTGATTATACTTACAAATTCCACAATTAATTTTTGATATGCAAACATATACTCACAACTCTTAATCAACCCAATGCTAATAAATTTTTCCGATGCCTCTTCCTTGTATGTTAGCACCTGTTTGAAGACATTCAAGGATGGTTGTTGTAAAACAACTTAAAATATACAAATAAAAAACCTTAAGTTGTTATAAGGAAACAACAATCAGTCACAAACTTTGTTATCAACCCTTTTCTTCCTCGTCGTCCAGTTTTATGTGCAGAATGAGTTCTATTTTATTTTCTTTTTTGTAAGAGAATATTTGAAAATTAATATTTAATGTATAATTAATTATTTGTACCTAATGGAAAAATTCAATGATTACAAACATTTGAACCACGTTGTTTTTGAGATAGCTCCTCCTATGATGCAATTATGTCCAATTATTTGACCATCTCCTTGTACACTTTTTAGGACATTCCTACTAGCTTACTTCAGATATCATCTCGTTGGTCCTCTGGGATTTTCATAATTTTCCTGAAAAAATAACATGTCAATAAAGTATTTTTATATTGGTATATGAAAACTAAATATCATAAAATTGATATATTAATAAATGAATACTTTTTAATATATATATATATATATATATATATATATATATATATATATTCTAAAAAATTGTTTTTAGGAATATTACTTTTTGAATGATTCTTTTTTGTTGTTGTATGTTTTTTTTATTGCAAGTTTGACAAGTCTCATTGACCATTGCTCTGGAAATGCTTTCTGTAGTTTAAATACAACCTGGTTATTGGAATCATTGGACTGATTTCTATATTGTAATTGGAAATTATGTCTATACGTTCCTTCCACGATATCCCTCATAGTTCTGTAAAAGTTTTTCCTCCTTTGATTAATCTCCAACACCATTATGGATGAGCTAAGGACCAATTGATCATCATTTACATCTTCTATATTAATTAATTTTGTTTTATTATGATGACATTTTTTTCCCTCATTGTTGGTGCCTATAGAACATTAAACATATGTAAATTAATAGATTGTTTGAAACATATCATCTAATATTCCTAAGTATATTATTAATGAAAATTAAAAAAAAAGTTCATATTAAATAGTATTTTTTCATTCCCCTGATTCATCCCTCCGCAATTTTTCCATCAAGCTTTTACGCTCTTCTACACTTTGATCAGAAATAATCTTATCAATCTTCCTCATTTTGTGGCCCTGCATGAAACACACTAACCAATACATATTCGTTAAACCCAAGTCTTAGTAATGGCTTTTCATATGAAATTTCACCATTTATGCTTCTTAACTTTCGATTTGTAAGAAGAATTTTGGCGAGGAGAATGTAGATACTTTGGTAAAGAGTAACAATGCCTTTGATCAATATGATTAGGATTCTAATATCTCTCAATTGTGGATTGTAAGTATCTGGTTCGAACTCAATAGAAGGTGTAGGACTTCATCTATGTAGATTCATAATAAAAGGAGTAGGCAACCTAGGTTTTGGTTCTTGTGAATCAATAATAGAAGCAATAAGGATACATACATATTGATGATGCAGCCTCAAAATATCTAAATCTTTCTCTTACTCGTCTTATTTCAACAATAATAGGAGTGATATTGCCAAGGCCATGCTTTATGTTGGGTATGTGTTATATTCTTTGCACGACTAGCGCTAGTGCCTGCTATGTTGCGTCGGGTGCGTAGGGGGTTTGAGGGGGGGAGATAGCCCCCCCTTCGAGAGTTGCAGGGGGTGATAGTCCCCCTGCATGGGGGTTCGGGGGTAGTGCTCCTATGATTTTTTTTCATAGAGAAGCGTGTCTTATTTTGCCTTGTTTTTCGTGTTGCCTCGATTTTCATGTCCATTGTTGGGTGGTTTTTTGGCGCATGTTTTTTGCTGATGGTTTTCTATTTTTGGTTAAGGAATTAGAGTTTTTGATTAATCCAGGTCATTGGGTTAGGATTTTGGATGTTGATGGATCTTATATGTATATTGTATTGTAAATAATGTATCACTATGAATGAATATAGAATATGATAGTTTTCCCGGTTTGGGTTTCTAGGGGAAAAATATTTGTGTAATGTGTGTATTTTCCATTGTATTTTTTTTGTTCTTTTATTGAAAATATATTTGAAGTAAAATATTGTACAAGGTTAAAATATACATTTGGAATCAGAGCTTTATTGGCTTCAGGGGGATGCCTTCATGGTCAAGGGTTTGGATTGAGACTGTGATAATCCTTATTATAGTGGGAGATTTGTGGTATTGATTTTTTAGGTGAAAAGAAATGACGAGCAGTTTGAAAATGGAGATCGAGAGTTTTAATGGGAAACATTTTGAGACGTGGAAGTTCAAGATGGAATATATGTTGGTGGATAGATATCATTGGATCACAGTGGATCCAGGTACTGCACCTACAGGAACTTCAACAGATGAATGGAAAAAATTGGATTAGAAGGAGAAGAGCACATTCCAACTATGTCTCTCAGATTCAATATTATTTAATGTGTTAGAGAAAGCTACAACCAAAGATTTAAGGGATAAGTTTGGGAATTTATATCAATCTAAGTCCCTGGTAAATAAACGTTTCCCAAAAAAGAAGTTATATAACCTGTAGATGAGATATGGAGACTCGGTGGCAGAGAATTTGAACGCCTATTGTGGTAAGTCAATTAGTATATGTTGAGACTAAAATTCCATATGAAGATAAGTTTATTTTTCAATGAGCCGAGCACTTATGGTAATCACCTCTATGGTTGTAGAGAGGTTGTAGGAAGGCGTTTTAAGGGTATTATTCCTGTAGATAGGTTTTTTTCTACAAAGTTGCTTATAATTTCTCACAGACTTCGTTGAATGGGTTAGTGTATATTATTAGTCCATGCCTTTTAGGTTTGGATTCCAGGACGGAGGTTGTTTTTTTTTAAACTTGACATTAGTTTGGAGTAAACATAAACAATCTCATGAAGCTAATTTTTAATGTATTAAGATTATTTTCAAGTTTACAATAGGATTAGAGATAGTATATACCATGATAGTTTTATGTACCATGATTGATTACTTTTAAATCAGTAGAAATAGGATTAGGGATAGTATATACCATGATTGTATATACCATCATTGGATAGTATATACCATGATAGTATATACCATGATTGATTACTTTTAAATCGGTAGCAATAGGATTAGGGATAGTATATACCATTATTGTTTTCTGTGCCCATTTTTATGATATCAATCTTTATGATATCATCAATTGATGGTGTTTTTGCCTATGCCATGACCTTTGCACTTTTTTCAAAGCAACTTCCACCTTTCAAACCTACTACAAAGACCTTTGCACCATTTTCACTGCAACAACCACCTTTCATATTTGCTGCAAAGACACAACATTATGTATTCAACATGTATTATGTAGAAGAATGGAGGTAAATCGGGGTTCAGGCTTTGGGCTTCGGAGTTTACAAACATCCAATGCAAACAACCCAAACAACAATACCCGAATCATGAAATGCGAACAAGTTGTGGGCCCAACACTTTGGGTTGTTGGCATTTACAAACGCTCGATACAAAAACAAAATACAAGGTTGATTATGGAATCGAGAAATGCGAAAAAGGCTGTGGGCCCAACACTTCAGGTTTCGGCATTTGGTAAAACAAAAGAACTCCATGCACATTTAACAAGCAAGTCCCGAATGTGAAATAAGGCTTATTGGAATTCGGGGTTCGACATTTACAAATACCCAATGCAGAAACAAACAAAACTATAATTGCCGAATTGCGAAAAATGTGAATAAACTTTGGGCCCACCACTTCGGGTTCCAGGTTTTGATACTAAAGAACTGCATGCACTTTTAAACAAGTAAAATCTAAATAAATGTGGGACTGGGTTTGCAATCGATAAAACCAAATAATTAGTGCATTTACTCAAATTGAAAGCAATATAATGAATTCGGTCAAGGAATGAAATGAGTTTACAAACTCAATAAAAACAAAATATAAACAGAGACAATACCTCTGAATGCACAATAGCGAATTCGATTCAAAATGTTTTCAAGATCCATTTGGATTACAATTTGTTTATGGTATTTAAACACTAATATAAATTCAAAAATTGCCCCTTCGATCTTCTAAAAGATTTAATCATGGTGGTGTTGGTGTCTGGTTGCCTTGAAAGGTTAAGGTAGCCACCGTTTAAGGTAATGTAAGACAAAATTGTAAACAATGGTTAATTTTCGAGTCTTGAAGGGTCAAGACAGCCACCGATTCACCGTTTACACAGAGGCGGTGAAATGATTACTTTCTGACATACTCCCTCTTAATCATTTCAGAGAAAAACAAACTAAAAACATGTAAAACAAAATTGTTGTACACAAAACATTACAAGTTACAGACCCCAATATTATCTCTATGAATTTTAAGCAATTCATTTCCCAAAGGCTTTGTAAATATGTCTGCAAATTGTTCTTCAGACCTGCAAAACTGAACATAAATGTTTTTTCCATTTACCAGCTCTCGAATGAAATGATACCTTGTATCAATGTGCTTACTCTGCTTGTGAAAAATGTGATTCTTTGACAGTGCAATGGTAGATTTATTATCACAGACAATTTGAGTTGCACCATTTTGCTCATGAAATAATCCATTCAAGATTCTTCTCATCCAGACAACTTGACATGCAGTTGTTGTTGTTGCAACATACTATGTCTCAGTAGAATATAAAGTCACTATGGGTTGTTTCTTTTATGCCCATGCCACTGCTCTGGATCCAAGACTGAACACATAACCAGATGTGCTTTTCCTGTCATCAATGGAACTTGCAAAATCACTATCAGTATATTCGATCAGCTCCAAATTTAAACTTGATGTGTATCAGATACCAAAATCAATTGTTCCAGCAATGTATCTCAGGATCCTCTTTCCTTCTTGCCAATGAGTACTCTTCGGAATCTCCATGAATCTGAAAATTAAAATTACAACAAACATAATATCAAGTCTCGTTGTTGTTAAATACATAAGGCTTCCAACCAATTTCTTATACAGATTTGGATCAACTTATGATCCCTCATCATATTTGCTAAGTTTGGTACCGATTGCCATTGGTGTTGCAGTTGGTTTACTATTCAACATTCTAAACCTTTTCAATACTTCATTTGCATATTTAGTTTGACAAATGAAAATGCCATCATCAGATTGATCCACTTCAATTCCAAGAAAATACTTCATCAATTCTAGATCAGGCATCTCAAACTTTGTTTTCATGGCATTTTAAAATCACCTACAGATAGATCTCCAATAAAAATCAAGTCGTCAACATACAAACAGATAATCAAAATTTTACCTTCATGGTTTACCTTTGTATACAAAGTTGGTTCAGTTGGACTTATGTTGAATCCAACACTAATCAGGTATTCATCAATCCTGCTATACCATACTCTGGATGCCTGCTTCAATCCATATAAAGCTTTCCTTAACTTGTAAACTTTGTCTCTGTGCTTATCAATATTATAACCCAGAGGTTGTCTTACATAAACCTCTTCTTCCAAACCTCCATTCAAGAATGCAGACTTAACATCCATATGATGCATGATCCATCTTTTATGAGCTGCAATAGCTAAGACCATCCTCACTGTGTCAATTCTTGCTACAGGAGCAAAGGTTTCGTTGCAATCAATATTGGGTTGCTAACTAAACCCCTGAGCTACAAGTCTTGCCTTGTACTTTTCAACTTCACCATCTGCATTCAACTTAGTCTTATAAACCCACTTAACACCAATGCTCTTCTTACCTTCAAGTAAATCAACAAGATCCCAAGTGTTATTTATTTCAATCGAATACATTTTCTCATCCATCATTTTTATCCAAACATCCTCTTTAGCAGCTTCATTAAAACTTACAGGATCACATGCCATTAATGAAAAATTTGAAATCTGATCTACTTCTTCATTCTGATCATATAATTCTCTTAAGATTCTAGTCTTCTGAACTTTAAATCTATTTTTCAATGAAGATAAAGTAGTATTCGATTCACTACTTACTTGTGAATCTGTTTGATGTCCACCATGTCCAGATGGCTCACCACACTCATGATTTTTGGGTGTTCCAAATTGAGATGGGATAAAATCTGGTGCTTGCCTTGTTGGACTTCTTGTTGTAGGCGTATGTGCATGTGGAACCATCTGTCCATCTCCTTCATCTTTCTTAGCTCCATCATCATCTTCACGGGGTAACACATCTCCCTCTGAAATTGATTTTTCAACACTTCCATCCCAGGCTTCATCTTCTTTAAATTGAACATCTCTATTGATTACATATTTTTGGGTGATGGGATTGTAGAGTTTATATTCCCTAGACTCTTCACTGTATCCAACAAATATACATCTCTCACTTTTTTCATCCAACTTCCTCCTCATTTCTGCAGGTACATGCGCAAATGCAACACATCCAAAAATTCTGAAATCAGAAACATTGCAAGGCTTACCATCCCAGGCTTCCTGAGGTACACGATCCCTCATGATCTTGGTCAGACTTCTATTCAATATAAAAACAGAGCAAAGAACTGCATCCTCCCAATATTCATTTGAAAGATGCTTTTCTTTCAACATGCTTGGAGCCATGTCCATGATAGTCTGATTCTTTCTTTCAGCCACTCCATTCTGTCATGGAGTCTATCGAGCAGTAAATTGCCTTTTAATTCCATGAATATCACAAAATTCAATGATTTCATTAAGTTTATATTCACCTCCTCTTTCATACCTTAAGATTATAATGGTTCGACCACTCTCATTCGCAACCATAGACTTAAACCTCTTGAAAACATCAAAGGCTTCAGATTTCTGTTTCAACAAATACAACCAAGTTTTCATACTGAAATCATCAATACAAGTCATAAAATAAACACTACCATTCAAATAAGGTGTTTTCATAGGTCCACACAAATCCGTGTGAACAATTTCCAATGGATATTTTTCTCTGTAGGAAACACCTAAAACAAATTTATCTCTATGATGTTTTCCAAGTATACAGCTCTCAGAAGAGCTTGTAGGTTGTTGAATACAAGGTAACCCCTTTACCATCTGTTTCTTCTGTAACAGATCTAAGCCACCAAAATGTAAATGACCATATCTCAAATTCCATAACCAAGATTCATCTAGACTTCCATCTTTATAAGGATTCAAAGAACCACTCAAATCATTTTTCATAACAAGTGGAAACATCCTATTCTTGGTCATCTCTACGCTTGCAATCAACTGTTTGTTGGGAAATTTATCATAGATTGTACATACCTTGTTCTTGAAGAATACTCTGTACTTTTTCTCCATCAGTTGTCCAACACTAATAAGATTGCATTTTAGACCAGGCACAAAATAAACATCATCAATATTTCTTTTTTGATTATCCTTACTGTAAACTGGAACTACACCTTTACCATTAACTGTAACCTTACAGTCATTTCCCAGTTTTACTTCAGACTGAATGCTATTATCAATAAAGGAAAATAAATCCTTATTACCAGTCAAGTGGTTACTGCAACCATTATCCAAAAAACAAATATCATTAGCACTTTCCTGAGTGAAATTACAAGTCAAAAACATAGGATTTTGATGATCCTCGGACTCATTTGTGATTTGTGCAGACTGCTTTCCAACATCTACCTACTTATTCCAACATTTGTTACCAAAATGCCCAAACTTCTTACAATAATAACATTGTACTTTAATTTTATCATACCTCTTATTTTCTCGCTACCAAGCTTTCATGTTGCTCCCTCTTAAATTAGGAGGATTCTACTGGAACTTCTACTAAGACTTTGATTCAGCTCTGTTGTCCCTTCGACCAGAAAATCGATCTCCTATGCCATGAGTATGAAACCTTCCTCTGCCTCTGCCTTTGGTAGCATGCAGTTGTGATTTGAAATCATGTTCCAATGACCCTTCTTCATATCTGGATATTCTAGATTCATAAGAAACAAGAGAACCAATTAAATCATCAATTTGAATTTGACTTAAATCCTTAAATTCCTCTATGGGTACAACTACAGGTTCAAACTTCATAGGTAAACTTATCAACACTTTCTCAATAACTCTCTTATTCTCAACATCATCTCCATACTATCTGAGTTGGTTCACAACACTCATCACTTGAGTCATGAAAGCATCAACACTTTCCTTATCTTTCTTCTTCAGATTTTCGAAGTCCCTTCTTAAGTTCTACAACTTGACTGTCTTCACCTTGGACACACCTTGATAGTCGGTTTCAAGAATATCCCAAGCCATCTTCGAAGATGCAGCACTAGAAATCTTCATAAAAATGGATTCATTTAATCCTTGTTGGATTAATCGAAGAGCCTTGTTATCCTTCTTCTTGTTTTCCTTTAGCAAAACATGGTCATCATTAGAGAGAGCCAATTCTGCTGCTACATCAGTTGGCTCAGCATAACCATCAATAACATAGGTCCATAAATCCTGAGAACGTAAAATTGTCCTCATTCGAATATACCAAGAGTCATATGACTTCTCGCTCAGAACAGGAACCTGAACTTAAGAAGAACTACTACCAAACGCAACCATTTATATAAAATTTGAAAAAATATTCTGCGCAGGAAAAACAAGAGGATAAAATTTTGGCACTAATAGGAACAATCTGCAATGAACTAAGCAATTGCAGAATGGACAGTGGGCTCTGATACCAAATGTAGAATAATAGAGGTAAATCGGAGTTCGGGCTTCGGTGTTTACAAACACCTAATGCAAACAAACCAACCAACAATACCCGAATCCCAAAATACAAACAAGTTGTGGGCCCAACACTTCGGGGTTTCGACGTTTACAAATGCTTGATACAAAAAAAAATACAACGCTGATTTCTAAATCGCGAAATGCGAAAAAGGATGTGGGCCCAACACTTCGAGTTTCATCATTTGGTAAAAAAAAAGAAATCCACACACATTTAACATTTAACAAACAAGTCCTGAATGTGAAATAAGGCTTATTGGAATTCGGGGTTCTCCATTTACAAATACCCAATCCAAAAACAAAACAAAACTATAATTGTCGAATTGCGAAAAACACGAATGAGATTTGGGCCCACCACTTTGGGTTCGGGGTTTTGAGACTAAATAACTCCACCCACTTTTAAACAAGTAAACTCTGAATAAATGTGGGACTGGGTTTGCAATCGGTAAAGTCAAATAATTACTGTCTTTACTCAAATTGAAAGAAATATAATGAATTCGATCAAGGAATGAAATGAGTTTACAAACTCAATAAAAAAAAATATATAAACAGAGACAATACCTCCGAAAGCACAATAGCGAATTTGATTCAAAATGTTTTCAAGATCCATTTGGATTACAATTCGTTTATGGTATTTAAACACTAATATAAATTCAAAAATTGCCCCCTCGATCTTCTAAAAGATTTAATCAAGGTGATGTTGGTGTATAGTTTCCTTGAAAGGTTAAGGCGGCCACTATTTAAGGTAATGTAAGACAAAATTGTAATCGGTGGTTAATCTTCGAGTCTTGAAGGGTCAAGACGACCACCGATTCACCATTTACACAGAGGCGGTGAAATGATTACTTTCTGACATATTCAACTTCTTCATCTCAGGGAATAGGGAGCTATAAGCAGAGGCTCAACAACTTTAGTAGTTTCATTTGATCCAATAGAACCAATAGATGTATAGTCTCTTCTAAAATATCCTTCCCATGTTCCCACCACAGCTTTCATTTTCCTTTTTCCAGGTCTAAATAGAAATGCGGACCTAGATATTGATCAAGGCTTAGAAGAAGATGTTAATAGACATTGTGTGATAACTTGGTGGAAAGGGCCACTATAGTTGAAGATGAGAAATATATGTAACTCTTTCTTAATGACTAGGAGCCACCACCTTATGACATCCCAAAACCTGATCTTGTTGCAGATCCACCCTTTACAGAACATGAGCTCCTAAAGGACATCTTCCAAACTCTACTTTGCTCTCCATTGAAGATTCGAACATAAGGCTAAGGGAAGCTTCCTTGGCTTGCAAGTATGAGCTATTAAATTTTCATGGAACTTGGAGGAACAACCTTCATAGTAGCAACATATGGAAACTAAATATGTATTCAATGGGCATGCGTACAATAGTGGCATTTGTGAAATGGCGCGCTACTATATATAGTTTATTTTGCATGGCTAACGCTAGTGTAAAACAAATGTGCGACTATGTGGAAAACCTGAAAAGAGAGTTGTCCACCCACTACCACAACATAAAAGTGTTTCACTCGTAGCATCTGTTGTATTTTAGAGGAAAATCTATTTCTATGCTCATATTTCAACTATAGTAGAAGCTTACAAAGTCACTTACAAGACAAATACATGGGTGTGCCTTGAAGTGTCTCTTGCCTCACATAGTTGTTCATTTGAGATTTATATTTATTTGGACATTTTGTCTTTTGGTTCTTTCATTTCCAGCTAAAATGTTTCTCTTGATAAGCTAATCAGACATCCAACACTCCTTTCTTGCTTCAAATAGTTGATACATTCATTTGAGATTCATATTTATTTGTACAGATTTTCTTTTGGTTAAAAAATTTCTCTTGATAGGCTAATCAAACATCCAACACTCCTTTCTTGCTTCAAATAGTTGGTAAATTCATTTGAGATTCATATTTATTTTTACAGTTTTGATTGTGGCTTGCTTCAAATACTTGGTAAATTCATTTGAGATTCATATTTATTTGTACAGTTTTTCTTGTGGTTCTTTTATTTCCAGCTAAATTTTTTCTCTTGATAGGCTAATCAAATGTCCAACACTCATTTAGAAAAAGAGACCTTCATATTTATAAACCCTTTCCATAAATAGACTCCCTCTTATGTTGCAAGGATATGGTAGCAGCATAATACAATTCAACATTGTGTGCAAATTTCAGTGTTGTGCGCTTAATCCTTTGATTATCTCAAATCTACAACACTGCATGGCGTAGTTGCGAAAGACCGTGTGGTGTTAAACTCTTTTTCACTACTCTCAGGACTTACTGTGTAGTTGCAAGACTAATCACAATACTGTGCGCTATGATAAAACACTTAATGAAACAATTTCTTCACACTGTGATAATATTTATAATATTAAATCACAAACATAACAACCATTCAAAAATATGTCAATAACAAATTACTTCATATATATTATCAAACTTGAGCGTTGCACATGAATACACAATAAAAAATTATATCGAGCTTAGGCTCCAACACCTTCTGCAAACTTTACAAAAGCCAGATCTTGAGCTCTCAGACTTTTCAGACTCCTCACAGTTGTTGTTGTTGCTAGCTATCAAATAACACACTCTATATTCCTCTGTTTTGACTACCTACAGACTTAAACATATATAGATAAAGACAAAGACTTCTTGTAGAAGCAAAATAGACTTAAGCAATAAAGAAAACAAGAATGTATATTTAACAGAGCTCGAAAAAGATAAAGTTTGTCTTATTAAATGACTCTCCTGCTTGTTGACTAAGAAAACTAAGTTTACGTAAATGTAGAGCTCACTAACTTGAAACTTCCAGATTGACTGACTGACTCATTCGGTGGAGGCATAAATCTCACAGAATTGTGATTAATATTTTCAACGCTCCCCCTTAATTATAAGTAGGTGGGATTAAAACAATTTACATCAAAAATTTGAATTGAAATGAACTTTCATACATTTGTGACTATTCCAACTCCTAGACAACTCCGCAGTTTCTGAAATGCATCTCTTGCCAAAGATTTTGTAAATATATCTCCACCTTGTTTTAGACCTGCAAAACTCTAAAAACAAATCTTTGTTATTCACTAATTCTCTGATAAAATGATACATTGTATCAATGTGCTTGGTTTTCTTGTGAAACACATGGTTCTTGGATAACATGATGGCTAAATTGTTGTCACAAAACATTGTAGTTGGTTCGTGTTCTTCCTACATCAAATCTTTTAACATTCTTCTCATCTAAATTTATTGATAGGTTGTGCTTGTAGCTACAACGTACTCGGATTCTACTGAAGAAAGAGTCACAATGGGTTGCTTCCTTGATTACCATGATGCGATGCATGTTCCAAAATGAAATGTGTACCCAAAGGTACTTTTCCTATCATATATGTTTCCTCCACAATCACTGTCAGTGTATCCAACAAGTTTGAAATATTCTGAAGTAGAATACATTATGCCAAAATATTTTTTTTCATTCACATATCTCAAGATTCTTTTACCTGCTTTCCAATGTGATTCTTTTGGAGTTTCCATGAAACTTGAAATTAGTCTCACTCCATACATAATATCAGGTCTTGTTGTTGTTAGATACATAAGACTACCTACCATCCTTTTAAAGAGAGTAGGATCGACCTTGGACCCTTCATCTTCTTTTCTTAGCTTCAATCTTGTTATGACTTGTGTAGGGGCTGCTTTGGATTTTATCATGTTGAATATTTTCAAAATTTCATGTGCATACATATATTGTGAAATAAACATACCATCATTGGACTGGTGAACTTCAATACCCAGAAAATATCTCATAATCCCCAAATCAGTCATTTCAAATTCATCCTTCATGACTAACTTAAATTATTTTATGCCAATATTACTTGTAAAAATCAAATCATCTACATATAAGAAAACAATCAACATATTACCTTGTTGATTGGATTTGATGTATAGTGTTGGCTCACATTCACTTCTCTAAAATCCATTTTGAATGAGATAGGAATCTATGTGATTGTACCAAGCCCTCAGAGATGTTTTTAATCCATAGAGTTCCTTCTTAAATCCCTATACTTTGTTTTCTTGTCCTGGAATCTCATAGCCTTGTGGTTGTTACAAATATACTTCTTCTTCTAAATGTCCATTCAAAAATCCTCACTTTACATCCATTTAATAAATAGACCATTTATTCTGTGCAATATTGGATAACACAATTCTGACTACGTCCATGCGCACAAATGACGTAAATGTTTCATTCAAATCAGTTACAGGTTATTGTGTACAACCTTTTTCAACTAACCTTTCCTTATGCTTATGCACATTTCCTTTTGTATCTTGCTTGGTTTTATAAATCCATTTGACACTTATCACAACCTTGTCTTAAGGTACATCAATTAATTTCCATGTTTTCTTGTTCTCTATGGATTTAATTTCTTCATCCATGGCTTGTGACCATACATCATCTTTGTCAAATTCTTCAAAATTTAATGGGTCATATATTTGTGAAAACAGATAAAAAACTAAAAATGAATTCTTTGTGTCAATAGTATAGATGTCACACAGACTTCTTGTCTTCATTGGTAACACACTTGCTAATTTTGGATCCGAGATGTAGAGATACTTGGACTACTTACTGGTGTTTGTTTCGCTCTCAGTGTGGATTGTGTGATAACTTGGTGGCAAGGGCCACTACAATTCAAGGCTTCAAAGAATATGTTAATCGACATTGTGTGATAACTTGGTGGCAAGGGCCACTACAGTTCAAGACAAGCAATATATGTAACTCTTTTTGAATGACTAAGAGCCTTTGCCTTGTGACATTCCAAAACCTAACCTTGTTGTAGATCCACCCTTTGTAGAACATGAGTGCCTAAAGGACATCCTGCAAACTCTACTCTGCTCTCTATTGGAGATTGGAATATAAGGCTAAGGGAAGCTTCCTTGGCGTGCAAGTATGAATTTGGATGACACTTGGAGGAATAACCTTCACAGTAGCAACATATGGCAACTAAACATGTATTAAAAGGGCACGAGTACAATAGTGGCATTTGTGAAATGATGTGCTACTGTATATAGTTTATTGTGCATGGCTAATGCTAGAATAAAAAAAAATTGTGACTACATGGAAAACTTGAAAAGAGAGTTGTCTACCCACTACCACAACATAAATTTTTTTCACTAGTAGAATATGTTTTATTTTAGAGGCAAAGCGATTTCTATGCTCATGTGTCAACTATAGTAAAAGTTTACAAAGTTATTTTCAATCCAAATACATGGGTGTGCCTTGAAGTGGCTCTTGCCGCAAATAGTTGATAAATTCATTTGAGATTTATATTTATTTGTAAAGTTTTTCTTTAGGTTCTTTCATTTTCAGCTCAAAATTTTCTTTTGCTAGCCTAATCAGAGGTCTAACACTCCTTTCTTGCTTCAAATAGTTGATAAATTCATTTGAGATTTATATTTATTTATACAGTTTTTCTTTTGGTTAAAATGTTTCTTCAAATAGTTGATAAATTCATTTGAGATTTATATTTATTTATACAGCTTTGCTTTTTGGTTAAAATTTTTCTCTTGATAGGATAATAAAACTTCCAACACTCTTTTCTTGCTTCAAATAGTTGATAATTTCAATTGAGATTCATATTTATTTGTACATATTTGCTTGTGGTTCTTTCATTTCTAGCTAAAGTTTTTCCCTTGATGGGCTAATCAAATGTCCAACACTCATTTAGAAAAAGAGATCTTCATATTTCTGAACCCTTTCCATATCTAGACTCCCTCTTATGTTGCAAGGATATGGTAGAAACATAATATGATTCAACATTGTGTGCAAATTTCAATGTCATGGGATTAATCCTTTGATTATCTCAGATATACAACGGGTAGAGAAATTATGACCACACGGTGTTAAAATATTCATCACTAACTCTTAGGACTTACCGTGCAACTGCTAGACTACTCAAAATACTACGTGTTGTGATAAAATAATTAATGAAACGATTTCTTCAAACTGTGCTAATCTTTAACACATGAACTCACAAACATAATGACCATTTAGAAATATGTCAACACATAAATTAATTCATATATATTATCAAACTTGAACACTGCACATAGATACATAATACAAAATTATGTCGATCTTTGGATCCAACACCTTCTGCAAAATTTACAAAAACTAGAACTTGAGCTCTCAGACTTTTCCAAGTCCTCACAGTTGTTGTTCCTACTAACTATCTATTAACACACTCTATGTTACTCTATTTTGACTACCTACAGACTCGAACATATATAGATAAAGATAGAGGCTTATTGTATAAGAAAAACCAACTTAAGCAATAAAGAAAACAATAAATTCGTCTGACTTATATCTACTTAACAGAGCTTGAAAAAGATAAAGATCGACTCATTAAATAACTCTCCTTCTTGTTGACTGAAAAAACTGAGTTTGTGTAAACATAGAGGTCATGAACTTGAAACTTCCATACTGACTGACTGACTAAGTCGGCGGAGGCGTAAATCTCACCTACTTGTAATTAATATTTTCAATGCTCTCCCTTAATTATAAGTAGGTGGGATTACAAAAATTTATATCAAAAATTTGAATTGACATGAACTGTCATACATTTGCTACTGCGCCAACTCCTAGACAGTTGTGCATTTTCTGAAATGCATCTCTTGCCAAAGATTTTGTAAATATATCTATGCCTTGTTCTTTAAACCTACAAAAATCCAGTTTACGAAATGCATCTCTTGCCAAAGATTTTTTAAATATATCTGTGATTTGTTCTTTAAACCTACAAAACTCCAAAAACATTTCTTTGTTATTCACTAATTCTCTGATAAAATGATACCTTGTATCAATGTGTTTGGTTTTCTTGTGAAACACATGGTTATTGGATAACATGATGGCTAAATTGTTGTCACAAAATATCGTAGTTGTTTCCTCTTATTCCTGCATCAAATCTTTTAACATTCTTCTTAACCAAATTGCTTGACAATTTGCGCTTCTAGATACGACATACTCAGCTTCTGTTGAAGAAAGGGTCACAATGCATTTCTTCCTTGATGCCCATGCCACTCTACCTATTCCAAAATGAAATTTCCACTGAGATGTAATTTTCCTATCATCTATGTTCCCTCCACAATCATTGTCAGTGTATCCCATAAGTATGAAATATTCTGAAGTAGAATACATTATGCCAAAATCTTCTGGTCCTTTCACATATCTCAGAATTATTTTACCTTACTTCCAATGTGATTCTTTTGGAGTTTCCATGAACCTTGAAATCAGGCTCACTCCATACATAATATCAGGTCTTGTTCCTATTAGATACATAAGACTACCTACCATCCTCTTAAACAGAGTAGGATCCACCTTCGACCTTTCATCTTCTTTACTTAACTTCAATCGTGTTATGAATCATGTAGGGGCTTCTTTGGAATTTATCATGTTGAATATTTTCAAAATTTCATGTGCATACTTAGATTGTGAAATAAATCTACCATCTTTGGACTGGTGAACTGAAATACCCAGAAAATATCTCATAAGCCCCAAATAAGTCATTTCAAATCCATCGTTCATGACTAAATTAAATTATTTTATGCCAAAATCACCTGTAAAAATCAAATCATATACATATAAGAAAACAATCAACATATTACCTTGTTGATTGGATTTGATGTACAATGTTGCCTCAAATTCACTTCTCTAAAATCAATTTTGAATGGCATAGCAATCTATGCAACTATACCAAGATCTAGAATATTGTTTTAATCCATACAGTTCCTTCTTCAATATGTATACTTTGTTTTCTTGTTATGGAATCTCATAGCCATGTAGTTGTTCCACATATACTTCTTCTTCTAAATGTCCATTCAAAAATGTTGATTTTACATCCATTTGATAAACAAACCATTTATTCTGCTCAACAATGGCTAACAAAATTCTTCTTGTGTCCATGTGATCCAGATGGATTTTGGTGGCCTCCAACCTATTCCAACTGGCTCATTTTGGAAATTTTCTAGTTTGGCAGTTTTTCCCTAGTTTTCGGGTCTGTTAAGAACCAAACATCAATATAGTATAGAAAAACCTCAGGAAAAGTACTCAACACCTTGAAAAAGAGATAATTTCAGATAATAAGCCTCTTCAAGGGGGAAAGCTCCTTTTACCCCACTTAAATGTTCAAGTACAAGATGATTCAAAATGAAAATGTCTCCTTAGTATATATGGGAGACTAGGAGGTATAATTACAACTAATGGCCTAAAGCCGACATAAATAAAATAACATTACTAATATAATATGCCCCAATTAAGGGTTAATAAGCCAATATTAGGGCTTAGCATGCCCCTCCCCTTGAGACAAGTGTTGTCTGCAACTCTTGAGTAACTCTGGATGCTTCTGTATAAAACACTCATCTTTCCAAGTGGAATCTTCAACCGGTAGTTTCCTCCATTTAATGAGATACTCTGAAATGGATCTATTCCTTAGTTGGTGAATTCTTCTGTCAGTGATGGCTTCAGGCTCCAATATGATTTTCCCTTCCTCGTCAAGTTCTGGAAATATAGTTTGAACTGGGATCTTGTCGCCTATAACCTTCTTTAATCATGAAACATGGAAAACTGGGTGTACTCGTGAAGATGTAGGCAACTCCAATTTGTATGCCATAGTACCAATATTTTGCAATACCTTATAAGGGCCATAGTACTTTGGTGATAATTTATTATCTTTCTTGGCTTGCTTGAGGGACATATGTTTGTATGGTTGTAGTCTTAAAAATACCCAATCCCCTACTTCAAAACTTCTTTCACTACGATGTTGATCTACTTGTTGTTTCATGTGATTTTGTGCCATGGTCAGATTGTCCTTTAAGATTTGCAGAACTTGTTGTTGATTCTCGATGTGATCTTCCACTGCTTGAACCTTAGATTTTTCTTTTAGAAAAGAAGTGATGGAAGGAGGGTGGTATCCATAAAGTGCCATAAATGGTGTCATTTTTGTTGTAGTATGAAAGGAAGTGTT
>ML777425.1:61937-76834 GCA_009831015.1 Picea engelmannii
TGAAAATGTCTCCTTGGTATATATAGGAGACTAGGAGGTATAATTACAACTAATGGCCTAAAGCCGACATAAATAAAATAACATTACTAATATAATATGCCCCAATTAAGGGTTAATGAGCCAATATTAGGGCTTAACAGGGTCCTTGACTTGCAGGGCTATTTTGAGGCCCTAAACAATGTTTTTTAGGGCTCGCCATAGTGAAAATGACCTTTGATAAATAACAACAAAATGTTTAGTCGTCGGATAGACCATTCCAACATGCTATCATGCGGCTAAAACGAATATCATATGAAAAAGTTACGACCCCATGAAGTTGATATACTAGCTTACCCAAACAGGGCCCACATGACTTTTGGTGCTTCATCTCCTAGGGTTAGGTTTTCTGGATGTCTAAGGTTTTTGACATTCTTGTTTTTTTGTAAAAAGGCCTTCAGAGTCTCATTGTAATCATCTTCTTTCAAATGAGCATAGTTGTCACATATCTTCTCATAGATAAGCCACCACCATTCTATCAAGCTTGTTTCCACTGCATTTTATAGTTTCAACTTATTCCTTTATTGAATAGAAACCAATTTTACTGTATATCTTTTATTCTATGTTAAGCATATTTCAATAATAATCAGTATTCATTTCATTCTGCAAATATATTCTAGATCAGTGGTATCAAAGCGGTATGCCCATTGGCGTTCTTAATGCATGTCCCCAAGAAGGTCAAGGTACAAATAATTATGTCTTGATCTTTTTTCTCTTGAAGAAAAAATCTCTCGCATGCCCGAACGACCTCTCATTGAAGATGAAAAAAATATGATGGAACATGAGATCCCTTCAAAATGTTGCTCGAGGAATCTTTTGTGCAGCAAAGGAATGAGATGATCGATAGTTTTGTGCAAATCCTTTGGCTGCTAACAACATGTGACACATCTTCCTCAAAAGGAGCTGCCACCCCCTTCAAGGTACAAATCAACTTCAATATTCCTATATTTGAAGGTCCGATAGATGCATATGTGGTATACAAATGGTTGAATCTACTAGGAGGGTATTTATTTGTCCATAACTTCTTGAATAGAGAAAAGATTACTTTTGCGCTCCTTAAAGCCATGCCCCATGTCAAATATTGGTGGGAAACTTTCTATGAGAAAAAGGAAATAAAGGAACCCTCATTATTTATAGTCCCAGTCACCTAGGAGTCCTTCAAGGATGCTATTAAGGATAAATACTACCCTATTGGAATTTATGATGACCTGTAAACAAAATGGACCATGCTGCGACAGGAAAGAGACCAAATGGTGTCTGAGTTCAAAAATATCTTCCATACCTTGTGCACCAAGATGGGTATCAAATATTCTGAGCGACATATGGTGCTCAAGTATAGAGGTGGTCTACATAGATACATCTAGGTTGAAATGGAGTTTTTGGACATCTCATCCTTAGGCGCGGCCTACCGATATGTCGTCAAAATGAAGCAAAATATCAAACAAAAGATGTAGAAATTTGGGCCTGGGAACCCCTCACAGCAAAATCCAGGGAAGGGAGGCCCCTACCCGCATAAAAAAGGACAAAGAAAAGACATACTACATTAGGAAAACTATCCCAAGACACAAGCAATGAAGGACAACGGAAAGACAAAGAAAGATACCGGAAAGTGGTGCAACTTCCATAAGATCCCCTAGCGTAACACTGTTGATTATCGCTCGAAGCAGTCGCTAGTGGCTGAGGTGAAAGCCTCTGAATCATATGCGGGTTTCGACTCTGAGTCAGAACCAGAAAGGGGGATATGGATCATTGACGTAGAAACCAGTGCTACTATTTCTACCACCAAGCTCCAGCCTAGTGAAACAGATGAGAGAGAAGAAGACGAGCACCTTTTTCATTCACAGATGTGGGTGAAGGGTACCCCGCTGCACTTCATCGTTGATAGCGGTAGCTAGAAGAACCTTCTCTTAGCAGAGGTTGTCAAGTGACTCTCCCTGCGACAACACTGTAGGCGCAACCCTACACCATTGGATGGCTCTGCCAAGGAAGCAACATCCGCGTTATCCAACAATGTTGCCTTTCATACGACATCAATCCCTTCAAAGATGAGTTATCATGTGATATTTCCCCTCTCCAAGTTGCTAATGTTATTTTGGGCCAACCATATTTATGGAAAAGTCATGCTATATATGAGTCTAGGCTTCTTAGTGTTATTATTACTTTGAACAATAAATTGTATAGAATACACGAGGCAGTCCCACCCAGTGTTATTTCATTGATCTCTTCCAAGTAATGTAGAAAGGTAATCTCTCAGACGAGGAAGATTTTCTTCTTCATGATTCTCTCTCAAAATGAGTGAAAGATCGCAACCACATCCAGATTCTTTGCAGCTGAACTCTCCACACAGAAGAAGTGGATAAGGTCATGGAAGAATACTCAGATATATTCTCCTCACCTACTGGGGTACCTCTGCACTGTCAGGTCAAGCACCCCATCGATCTGACCCTCGATGCACCGCTTCCCAATGGGCCAGTCTATCGGCACTCTTTGCTAGAGAATGAGGATATCAAGAAGCAGATCCAAGAAATCCTCCACAAGGGGCACATCTATCCCAACTCATCACCTTGCAGGAGCCCAATCGTGCTGGTATAGAACAAATATGGAACTCGACGACTCTGCATTGATTATCAAGCCCTGAATAAAATCAAAGTCAGAAACCGGTACCTGATTCCCCGAATCGACGACCTCCTTGATCAGCTCATGGGGACCAAATACTTCAGTAAGATTGATATGAATTTTGGCTACCACCAGATCCCAATATAACAAACATATGTATGGAAGACCACCTAAAAGTCAAAGGAAGGTCTGTTTGAATGGTTGGTCATACCCTTTGGTTTGACAAATGCTCCAACCACTTTCATGAGGATGATGGACGATATCATGTGGCCATTCACCAATACTTTTGTAGTGGTGTATCTAGATGACATCCTCATTTAAAACAAGACTTGGGCAGAACACTTGCAACATATTCAACAAGTTCTGCATGTTGATATTATGGTAGTTGTGGGAGGTATTTACCTCCACATGTAAACCCGACAAGAATAGAATATTCCAGGAAGCAAGAAGAAACCCTAATTAATTGGTTAATAACCCTAGAAGACAAGTCAACTCAAGAGAATGACTTGTATTAGGTTATTAGCCTCCAAGAGAAGAATTCGGCTAAAGGAAATGTTATATACTAAAGAATTAGCACCTAGAATGAGAAGTCGGCCCAGGAAATCTACCAGAAATAGTATAAATATAGGAGGTCAGTCTTCATTCTAACCAGTATTCTTAGCACTATAGAAGCAACACTTGTGCACACTGCAGTTGGCCAGTTTGTGCACAAGTTTGGAGGAGAGTTGGTGTTGTAGCTGCTGCAACTAGAAGATTTCAGTTTTGGCTTGGAGTATCTCTTGGTTATGGTTTGGACTCTCTAATAATATCTTGTTACTCTTTCTTGGTGTTCTATCCTTGGAGAAAGGTGTGCCACCTTTGTTTGGTTATCCATCCAAGGGTTTGCTTCTAGAATGATTCTCTGACAAGGTTAAGGTGATTGGGGGTGGCTTTGGCCTATGGTTGGGTGATAATATTGGTATATTGTCTATGGTTAAACAATCACATCCATCATATTCTAATAGGTTATGGGCCCACACTATCTTCGGAAAGTCTAACTGCTGGAAGATATATTGGGAGGATTTGCTCAGTTGCAGTTGTAGTTGTAGCCAGTTTTGCTGCAACAATGAAACCCTAACCCTGTCGTTGAAGCACCTTAAGTGAAGGTATTGACCTAAATTTTGGATAGAATAGTTCAACCTAGCCTAGTGCATCTCCTGGTACTCTTAGTAAGATAAGACATCAAGTTTGAGTTTTTGGTCAAATCTAGGGTTGACCAAGTCAAAGCAGCCATGACTTACTCTATGAAGTCAGAAAACAAGTTAGAAGGGGATTCTAATGTCAGAGCATGGAAGACAAGGATTTATCTCATCCTTGACAAGAATAAAGTGTTGGATATCCTGAAAGGAAAGATTGTGGAACTAGAGTTTGAATAAGGAAAAAAGAAGGAATCGCGGAACGTTGCAGTTGTGGAGAATTTCAAAGACAATGACAATAATTCCATGAGTATCATAGTGGATTCTATAAAATACCACTTGATACCCTACATCTCCCATCATGACTCATCTAAGAAGATATACGATGCCCTAACAAACCTCTTCTCAGTCAGAAACATTGGACAAGTAATAAGTTTTAAGAATGAGCTCCGAGACATGAAAATGAATGATGATGACATCATAACATTATACTTTTTGAGAATCTCTCAATTGAGAGATCAACTACAAGTTATTGAAGAGATCATTTCAGAGAAGGAACTGGTAAAAATAGTATGCAATGGTCTTCCCAAGACATGGGATGCATTTTCCGCAAGCATGAACACAAGGAAGGAGTATCCTACATTTGAAAAACTTTGGACTTGTTGTGCACAAGAAGAATCAATGATCAGTTCAAAAGAGAAACCCCAAAAGAAATACGATGAACAAGCTTTCACAACAAGGTTAAAAAATTTCAGGAATAAAAGGAAGTTTGACTCCAGGAAGAAATCAAATCAAGAGAAAGATATGAAAAAAATACATTGCTTCAACTGTTGAAAATATGGTCACTACAAGAATCATTGTCCCGAGCTAAAGAAAAGGAAGGAAACACACAAAGCATCAGTTGCCAAAGAAAGGGAACCCTCAAAGAAGACCGAGCAAGATAAAACAAACTTCTTCTTCTAAGACAAGGTAACAATACTCTTCATAGTTCTTGTACATACCATGTTTATATAGTTTCTGTACATATCTTGCATATCTATTTTCTAGAAGATAAGATGTTCAAAGAGAAACTATACCTATGGAAGAACAACGAGATAAGAATTTCTATCACAATGACTATACGACAAGGCAATACACATGAAAGGATGAAGTACATCAACAACCCTTGGTAACAATTCATGTGGAAGTTATTACATAAGTAATAGTTGCAAGATAACCCGAAATCAGAATCAATCTTGAAGAAACCTAGAAGAAGCAAAGATAGAAAGAAGTCAACAATCAAGAGGAAATTGGAGAAAGACTTATGACACATTGCAGAAGGCAATAAGGATGCAGACAGAAGCGTGGAATATATTATATGGAGGGAGTCGATTATATATTTCCAAAATAAGTTCATGCATTCATGCATGAAGCAAGGATTAGGAGGGAGCTAATCCTAAATTATATGATCCATTGAAGATGATGAAGTATATATCCATGGTAGCAGCCATGAAAATAAGTATGTGTTTAGTTTGAATTTAGAATAAGCCTTCTTCGAAAAGAAGCCTAAAAGTATCCCTGATTGTCCATCCACATCCATGATCCTATGATGAAAGGAAGAAGTTGGAATCTCAGGGCATGGAATTTATAGAAAACTCCATGGACCCAAGAGCTAAAGAGAAACATCAAGAATAACATGAAGATTCCAAGAGAGAAAGAAAATCCATAACAACCACTCATTATATTGAGAATCACAAGACTACAAGTTGGATTTGAACCCTCTAGAAGAAATGAAGCATAAGAAATGAAAGTTGCGATGAAGAACAATGTATGGAAAATTTATGAATGAAAGCATTGCGAGATCCAAAACTAAAGGTTCTCCTAGATGGAGGCAGAGAACTATCATGATAACTTGTTCTAGACATACTTCTACCTGAGACATTATATCTCGTACAATATCCATGGGTTGGAGTTTACATCAGATGAATGTAAGAACTATTCTCCTCAATAGAGTAATCAAACAAAGAATCATATAGCAACCTCAAGGTTTTGAGGTATACCAGAAAGAGACTATTGTATGAAGATCGATCTTGTATGGATTCAAGCAACTTGGTGCAGAGCCTCCAATGCACAACAGAAGTGTGGGGAAAACCTTTTATAATAGAGATATTGTATCATAATGGTTACTCAAAACTCAAGGATGATGGATTGTCAATCCATGACAAATATCTCATGATGGAAAAAGAAGTACCACTTGGATATGTTCCAGTTGACCCTTGCCATGATGTTATGAGCTAGTAGGAAACAAAAGATGAATCCAACAACGATATACTATATTGATCAGAGCTATATGAAGCCTTCAAAGAAAACCAACGTTCTAGAAAGACGGAAGTACATTGAGATCAAGCATTACATTCTCCATGATAAAGTCCAGAAAAGAGAAGTGGTTCTCCAATATATATATCTCCATAGATGAGTAGATAAGCATATATTTTGGTAAATCCTATGTCCAAGATGAAAGAGTTTGTGTACTCAAGCTAGAGATCATGGAGACGACTTCCTTATCGAAAAAGGAAGAGATGATTCGTAGGTTGGGAGGGAGCACTGACGTGTTATTGATTTATGGACAATCATTTTTCAGTTCGAAAAATGGTCTGGGATGAGCAGTTCCTTTCCAGTTCAGAAAGTGGTTTGAGATTTTTGACGAACGAGAATTTTCCAGTTTGGAAAATGGTCCAGATCGAATGGTCATTTTCGTAATGAAAATGGTTCGATGGATTGTTGATGCACAATAGATAGCAATTCGCCTTGTGGCCAGTGTGGGGGAATGGTCTAGGACAGTCTCTCTTTATGATGGTCACTCTTAGTAGTGGTCAAGAAGACTGGTCAACCTCGCTGGACAATCATTCTTTCGAAGCTCATAGTTGTGAGAAGTTTCGATGAATGGTCTATTTTGGAGGATGGTGTAGGACAATCATTTCCTTAGGAAATGGTCCAGACAGTCATTCCCTAGGGTAGATTCATTCTCTCCAGGTTGCACTTTGTTTAGTGATGGAGGAATGGCCCAGATAGGTGAATGGTCCAGGTTCAACAATCAGGGACAGACATTCCCTAGGGAAGACTCATTCTCTCTAGGTTGCACTTTGTTTAGTGTTGGAGGAACGACCCAAATAGGTGAATGGTCTAGGCTCTGTAATTGAGACAATTATTCTTCCTTTCTTGAGAAGAATAGTCCAGATATATCATCGTTGATGTTTTACCTTCTAAGGGAAGATGCTCTTTCAAATCTCACAGAATTAAGTTGAAGAATGGACCAAATCATTCAGTATATATCATAACATTGTTTCTATGCAGGTTGATATCATATGATATGATTGTTATGAAGACTGTATGTCTCTGGACAATAGATGTATGTTACTATGGTGGATGTGTTCCACTGATAGTGACTATATGTCATTGATCAAGTATCTTTGTGCTACTTGGTATGGTAGTGTACCACTAGATTGTAGTTGTGTACTACTATGGATAGACACAGTTGTATTCTATTGAATAACATTGTTTTGATTGCCTTGAAAACTATCAGTAGTGTTGGAAATGATTATCAACTAGATGGATGATCAATGGACAAAGATTCCCCCAGACGGAAAATGGTCTAGGACATTTATTATTGTAGGACATATGTCTGAATTAGAATAATGGTTCTTGTGTCACTCTGTGCAGTGAGTGAATTATCCAACATCATGTCTGATTACTCAGATGGAGTATGGTTTCAAGAGATGATGTAGTTGATGACACTGATAGTGATGATGGTATTCATTATCTAATCATGAGATAATATATACGACTATGTTGATGCTACCAGGTGAATGGTAAGTTTTTGCTCAATACCATTACCTTCAATACCTCCCTAGCTAGGAGGGAGTTTTGATATTATGGTAGCTGCGGGAGGTACTTACCTCCACATGTAAACCCGACCAGAATAGAATATTCTGGGAAGAAATAAGAAACCCTAATTAATTGATTAATAACCCTAGAAGACAAGTCATCTCAAGAGAATGACTTGTATTAGGTTATTAGCCTACAAGAGAAGAGTCCAGCTATAGGAAATTTTATATACTAAAGAATTAGCACCCAGAATGAGAAGTTGGCCCAGGAATCTACCAAAGATAGTATAAATACAGGAGGCCAGTCTTCATTCTATCCAGTATTATTAGAACTGCAGAAGCAACACTTGTGCGCACTGCAGTTGGATAGTTTGTGCGCAATTTTGGAGGAGAGATGTTGTTGCAGCTGCTGCAACTAGAAAATTTTGGTTTTGGCTTGGACTATCTCTTGGTTATGGTTTGGACTCTCTAATCAACTCTTGTTACTCTTGCTTGGTGCGCTATCCTTGGAGAAAGGTGTTCAACCTTTCTTTGGATATCCGACCCAGGGTTTGCTTTCAAAATGATTCTTTGACAAGTTTAAGGTGCTTGAGGGTGGCTTCGACCTATGGTTGGGTGACAATATTTTTATATTGTCTATGGTTAAACAAGCACATCCATCATATTCTAACATTGCACACCCTGCGACAACACCATCTCTACGCCAACTGATCCGGATTTTATGAGCAAAATGAAATGACTACAAATTATTAACATGTGCTTAACAAAAAATAACAGAGATAGAGTAAAACTAGTTTTCTGTTCAATAAGGAAATAAGTTGAAACTACAAAATGTAGCGGAAACAAGCTTGTTGGAATGGTGGCAGCTTATCTCTGAGAAGAGATGTGACGGCTGCGCTCATTCCAAGAAGATGATTACAATGAGGCTCTAAAGGCCTTTTTATAATAAACACGAATTCCAAAATCCCTAGACATCCAAAAACCTAACCCTAGGAGATGAAGCGCCAAAAGTCATGTGGGCCCCGTTTGGGTAAGTTACTACATCAAGTTCTCGGGGTCGTAACTTTTGCATACGATCTTTGTTTTAGGTGTATGATAGCCCGTTGGAAAGGTATCGTCGAGGAGATTAATTTTGGGGGATAAATAATGCCTTCAATTAACATTGAGAATATTGATCCTGAAAAACCTTCATTTAGGCCCTCAAAATGGCCCCGAAAGTTAAAACTGCTAAAAATAGTAAATTGCCAAAATTGCCAGAAATTTGTTTTGAGCCAATTGGAAAAGGTGGGTGGCCACTAATATCCACTTGGATCAATCCTACCTCCTTAGGAATCAATGGTATCCATTGGATTGAGTTTCCACATCAGATGAGGAAAGTTCTACTGAATTTGGCCCTGGGTGAGCCACTTGCCTTGGTGCAGGAGTTGTCCTGCTTTGACGACTCGATAAAGATGGATCCTTTGCTGTCAAGTGCCATTGATATGTGTGTCCAAAATATGATCACTAGATTAATGTTATATGTAATCAGGTTTGAGATTTGTTGGTGTCAGTTGTTCTACTACGTCTGAGGTGTCCAATAATGGTGGGAAATAAGGGCAAAGGAGATCCACATTGAACATTGGGTGTAGGCCAAGGAAAGGAGGAATGTTGAGCTCAAAAGCATTATCCCCCATGGACTTGGTGATGGTGTACAACCCATAACGGAGTGGGAGAAGCTTTCGATGGGGTCCTGTAAGGCATTCTTTCTACAAGTGCAACCAAACTTTGTTTCCCACCAAAAACTTATGTGGCACTCGATGTTGATCATGGCATTGCTTGTACTTGTTATTGGACTTCTATAGGATATCCTAAACCTATTGGTGCTTGTGCTAGATCCTCTCAATGAACCAGGTGGCTTTTTCAGCTATAATTGGAGCAAGAGATGAGTCGATTGAGGTGACCACAAGGGGAAGTGCAACATCTATGGGACCCAATGGTTGGAATCCCAACCCCACCTAAAAGGGGATGTGCTCGGTTGAGCTATGCAGGGCTCAGTTGTAGCTATGTTGGAAATAGGGAAGGATCTCATCCCATGTGCAAGGGTGATTTGAATTATACATGCGAAGGATATGCATAATCATTCGATTTACGACCTCAGTTTGGCCATCTGTCTCAGGGTGGAAGGCTGTGGATTTGGTGCACTTGGTGTCCAACAGTGACCAGAGCCTCGACCAGAATGTGATAAGAAATCAATTGTCCCGATTTGAGACAATGTTTTGTGATATTCCAAAATGTATCCAGACTCATTCAAAGAAGAGCTTGGTAGTGGCCTCTGCTTTGATGTTCTTCTTGCAGGCAACCAGAATCGCCATCTTAGAAAAGCCATCAAAAACCACAAAAACACATTCATTTCCCCTCTTGGTGGATAGGAAACCTAACATGTAGTCCATTGAGATGGATTCCCATGGCTTGTCAGGAGTAGGAAGAGGGGTGTACATGCCCTGTTTCTTAGTGCAATGCAGGACCTGATATACTTGATGACCTCCTATCAAAGTTTCGGCTAGTAGAAATGTTTCTATAGAATTGTCATTGTATTTTCGATTTCGAGGTTTCCTGCCACCTGACTGTAGTGGGATTCCTAGATCAGCTTCGCTCGCTCACTTGATGGAACACAGATATGGCCTACACGACACAAAAACCCATCCTAAATATGGAAATTATTGACAACTATGTTTTCACCCAACATTTGGTAGGTGGTGGAGAAGTCTGGGTCTGTCTCGTAGAGTTTAGGCCATCCAGAGGTCTCATGGACACAGGAGTCTAGCATTTTGGTGAGTGCTATGACTGGCGGTCTACTGAGGTAATCAATGACGTGATTTGTGCTTCATGCTTTATACTTGATGTTGAGGTGGAATTGCTGAAAGTATGTGGACCACTTTTGATTGCGATCATTATGCAATTTTCCTTGTGTCAACATGAACTATAATGGCTTATGATCAGTGTGAATGACTGTCTCCTTCCCAAGAATGTAATGTCTACACTGGCGATAGGCTTGCACAATGGAGTACATTTCTTTGTCGTAAGTAGGTAATTATGGAAAACATATGATCGTGTCTCACTATGATAGGCCACGAGGTGGCTGTGCTGAGTGAGAATGGCACCCATCACATAGTCTGAAGAATCTGTCTAGATCTCAAAGGGCTACTGTAGCTCTGGTAGTGAAAGTACTGGGGCTGAGCACAAGAGCTGCTTCAAATTGTCAAATGCTTGTTGGTGGTACCGTCCCCACACAAATTTCTCCTTACCACCACCCCTAGTTATTTGGTTGAGGGCCTGTTGGCAGCCAATTCAATTTTTTCCATTGCCCTATAAGCTGCCTACACCTATGACTTTTGAACTTCAAATTACCGTCGCTTTTTGCAAATCGACGATACTTTCATTTCATGCGACATTTACAAATTGGTTTCAATTTAGTTTTCATGACTAAAAGCGTGAAAAATCCTCTATCATTATTTGAATTGTCATGATCTTCTCATCGATACATTGGCGCATTGGTATATCATCCACCGTTTAATTCTTGGGTTGGCCGAATATTATGGTTTGAATGATGTTATGATTGATTGACAAGATTTGTACCTTGCCATTAATATGTTGCATGGTGGTGATAATCCCACCACCCTCGCACCCGCACATTCAATTTACCTCCCCTTTCATCGTTCTCAGCTGTTAGCCCAAATGATTTTGCCCCTGTGTATTGTTGCGTTCAATCCAAACCCTACCATGTGCCCGCACCATGGCTCCGATCGTGAGGGCTGAACCCAATGGTAGCCAGACATTGTTGATGTTTGACGGTGCTTACAGTGACCTTGAAGAATTTGGCTGGCTCCCGTTCATACAAAATTTTAATGGTTTTAACCCTTGCGTGGCTCGAAAATCCGCATTAACCTTTGATGGCTGCCGAGCCAAGGTTAGGGATGTGCAATTAGAAATTGACGAGCAATTTCTCAGTTTAAGCTACTAGTCTGCCTGCTACTGGACAGAAATGGTCAAAAAATTGCAAAGTGGAAGACGTCCCATGGACATTGATCTTCCAGTCTCGAAAGGTGAACTCTTGTGAAAAAGGTTTACCTGTGAGTATGCTCAAGCAACGTTGGTATGACTTACTGATGATAACCAAGCAGTTTATCACCTGTGAGGGCTGGTATGGTTTCATTTTATTGTACCACCTTCAGCTACTTATGGTTTTCATGGGCTATGAGCTTAATATGCCTTATTACTTGCATAGGAGTCTGTTCAAAATGTCTAAAAGATTTAAACGGAACCAGGCCGATAGCAGCCTTTTTCACTTTGGGTTAATTAAAATGCTTATGGTTTGTCATTTGGGGTTACACCGAGACTGTTGGAATGATTTTCTTATTCACAATAATTTTGAGGACTCAAGCCCACCACAGGTTGACAAACCTGTGGTGAGCGAGAGCAAGTTAGTACCCCTTGTGCCTTACAGTGCTCTGTTACCTAAACCCCTACCCGACTCACCTATTGACCTACCCAACTCTATCACCAAGGATGTGGAAATTGTTAAACCCGTGGATAAAAATCCTAAAACCAAACCTAATATGAATTCTAAAGGTAAGAAGAATGCCCGATTAATCTCTCGCATGGAAAGAAACAAATCGAGACCTCCTGTCAACCTTGACCCTATCATGGTGAGTGAAGATTCCGACTCGGAGGTTGAATGTTACCTAGCAAGTGATTATCCCTATTCTGAAGGTCTATGTAACAAACCCTCATATGACTTTGTCAAAAACCTACCACCTTGCTTGCAAAATGATCCTAATTATTCAGGCATCAAAATGCCTCGCGAAACCCCCGGTGATCATCAAAACCCTCTCCTGTTCTATCTTTAACAGCTTCTCCACCATGTGATCAGTGTGGCTCATGGTTAGAAAGGTATTACCTTGATGTGCCAATGTTGCAGTCCAGAATTCATGCTATGGAAGACCAAGTTGCAAGGCTCACCAGTCAGAAGGCTAAATCGGCATCCATTGATAAGAAACAACGAACAACAGGCTCGATTGTGTTCAAGAACGTGGAGTCGGCTACAACAGTTGTTAATTCAAAATTGGAATAGCTCAAGCAGGCTCACTAGTATGATTATCACCTATTTATATGATAAACTCATAAGCTCTGTTTACAGCGTGGATTTGTTTTGACACATACGCATGTACTATATGCATAATTTTGTTTTGATTAATCGAATTTCGTTTCCTAAATTAGCTTCGATTGGATTTAGCTTTGATTTGATTGATCGTGGTATGGATTTGATTGTTTTAGTTTGGCTTAAATTGGATACTCTGTTGCTTATCGAAGTTGTTAATATCTTTACTAAACACAGGCTGTTTCTGGTATTTCAATTTATAACACAGTCAATGTTTCGATTTGAATTGGTTATAGTCTATACGATATGGTTGGCAATAATGGTTGACTGTTATGATGTTATGATTCCATGTTATTTTCGACCAATTCAAATACCATTTTGTTAAGGCATAACCAAATTGCGAATAGATAGGAGTCATGATTGTTATACCCAACTAATTGATTCGCATTGTTTGACCGTGTTATCATTTCGATTCATATTGCAACAAATATATTTTTTAAATTTGATTTGGGAATGAAAGTGATTATGCCTAGGATTACGATTTGTTTCAATATTTGACTCGGTCACGATTTGTTGCGATTGTTACGTAGTTTATGGTTATCACTGCTGTTGATGGTTACGATCACTATGTGATCCTGTCTGTTGACTATGTAAATGCTCAACGATTGAAATCTATGGCGAAGTTTTATGAATGTCTTATTTGGCTATAATCCTAACAACCTTTCCATATTGGTATTTGATTAAAACAATATGAATCTTATGCACATTGTTACAGTCGTAACAAATCAATTTTAATTGTGTTCGATTATGATTGTATCGATTATGATTTTGTTGAATTACATTGTATCTTATACGATATGATTCACCATTGATTTCATTTGATATGAAACAATCCTGTTATGGTTTGACCATATTTTATGGCAACTAAAAAACAAAGCATTCTTATCTTGTTTCGTTTGAATCCTTTTCGATTTTGTTAATTTGAATGATAAACTCATTGGAATTATAGTGATTCGTTTTGGATATTTATTAAAATAAAATTAAATTGGATTTGATTCTCTTGAAAAGATTTCATCTGATTGCTATCTGGTCCTGTATGTTATTTTAGACTAGCTACAGAATCAGATGATTTTGTAGCTAAGTCTGTAGGATAATTTTTTTATTATTTTGTTACTGAAATATCTTTATAATTTGATATTTGTGTTCTATTGCAGGTAAATTCGAAATTGCAATTGAGTTTATGAGCAGTTAGGAGATATTTCAAAGATTTCACTAGCATTTTGATTTCCTAGTTTAGTGGATTTTGGGATATTTCCCAGATTATGTAAAACATTTTGATATTATCCACAGGGAGGTTTTACCCTGTGGAAAGACTTATAAAAACCTATCATTTTTGTAATAATATTCATCCTCACCCAAGGGAGAACAAGGATAATGGARTTTTAATACAGACTGAAGCAGATTTKGTGTTYTGTCACARCTTTAGCTTCTCATTATATCAATATCTTGTTTCATGTTGTGTATATCAATTTGTTTATGATTTACGACTACTTTAGCTATCTTAATCATGTGCAAATGATATAATTTTAATCACTGTAATCCATATCTGGTTTCTTCCAATTGTATAAAAGACATAACAATTGTTTAGTTCAGTTCGTGAATGACAGGTTTATCTTCTTCATTGATTGAATTATCAAATATAGTTTTTTTCATAACAGGTTTCCCTTATTGCAGAGATTTATACATCTTATGATTGTTATGATTTTTTATGTCTTGTTTGTCCTGTAAACTACTCAAAGAGCAGCACAGTCGATCGTTTACGAGAATCTTTTGGGATCAATCCGGTGCAAGTTTCCTTCCTCTGACCAGCTTAACAGTCATCATACACGGGACAAATTAGGAGCGCTTCCAGGTCAATTAATCTTTTTTTATTGTTTTCATAAGTAGTTTAATTTATATATTATTTTAGTTAGATTTATATTAGATTGTTTAATTTCAGTAAATATATTAGATTGTTTAATTTCAGTAGTTTTATTTCTTTTTCATAAAATATAAAAAATCAAAAAACAT
>ML777425.1:103923-124707 GCA_009831015.1 Picea engelmannii
GAAAAAAGGATAAGAAGAGAAAACAATGTCTATGTGTTAAATGAAGAAAAAGGAGAATGCCACTTAAGAAAATATTATGAAAGTTGGTTGTGGCATATGAGACTTGGACACCTAAATTCTGATCATATAATCAAGATCAGAAACAATGGAGCAGTAAAAGATCTTCCGAATATATCAAATCCATACGACTCTGTTTGTAAACCTTGCTAGATAGGAAAGCTTACTCGCACTCAGTTCAAATCTAAAAACTTACCTTCAATAGAAAAACCTCTCTAGTTAGTACATATGGATTTTTGTGGACCATCAAGAAAACAAGGTACGGGAAAAGAAAACTATTTTATGTTGATTATTGATGATTATTCTAGAATAACGTGGGTTTCCTTTTTGAAGCAAAAATATGAATCATTTGAAAAATTCAAAGTGTTTAAGGCTCTGACTGAGAATCAAACAGGAAAAAGATTGAAGGAAGTAAGGTTTGATAGAGGAGGAGAGTTTAGTTCATGGAACTTCAAAGAGTTTTGTGATAAACATGGGATCAAACGAGAATACACTATTCCAAGAACTCCACAACAAAATGGAGTTGTTGAGAGGTAGAATAGATCACTACAACAAATGACAAGATCAATGATGAATGAAAGGAACATATCTCAAACATATTGGGTAGAAGCAATTCATACAGTTGTTCATATCCTTAACAAAGCACATCTTAGACCACATAGTGACAAGACTCCTTATGAACTATGGTTTGGAAGACCTACTTCAATCAAACATTTTAATGTCTTTGGGAGTAAATGTTATATCAAGAACAATGAAGAAAATAATGGCAAATATGATGACAGGGTTGATGAAGGTATCTTCTTGGGATATGCTACAAACAGTAAAGGGTACAGATATTACAATAAGAGGCTGCATAAACTAGTTGATTGTATAGACATAAAGGTTGATGAAGAAGTCCCAGTTAGGAATGTAAACAGTGCTAAACCAAGCACAAAAGATATAGTTGAAGATGAAGATGAATAGGTCCAAGGATCAGGAAGAGAAGAATCTGAATCAGATGAAGATACGAATACTCAGGCCAAATCAACAAAAAGAAGCAAAATCACCTCTCAGAATTGTTAGAAAGAATCATCCTGAAAATAAGATAATTGGAGATACAAATAAAGGATTTCAAACAAGAAGGAAATTGATTAAAGACTCAGAACAATCTCATGTTGCTTTTTTATCTATGACTGAACCTAAAAAAAATTATGAAGCCATCCAACATGATGATTGGATTAGAGAAATGAATGAAAAGCTTGATCGGATTGAGAAGAACAATACCTGGGAGCTTGTCCCTAGACCTGAAGATAAGAATGTAATAGGTTCCAAATGGGTGTTCAAAAATAAAATGTATCAAAAAGGACAAGTTGTTAGAAATAAAGCCAGATTGGTATGTAAAGGGTATGCACAAGCTCAAGGTCAGGACTTTGATGAAACTTTTGCACTAGTAGCAAGATTGGAGGCCATCAGAATGTTTCTTTCTTATTCATGTCATAAGAACTTTAAAGTTTATCATATGGATGTTAAATCAACATTTCTTAATGGAGATCTAGAGGAAGAAGTATATATGGAGCAACCTGAAGGATTCTCATTGACATATAATCCTAACTATGTTTGCAAGCTAAAGAAGGCCTTATATGGACTGAAACAAGCACCACGAGCTCAGTATTATAGACTGGACAAATTTTTACAAGACAAAGGGTTTAAGAAAGGTATTGTTGACAACAATCTCTACATTAAGTCTGAAGGTGATAATTTACTAGTTGTTTTGGTTTATGTAGATGATATTATTTTTGGTTGTACTAATGAATCATATGTCTAGTGGCTTGCTAACTCTATGCAAACAGAATTTGAGATGTCCATGATAGGAGAACTGCATATTTTCTTGGTTTACAAGTAAATCAGAGTTCTGCATGAATATTTATCTCGCAAGAAAAATATTTGAAAGAGATGTTGAAGAAATTTCAAATGGAGGATTCCTCTCCTGTTAGCACACCTATGGTAGTTGGTTGCAAGCTCAGTAAATATGATATTTCACTGGATGTTGATCAAAGGATATATCTCTCTATGATAGGCAGTCTTTTGTACATCACAACATCCTGTCCTTATATAATGCAAGTTGTTGGAATGGTAGGTCATTATCAGTCAGCTCCTAAACAAAGTCACTTGGTAGTTGTCAAAAGGATATTCAAATACTTGAAGGGGACAATGAATTATGGTCTATGGTATCCAAAAAATCAGAATTTTCAGTTAACTGCTTATTCAAATGCAGATTGGGAAAATTGTGTGGATGAAAGAAAGAGCACCAGTCGAGGTGCCTTCTTCCTGGGTGACTCATTGGTAGCATGGATTAGTAAGAAGAAGGGATCTATTTCCTTATCAACTACAGAAGCAGAGTACATTGTTGCTGCTACTGGTTGCACTCAAATTTTGTGGATGATTCAAACTCTTGCAGATTTGAAGGTAAACTATACTGATCCGATTACAATTCACTGTGATAACAGTAGTGCCATTAGTGTCTCCAAGAATCTTGTTCTTCATTCCAAGACTAAGAATATCCCAATAAAATACCATTTTATCAGAGAACAAGTCACAAATAGAGTTGCTCAGCTGAATTATATCCCTTCCACAAAACATATAGTTGATATCTTTACTAAACCGTTAGCAATGACCCCTTTTGGATATCTTCATCAAAAGTTGGGGGTTATAACTTCTTTCGTCTAATTTGTTCAGTTGATCAGAAGGAGTACTTATAGAATATCTGTTGTATTTCTAAGTTTCTCATAGTTGATAGGGGGAGTATGCACTGCAATGGCTCAGGGGGAGCATGCTTATTCTTTGACATTGATGTCAAAGGGGGAGAAAGTGTGGTAAATTTAAAGGATGCTACAGTGGTATAGTTGCATGTTTTTCAAGGGATTTCCATCAATGCCAAATGGGGAGATTGTTGGTAGGTTTTTAGACAGAGGCAGAGTATGTGTGTTTTTCATTGATTGTGCGTGTTTTTCATTGATGGCGAAGATCAGCATGATCAGATGGTGAAGATCAGCATGAGCAGATGGCGAAGATCAACATGATCAGTATCATAGTGATAATGGAAATATCAACAGTGTAAGCTCATAAGGAGGAAAATAGTCAAAGAACGAAAAAGGTTTCGTTTCGGAGTTTCACATAGTGGGAAATCAAAAGGAAAGAGGTTCAAACTCATGATATGCAACATCACGATAAGATCTTGACCGTTTATTCAAGAAGGACACGTGGTGAAATCATGATATTATCTAGACCGTTGGTTCCATAGGACACATGGCGAAAGATCATCATTTCACTGACTGAAACGTCAAAGGAGCGAAGTGCTCATTTGATTGGCGAGTGGTCATATTTCAAGGTCACATTGTCGAAGGCTTAAGGGAAGGAGCTAATTGCTAAGTTCCATCTCGGATTTTGCAACTTGGAGTGTCAAGACTCTTCATCACAGGAATCACGATATGTGAGATCACAAAAAGATCTGGGCCATCAGATCACCAAGGATTGTGGACCGTTGATCAGGCATGAAGAAGGCTTATGAAGTGGTGAAATCACAATAAGATCTGGATCGTTGATCTAAGAGGGGCATGTGGTGATACATCAGAGCATGACAGAATACCTAAGATGCGAAAGTACGAAATGCATTTTCGAATAAGGTTGTGGTCACAGCCAATGGTTACATCTGTGGAAGATGGAGGAAGCAACTAGGGGTGTTAAGCTCCATCTCGGAGTCTCGACGATCGCGACTTGGATCATAAAGACCCTTCATCACAGGAATCACGATATGCAAGATAGCGATGAGATCTGGACCGTTGGATCATTGGAGATATCGACCGTTGATCAGGCTCAATGAAGTTTATAAGTTAGTGAAATATGAAGCACCTTTTGGCACAGCCTGTGGTCACCGTGAGTGGTCACGTGAGGGGAAGAAGATAGCGATGCTAAGCTCCATCTGGGAGTATCAGCAATCGTGACTTGGAGTGTTGAGATCCTTTATCACATGAATGTCGAGATGAGAGATCACGAAATTCAAATTCTGTTTAGCGCTCGGTCACAACTAGTGGGCATATGAGATAAACACAAAACCCTGCCAATTTAATCCAATGGTGCAGGTGAATTTGAATATGATCGGAGGGCTATTGTTGCACTTCATAGTTAATTAACCAATTACAATTCAGTTAGAAAAATGGATTCATGATACTTAATCGGTTGGCGATTCATTTGTTGAGGCGTTTATTCTCAAGAAGATTCGAGGTGTAACTGATGAGGCGTGTGTGAATAAAAGGAGACATGAAGTGACTGTGTAAGGTTGGTTGTTCTAACCAGAAAAATGTGATGAACGGTAAGAAGAGTAAAATTAAAGGTTGCAGAGCTTGAGATAAAACTCAGAGATGAGTAAAAGTTGTTGAACAGACAGAAGCAAGAGCAAAATAGCAGAATAACATGAAGCATAGCAGAATAGTAGAATAACATGAAGCAGAGTAGAATTGTAGAACAATTTTTGAAGAAGATAAGAATTGCAAAAGAGAAAAGAAGGGGTAAGAATTGAGACACTTGTATTGATTGTTTTTCAATCACTTATTCATAACCATGGGGTTAGGGTGGTGCTAGGGAGGACTGTGGTCCTTTGATATCCAAGTTGGTGCTTGAATATTGGGAGTTGTAGCTTCCATCTAGTTGTGGCTAGAAAAACAGGGTGGCAGGGTGGTTCTTGGGAAAACATAGAGTTTTCTATATGCAAGTTGTTGCTTGTATAAGTGGAAGTAGGTGCTTCCATCCAGTCGGTGTTGGAACACTTAGGGAGTTGGTGCTTCCTTCTAGTGGGTGCTAGAGAAACAAAAGATTTGGTGCTCTCAAACAAGTTGTAACTTGTAAAACAGAGGTAGTAGCCTCACTTTGAGTTGGTTCTCAAACATAGATGATGTACAAAACTTAAAAGACTGCCTATCATTTTGAAGAATAAGAGATTTTCTCCCTTTATGGGTTTCCTCGTGAAAATATGTCTTTGTGTATATCTTATGTGTGATTGATGCTCATTATTTATGGTGTTCATATGATGTATAATATTGATGGTCACTTGATGAAAGATTAAAAATGGTTTAATAGACTTAATATTGTTTAATCACAGTAACAACTGATTCACCCCCCCCCCCCTCTCAGTTTTCTTAGTAATTTCAACAATTGGTATCAGAGAGGGTTCATTTTATTTAAAGGTAGATCTGTAAGCTTAAACATGACAAGTCATGAAGGGACTTCATCCAGTTCACCTCCTCTGTTTGATGGAACCATTTTTTCCTTTTGGAAGGTTAGAATGAGAACATACCTAATGGCCTTAGGTGTTGATGTTTGGGATGTAGTAGATACTAGATATACAAAGCCTGTTCTGCTGGCTTCCAAGGATGATAAGTTAGAATTTATCTTTAATACTAAGGGAATGAATGTTATCTTGAATGGACTTGCAAAAGAAAATTTTGTAAAGGTGATGCATATTCAAACTACTAAAGTAATGTGGGATAAACTTATTAGTAGCTATGAAGGCAATGAGAAAGTAAAAGATGTCAAAATTCAAACATTTAGGTTGAAGTTTGAACAACTAAAGATGAATGAAAATGAAATAGTTAGCAAGTATTTTTTAAGAGTTGAAGAACTTGTGAATGCCATGAAGGGTCTTGGTGAGAAGTTTGAAGAATCAAATTTAGTACAGAAGATTTTAAGATCTTTKCTTGAAAAATTTAATCGAAAAGTCTCTGTAATAGAAGAACTAAATGATCTTAGAACTCTGTCCATTGATCAACTCCTAGGAACTTTAACTATATATGAAATGAGAATCAACAAAGATAAATCCATTACTAGAGAAGCATCTTTTAAAGAATACAAGAACATTGATTCAGATTTAGATGATATTGAGGCAAAATTTGTGAGAAGGTTAAAGAAAGGATCAGGAAAATATAAAGGCAAGCTTCCCTTCAAATGTTTTAATTGTAGTAAGATAGGTCATTTTTCATCTAAGTGTCCCCATCAAAAAAAGGACTAGAAATATGATGATGAAAAGAAGTACAAATTCAAGAAATATAGTAAGAAGAAAAGTTTGTGTGCAAATAATGACAATTCCTCGGAAGACATAGATAGTGATTCATCATGTGAAGACAAAGTGAATGTTTTTATGCTTATGGCTATGGGAGATATTGATGATGAACACACAAGAGGTGAAATGGATGATGAAGAAGTTGTGGTTGATATGAAAGGTCAATTAATCAGTGCTTTGAAAGAAATTGACAGACTCAGATGTAAGAAGAGAAAACAAAAATGGTTGTTGATGCAATTTAAAATGAATGATAAAAAACCTGATGAAGACTTTGCTCTACTAAAAGTGCAGTTAGAAGTGGCAAAGAAAATAGAAGATATTCTAAAACAACAGTTATCAGAGAAGAAAGCAAAGTGTGAAGCCTTAGAAAAAGGGATAGTAAAAAACAGAAAAGAAATGGAGAAGTTTAAGGCATTTTATCACCAAAATCTGTCTAGTATTAAAGCCTCAAAAGAATTAACTTCCATTCTAAATCAGCAAAGGAATCCAAAGTTGAAAGTTGGCTTGGGATATGAATAAGGATAAAGTAGTAATCATTCAAGTAATACATAACCCATCAAGTTTGTCAAATCCTCAAACATTGACAACAGTCACTCTGCAGAAACAAACAAAGAGAATCAACCACCGAGAATGAATGAAGGAAAAATTACCAGAACTGAATCTGTAGATCAGAGAGATTATTGGCATGAAAGAAGTCAACCTCCTAAAAGAAGACAAATTTTTTCAAGGTACAAAGGTTTTTTCTATGGTTATTGTTTTTTCTGCTCTAATTTTGGTCACAAAGCTATAAACTGTTCTATAAGATTTAGATATGAACAATGAAGATATTCAACGAATAAGCATCTTCCACAGCAAAGATCGCGACAACCAAGCAGCAAACAACCTCAGACTATAAATCATATGATGGCTGGGAAAAGGACGCAGGTTAAGCATAACAATAGTTATGAGCATAACAATCGCTATGATCTTCTATTCAGTGAACCAAAATGTTACACCTGTCGTAATTATGGACATAAAGCTGTAGATTGTCTATTAATGAATTACAAGCCATATTTGATTCCCACTGCTGAAAATGTCAAGGTTTGGAAGAAGAAAGTAGATGACAAGTGTGGACTAGTGTTATCAGCCCCAAAAAAAATAAAAATCCTGGTATATTTACAGTGGATGTTCCAAACATATGACTGGACACAAAAATAAGTTTCTAACTTTAAGTGAAAACAAATAAGGGAGTGTAACTTTTGGAAGTGATGCACCAGGAAAACTAAAAGGTAAAGGAATGGTAAGCCCGAGTAATGGAAAAGGAAAAGCTCAAGATGTGTTGTTTGTAGATGGTCTGAAACATAATCTACTAAGTGTCAGTCAAGTTTGTGACAAAGAATTTGAAGTTGTTTTTACTTCTAAAGACTGTAAAATAAATTCTTTGAGTTCAGGACAACTGGTTGCACAAGGGATAAGAACATAAAACAATGTCTATGTGTTAAATGAAGAAAAAGAAGAATGCCACTTAAGAAAAGATGATGAAAGTTGGTTGTGGCATAGGAGACTTCGATACCTAAATTTTGATCATATAATCAAGCTCAGAAACAATGGGGCAGTAAAAGATCTTCCAAAGATATAAAAGACATACCATTCTATTTGTAAACCTTGCCAGATAGGAAAGATTACTCGCACTCAGTTTAAATCTAAAAACTTTCCTTCAACAGAAAAACCTCTCCAGTTAGTACATCTGGATTTATGTGGACCATCAAGAAAAGAAGGTACAGGAAAATAAAACTATTTTATGTTGATTATTGATGATTATTCTATATTAACGTGGGTTTCCTTTTTGAAGGAAAAATATGAAGCATTTGAAAAATTCAAAGTGTTTAAGGCTCTGAATGAGAATCAAACAGGAAAAATATTGAAGGCAGTAAGGTCTAATAGAGAAGGAGATTTTAGTTCATGGAAATTCAAAGAGTTATGTGATAAACATGGGATCAAACGAGAATGAATTATTCCAAGAACTCCACAGCAAAATGGAGTCTTTGAGAGACAGAATAGATTAGTACAACAAATGGAAAGATCAATGATGAATGAAAGGAACATATCTCAGACATATTGGGTAGAAGCAATTCATACAGTTGCTCATATCCTTAACAAAGCACATCTCAGACCACATAGTGACAAGACTCCTTATGAACTATGGTTTGGAAGACCTACTTCAATCAAACATTTTAAGGTCTTTGGGAGTAAATGTTATATCAAGAACAATGATGAAAATATTGGCAAATATGATGATAGGGTTGATGAAGGTATCTTTTTGGGCTATGCTACAAACAATAAAGGGTACAGATGTTACAATAAGAGGCTACATAAACTAGTTGATTGTATAGATAGAAAGGTTGATGAAGAAGTCCCAGTCAAGAATGTAAACAGTGTTGAACCAAGCGCAAAAGATATAGTTGAAGATGAAGATGAATAGGTCCAAGGATCAGGAAGAGAAGAATCTGAATCAGATGAAGATACAAATACTCAGGCTGAAACAAATCAACGGAAAGAAGCAAAATCACCTCTCAGGATTGTTAGAAAGAATCATCCTGAAAATCAGATAGTTGGAGATCTAAATAAAGGAGTTCAGACAAGAAGGAAATTGATTAAAGACTTAGAAAAATCTCGTGTTGCTTTTTTATCTATGACTGAACCTAAAAATTTTGATGAAGCCAACCAACATGATGAGAGCAATGAATGAAAAGCTTGATCATATTGAGAAGAACAATAACTGGGAGCTTGTCCCTAGACCTGAAGATAGAATGTAATAGGTTCCAAATGGGTGTTCAAAAATAAAATGAATGAAAAAGGACAAGTTGTTACAAAAAAAGCCAGATTGGTCTGTAAAGGTTATGCACAAGTTGAAGGTAAGGACTTTGATGAAAATTTTGCACCAGTGGCAAGATTGGAGGCCATCAAAATGTTTCTTTCTTATTCATGTCATAAGAACTTTAAAGTTTATCAGATGGATGTTAAATCAACATTTCTTAATGGATATCTAGAGGAATAAGTATATATGGATCAACCTGAAGGATTCTCATTGATAGATAATCCTAATTATGTTTTCAAGCTCAAGAAAGCCTTATATGGACGGAAAAAAGCACCACGAGCTTGGTGTTATAGAATGGACAAATTTTTACAAGACAAAGGGTTCAAGAAAGGTATTATTGACAACAATCTCTACATTAAGTCTGAAGGTGATAATTTACTAGTTGTTTCGGTTTATGTAGATGATATTATTTTTGGTTGTACTATTGAATCATCTATCCAGTGGTTTGCTAACTCGATGCAAACAAAATTTGAGATGTCCATGATAGGAGAACTGTCATATTTTCTTGGTTTACAAGTAAATCAGAGTTCTGCAGGAATATTTATCTCTCAAGAAAAATATTTGAAAGAGATGTTGAAGAAATTTCAGATGGAGGATTCCTCTCCTATTAGCACACCTATGGTGGTTGGTTGCAAGCTCAGTAAAGATGATATTTCACCGGATGTTTATCAAAGGATATATCACTCTATGATAGGCAATCTTCTGCACATCATAGCATCTCGTCCTGATATAATGCAAGTTGTTGGAATGATAGGTCGTTATCATTCATCTCCTAAACAAAGTCACTTGGTATCTATCAAAAGGATATTCAAATACTTCAAGGGAACAATGACTTATGGTCTGTGGTATCCCATAAATCAGAATTTTTAGTTAACTTCTTATTCAAATGCAGATTGGGCAAATTGTGTGGATGAAAGAAAGAACACCAGTGGAGGTGCCTTCATCCTAGGTGACTCGTTGGTAGCATGGATTAGTAAGAAGAAGGGATCTATTTCCTTATCAACTAAAAAAGTAGTGTACATTGTTGTGGCTACTTGCTGCACTCAGATTTTGTGGATGATTCAAACTCTTGTGCATTTGAAGGTAAACTATACTGATCTGATTCCAATTCACTGTGATAACACTAGTGCCATTAGTGTCTCCAAGAATCCTGTTCTTAATTCCAAGACTAAGCATATCCCAATAAAATACAATTTTCTCAGAGAATAAGTCACAAATAGAGTTGTTCAACTGAATTATATCCCTTCCACAGAACAAATAGTTGATATCTTTACTAAACCGTTAGCAGCGACCCCTTTTGGATATCTTCGTCAAAAGTTGGGGGTTATAACTTCTTTCGTCTAATCTGTTCACTTGATCAGGATGAGTACTTATTGAATATCTGTTGTATTTATAAGTTGCTCATAGTTGACAAGGGGAGTATGCACTGCAACAGCTAAGGGGGAGCGTGTTTCTTCTTTGACATTGATGTCAAAGGGAGAGAAAGTGTGGTAAATTTCAAGGATGCTACAGTGGTATAGTTGCATGTTTTTCAAGGGATTGCCATCAATGCCAAAGGGGGATATTGTTGGGATGTTTTTAGACAGAGGGAGAGTATGCGTGTTTGTCATTGATGGCGCGTGCTTGTCATTGATGGCGAAGATCAGCACAATTAGTAGCATTGCAATAATGGCAAGATCAGCAGTGTAAGCTCAGAAGGAAGAAAAATGTCAAAGCACGACAAAGGTTTCATTTCAGAGTTTCGCATATCGGGAAGTCCTAAGGAAAGAGGTTCAAACTCATGATATGCGACATCGCAATAAGATATTGATCATTGATTCAAGACGGACATGTGGTGAAATCACGATATTATCTGGACCGTTGGTTCCATAGGACACATTGTGAAAGATCATTTTTTCACTGACTGGAACGTCAAAGGAGAGAAGTGCTCGTTTGATTGGCAAGTGGTCATATTTCAGGGTCACATCGTTGAAGGCTTAAGGGAAGGAGATAATTTCTAGGTTCCATCTCGACGTTCACAACTTGGAGTATAGAGACTCTTCATCACAGGAATCGTGATATGTGAGATCATGAAAAGATATGGACCGTCAGATCACCAAGGATTGTGGACCATTGAGAAGGCATGAAGAAGGCTCATGAAGTGGCGAAATCACGATAAGATCTGGATCGTTGATCCAAGAGGGGCATGTGGCAATAGATCAGATCATGAAAAAATACTCGAGACGCAAAAGTGTGAAATGTGTTTTCGAATAAGGTTGTGGTCACAACCAATGGTTACATCTATGGAAGATGGAGGAAGAAGCTAGCGGTGTTAAGCTCCATATCGGAGTCTCGACGATCATGACTTGGAGCATCAAGACCCTTCATCACAGGAATTGCGATATGTAGGATAACGATGAGATCTGGACCATCGGATCATTAGAGATCTCAGTCATTGATCAGGCTTGATGAAGTTTATAAGTTCACAAAATATGAAGGTCCTTTTGGCGCAGCCTGTGGTCACCGTCGATGGTCACCGCTGGTGGTCATGTGAGGGGAAGAAGCTAGCGGTGCTAAGCTCCATCTCGAAGTCTCGAGGATCTCGACTTGGAGTGTTGAGATCCTTTATCACTGGAATGCTGAGATGCAAGATAACGAAATTCAAATTATGTTTAGCGCTCGGTCATAGCTAGTGGGCATATGAGATAAATGCAAAACCCTGTCGATTTAATCCAACAATGCAGGTGAATTTGAATATGATCAGAGGGCTACTGTTGCACTTCATAGTTAATTAATCAGTTATGATTCAGTTAGCAAAATGGATTCATGATTCTTGATCGGTTGGTGATTCAGTTGCTGAGGCATTTTTTCCCAAGAAGATTCGAGGTGTAACTGATGAGGCATGTGTGAATAAACAGAGAGATGAAGCGACTGTGTAAGGTTGGTTGTTCTAACTGGAAAAATGTGATGAACGGTAAGAAGAGTAAAATTAAAGGTTGTAGAGCTTGAGATAAAACTCATAGATGAGTAACAGTTATTGAATAGACAGAAGCAAGAGCAGAATAGAAGAATAGCATGAAGCAAAGAAGAATAGCATAATAGCATGAAGCAGAGCAGAACTGGAGGACAATTTTTGAAGAAGAGAAGAATTATAGAAGAGAAAATAACGGGTAAGAATTGAGACACATGTATTGTTTGTTTTTCAATCACTTATTCATAACCAAGGAGGTATGGTGGTGCTAGGGAGGACTGTGGTCCTTTGATATTCGAGTTGGTGCTTGAATATTGGGAGTTGTAGCTTCCATCTAGTTGTGGCTAGAAAAACAGGGTGGCAGGGTGGTGCTTGGGAAAACACAGAGTTTGCTATATGCAAGTTGGTGCTTGTATAAGTGGAAGGAGGTGCTTCCATCTAGTCGGTGCTGGAACACTCAGGGAGTTGGTGCTTCCTTCTAGTGGGTGCTAGAGAAACTAGAGAGTTGGTGCTCTCAAACAAGTTGGAGCCTGTAAAACAGAGGTAGTAGCCTCACTTTGAGTTGGTGCTCAAACATAGATGATGTACAGAACTTAAAAGACTGCCTATCATTTCGAAGAAGAAGAGGTTTTCTCCCTTTATGGGTTTCCTCGTGAAAATCTGTCTCTGTGTATATCTTATGTGTGATTGCTGCTCATTATTTATGGTGTTCATATGATGTATAATATTGATGGTCACTTGATGAAAGATCAAAAATGGTTTAATAGACTTAATATTGTTTAAGTACAGTAAAAATTGATTCACCCCCCCCCCTCTCAGTTGTCTTAGTAATTTGAACATATCCATCATCTCGTTCCTTTGTTGCATGAGGGCTTCCTCAATCAACAGTTTGAAAGGATCTCCTATCCCGTAATATTTCTTGTCTCCTTCCATGAGAGGTCACTTGGGCGTGTGAGAGCTTTTTTCCTCAAGAGAAGAAATCTCGAGACCCAACTCTTTATACTCTGACCTTGTTGGGGACATGCATTAAGAAAACAAGGAGCAGACCGTTCTGATACCACTAATCTAGATTTTATGAGCAAAACAAAATGACTAGATATTATTAACAGGTCCTTAAAAACAAATAATAGAGATACAGTAAAATTGGTTTTCTATTCAATAAGAAAATAAGCTGAAACTATAAAATGCAGCGGAAACAAGCTTGTTGGAATGGTGGTGGCTTATTTCTGAGAAGAGAAGTGAAAGTTGTGATCATTCGCAAGAAGATTATTACAATGAGGCTATAAAGGCATTTTTACAATAAACAGGAATTCCAAAAACCCTAGACATCCAAAAAACTAACCCTAGGAGATGAAGCACCAAAATTCATGTGGGTCCCGTTTGGGTAAGTTAGTACATCAACTTCCCGGGGTCGTAACGTTTGCATACGATATTCGTTTTAGGTGTATGATAGCTTGTTGGAAAGGTATCATTGAGGAGATTCATTTTGGGGGTTCAATCAAGCATTCTACTATCATTAAGAAGCTCGATCTCGAAAAAACTTCATTTAGGCCCTCAAAATGGCCTCGGAAGTTAAAACCGCTAAAAATAGTAAATTTCCAAAATTGCCAGAAAACTGTTTTGAGTCAGTTGGAAAAGGTGGGTGGACATTGATATCTAGCTGGATAGCCAACTTGGAAAAATCCTCCTTTGACATGGACAGGGTTGATTACTTGGGCTACATCATTGATCAACATGGCCTACATGTGGATCCAACAAAACACAAAGTCATTTGTGACTGGCTAGCCCCAACCACACTCACTGAGCTTCAGAGCTTCTTGGGCCTTGCCAATTTATACCATAGGTTAGTGTTGGGATTCTCTCATATTGCATGGGCCCTTAGCCAAGTAACCAGGGGTGGTGGTAAGTCGAAATTTGTGTGGGTTTGGTCACAACAACAAGTGTTCAATGATTTGAATCAACTCTTGTGATCATCCCCAATAATTTCACTATCAGACCTACAAAAACCCTTTGAGATCGAGACAAATGCTTTAGACTATGCTGTGGGATTCATTCTCACTCAACACGACCACCTTGTGGCTTATCATAGTGAGAAAATATTAGATGTTGTCCATAAGTACCCTAATTACAACGAAGAAATGTACTCCATTGTGCAAGCCTATCGTCGATGGATACATTACATTCTTGGTAAGGAGATAGTCATCCACATCGATAATAAGCCACTATAGTTCATGCAGACACAAGGAAATTTGCAGAATGACCACCATCAGAAGTGGTCCATGTACTTGCAACAATTCCACCTAAACATCAAGAATAAAATGGGAAGCACCAACTTCGTCGTTGATTTTCTTGGCAGACCACCAGTCATGGCACTCACCATGGTGCTATACTCTTGTGCCCATGCGACCTCTGGATGGCCCCAACTCTATGAGATAGTCTCAGACTTTGACACCACCTACTAAATGTTGGGTGCACACATAGTTGTGAATAATTTCCATCTTCAAGATAGGTTGTTGTGTCGTTTGGGCCATATATGCGTTCCATCAAGAGAGTGAGTGAAGTTGATCTAGGAATCCTACTACAATAGCGTGGCAGGACATGTCAGCATCGAAAAGATAGTGGCAATGTTGAAGAAACATTTCTACTGGTCGAAACTTTGACAGGAGGTCAACAAGTATATTAGGTCATGCACTGCCTGCATGATTGCCAAACCATATACTAAGAAAGAGGGCCTATACACCCCTCTTCCTACTCCTAACAGGCCATGGGAATCCATTTCAATGGAGTACATGTCGGGCCTCCCATCCACCAAGCGAGGAAATGACTGTCTTTTTGTGGTTGTGGATCTCTTTTATAATATGGAGATTATGGTCTCTTGCAATAAGAGCATCACAATAGAGGCCACTGCCAAGATCTTATTTGAATGATTCTGGGTACATTTTGGAATCCCACAAACCATTGTCTCGGATTGGGACAATCCATTTCTCAGCACATTCTGGTCAAGCCTCTGGTCACTGTTGGATACCAAGATCACTAAATCCACAGTCTTCCACCCTGAGACAAATGGCCAAACCGAGGTCGTAAATCAAATAATCATGCATATCCTAAGCATGTATAATTCCAAGCACCCTCACACATGGGATGAGAGTCTCCTCTATGTTCAACATAGCTACAACCGAGCCTTGCATAGCTCAAATGACCATATCCCCTTTTAGGTGGGGTTGGGATTCCAACCATTTAGTCCCATAGATGTTTTACTACCCATTGCGGTCACCTCGGTTGACTCATCTCCTGCTCCAGCAAAGGATCCAACGTTATCGAGTTGTCAAAGCAGGGTAGTTCTTACACCAAGGATAGTGGCTCACATGGGGAGAAATTCAGCATAAATTTCCTCATCTGATGGGGGAACTCAATGAAATGGAGACCATTGCTTCCTAAGTGGGGAGGATTCATCCATATGGATTTCGTTGGCCTCCCACCTATTTCAACTGGCTCATTTTGGAAATTTTCCAATTTGGCATTTTTTTCCCTAGTTTTCAGGTCCCTGACTTGCGGGGCTATTTTGAGGCCCTCAACAACATTTTTAGGGCTCTCCACAGTCAAATTGAATTTTGATATATGGAAGCAGAATGTGTATTCCATGGATAGAACTTTCCAATGGGCTATTGTGTGCCTAAAACAAACATTGTATGTAAACATTCTGACCCTAGGAAGTTGATGTACTAACTTACCCAAACGAGGCCCACATGACTTTTGGCGCTTCATCTCCTAGGGTTAGGTTTTTTGAATGTCTATGGTTTTTGACATTCCTACTTATTGTAAAAATGCCTTCAGAGCCTCATTGTATTCATATTCTTGCGAATGAGCACAACTGTCACATCTCTTCTCAAAGATAAGCCACGACCATTCTAGCAAACTTGTTTCCGTTGCATTTTACAGTTTCAACTTATTTCGTTATTGAATAGAAACCAGTTTTACTGCATATCTACTATTATGTGTTAAGCATTTTTTGATAATAATCTTTATTCATTTCATTCTGCAAATATATTCTGGAACACCATGCGCACAAATGGCGCAAATGTTTCTTTAAAATCAATTCCAGGTTGTTGTGTAAAACCTTTTGCAACTAACCTTGCCTTATGCTTCTGCACAGTTCCTTCTACATCTTGCTTGGTTTTATAAATCCAATTGACACTTATCACATCCTTGTCTTCAGGTACATCAACTAATTTCCATGTCTTATTGTTCTCTATGCATTTAATTTATTCATCCATGGCTTGTGCACATACATCATCTTTGACAGATTCTTCAAAATTTAATGGATCATATATTTGTGAAAACAGAGCAAAAACTGAAAAGGAATTTGTTGTTTCAACATTATAGATGTCGTGTATAATTCTTGTATTCATTGGTAACAAACTTGCTAATGTTGGATCTGGAGATGTAGAGCTACTTGGACTGCTTACTGGTGTTTTTTGCATTCTCGATGTGGACTGCGCACCTATTGATCTTACTGGAGTAGTTTGTGATGCGCTTTGTGTCATACTTCCAGGAGTGGAAGGAACTGTGCACTGAATTGTATTTGGTGTTTGAACCACTTCATCCTCTGTGTCATCATGCCCAATAACATCAATAATTTTGATTGTCCTTTCTATGCTTCCATCCCATGCTTTATTCTCCACAAATTGAACATTATGACTGATTATGACTTTCGTTGCAATAGAATCATACAATTTGTATGATATTGTATTTTCAAAGTATCAAAAAAATATACATTTTTGTCCTTTTTTTATCTAGATTCTTTCTCAACTCTTCTAGATCATGTGCATATGCGACACAACAAAATTTTTTTAAGTGTGCCACATTATGTTTCATACCTTTACATGCTTCTTGAGATAGTTTCTTCTTCACACTCTTTGTCGGACATCCATTCATGATGTATACTGCAGTTTCTACTGTCCTAGCCCAATATGAATTTGAAAAATTCTTGGCTGCCAACATATTGTGCACCATTTCCATGATTGTTTGATTCTTCCTTTCTGTGAGACCATTCTATTATGGTGTATACCACGCAATGAATTTCTTGTAGATGCCATGAAATTTACAAAATTTCCAAAACTCTCTTGAAACATATTCTCCTCCTCTTTGAATTATTAGAATCTTGATGTAATAACCACTTTTCTTCTCCATGGGTGATTTGAATTTATGAAAACAACCCAATGCATTAGATTTATGTTTTAGGAAATAAATCCATGTTTTTCTTGATAAATCATCAATAAATGTCAAAAAATTGGTACTTCCTCCTATAGATGGTGTTTGCATTGGTCCACAAATATTTGAATGTACAATTTCCAGTGGAATTTTTTTTCTGTGTGACTTGCCAACTGGAAATTATTCTCTATGCTACTTTCCAAAAATGCAGCCTTCACATATTCTTTCTGGTTTTTCAATTAATGGTAAACCTTTCACCATATCCTTTGTGTGTAGAAGCTTCAAAAATCTGAAGTTTAAGTGAGCAAATTTGAAATTCCATAGTCAGGATTCATCCTACACTTCATATTGGAATGTTTCCTGCATCTATGTGCTATTTTCTTCTTCCTTCCTACTGTGCTTTCTAGTTTTTCCTTCCTTGGAACTATGCACACTTTAAGTTGTAAATGTAGTGTCAGACTGCTCATCTTTTTCTTTATCGACAACTTGCATTGTCTTTTTATTCTTGGTTGAATTCAATGTCAATGGAAACATTATGTTACTTGTCATTTGGATTCTTGAAATAAGACGGTCTTTTGGATATCTATCCATAATCACACAGTGTTTATATTCCATGTAGATTCTATATCATTTATGTAATAATTGTCTTGTGCTCATGAAATTATGATTTAAGAAAGAAACATAATATACATCAGGCATAAAGTTTTTCTCCCCTTGCTTAGTTAAAATGTTTATACTGCCTTTGCCTAAGAAAGTGACTTGGATATATGTTCCAAGTGTATCTTTAGTTTTGAATGACTTATCCAAACTAGAAAACATTGCTACTCTAAGTTTCCTATCATATGATTACTACAACCTGAATCTAAATACCACATGTCACATAGACTTTCTTGAGAGACATTTCATTTAACTGGTGAGACTATAAGCATTGGTTCAACACGCACCATAAACATAGGGTTGGAGGGAATATTTGAGTTGTTTGACTGATCTTTTCCTTGCTTGTTCTAATTATATTGTCTTTTTCTGCACTCATATGCATAATGTCCATACTTTTTATAGTAATGGCACTGAATCTTTGATTTATCAAATTTATGATTACTTAGTTGATTGTTATTTGGATTTTGACCTCTTCCACCAATATTTCTAGGACTAATATTGCATCCACCTCTAGCACAACTTCTTCCTCTGTCTCTAGAGTTATCTCTCCCCCTTCCTCTTCCATGACTTATAGATGACTGCAAGGAAAATGCATTCTCTAATGAAATATTTTACCTATTTAATTTATGTTTATGATTAATGAGGGAGGCTTGTAGCTCATCTAGACTAAACTGACTCAAATCTTTGTTTTCTTATAAATTCACAACAAGGGTATCAAATTTAGGAGGAAGACTCGTAAGTACAATCTCAACAACCTTTCTATCCTCTATGTTTTCTCCATGAGACTTAATCTGGTTTATCAGGCCAATAACATGGGTATAGAATGAATCTACTAAATCTATGTTCTTCATTGACAGAGATTCAAAATCTCTTCTAAGAATTTGTAATTTTGAATTCTTAAATTTCTCCATACCTTGATAAGAGGTTTGTGATATGTCCCATGCTTTATTGGCTTTCTTTGTTGATATAACTCTTGGGGGTATTCTTTCATGCATGGCTTGATGTATGTAAAGCATTGCCTTTCCATCCTTCTTTCTTTGATCTTTCAAAGCATCCTTCTCATCTTGTGTGAGGAAATTTTACGTTGGATTATCCCTTGGTTCCACATAGCCATTTCCAACTATCTCCCATACATATTGTCCCTGAAATAATGCCTTCATGGTTGTAACATACCCAACCACCCACAGGCTGGGAACTCTACCTCAAAACTCACTTCTGAACCAATTTCAAATTCTCATAAAATTAATGCAAAATCAAGAATGAAAGACTCACATGCATTAATCAATATCCACACTACATAATAAAATAAATAAACAACATTCCATTCAAAACAAATTGTTGAAGATATTACACACTCACCTATAATTGTTTTCCTAAGTTTGATAGTCCAATGTTGAGAACGATTCCTTAGATGAGAACATTCTCTCTAGAAAGTATTCCCCTACAATATAGGGTGTTCCTCTTTGGTTCAGAGTCAGTTACACTCAATTATACTAGTGGAAGTCACTCATGCATGGAAATGCCAATTTTATCACCAACAGTTGCATGTGTCTCTCTCACTTCCACACATGTGTCGCAGTTAACTAATGATTGTATGGATAAATTAACTAGGATGAGGTGAAAATTCACTCCAAATGTCTATCAGTGAGTGTCTAGAGCTCTCTATATCACTACTATGCCTCATTAGTTACTCATGTAACCTATATCTATTGTAAATTATTCACTCTTTGAGTGTAGAAAATGGTTAATGCGAATTCTTCCATTCTTTCTCTCTTGCTTCTTGTTTCTCAATTTCTCTCTGCAAATGTGTGTGATATTTTCTAAATAGATATATTATGTGCATTTTCAACACATTTACATGGTATAAGAGCTGATGGACTTCTAAGAAAAAGCTACACCAAATTATTTTTGCAGATATTGAATATTGAAAAACACAGAAAAGATGGATTATTCACTGGCAATACTTCTCACGCCTCATAACTATTTTGAGTGGAAGCCCAAAATTTTGCTTCAGCTTAGATGCAAAGGCTTGTACTAAATAACTATGGCAATGGAAGTATATTCTGATTCCGCTCATGAGAAAAATTATTTTCTCAATAGAAAATATATGGCCAAAAAAGTCTCTTCTTATCTATTTCTCCAAAAATTCTCCACCAAGTATATGATTTCTCAAAAGACTCAACTTCAAATGAATTATGGACTATATTGGAGGTTTTATTTGGGAATAAGGAAGACTGCATGCAAAATTTTGACAAAATAGAGAATGTAGAAAACCCACTAGAAGATAAGTCATCTCAGTTTGAAGAGCCTTCTACATAAGTATCTGCACAAATTTGTATTCCATTAATTGTAGATGATGTCTACTCCATTCCAGGTTTGTTTTATGAATTTCATGTGGAATATATATTTCATGTGTCTCAAGAGTCACATGTAGACACTTTTCCAGGTGTCATGCAGGCACCTTAGAAGTAACATGCATGCATCTCACGAGAAAAAAAGGGAGCCATGCACATCCGATTCAATTATGATATTTTATGAGAAACATTTGTAGAAAAAAAAAATTATATTTGAATTCCTCTCGGAAAAATATCCAATTTCAAAAACATATTTGTCTGAAACGGAGTTCGGGAAGTGAAGTTATGATCGGTTTAAAATAAATAAATAAAAAATCAATGTTTTTTTCTGAAAACGGCTGCATGGTTTTCAAAGTTTCATCCAAACTTTATTTGGATATTCTTCATTACAAGAAGAGAAAGTGGATATGTGTGGACATATCAATGGTGCATCTACTTCATCATATATGTGCATACATCTACATCTTCAAAAAGATCTTCAACGAGAAGAAACTTGCACAGTTGCGAGGTCTTCTTGGAGTGAAATACAGGGTTTCTTAGCAACTTCTTTTTGTTCCTTCTCATATTTTGTTTTATGTATTTTAATTTGAGGAGAGGGGGGGGGGGG
>ML777425.1:136941-153896 GCA_009831015.1 Picea engelmannii
ATTATACATTCATTTGATACAAGTCTAATTTCAGAGGGAAGAAGAAGTAAAAGAAGGCCGGATTTCAAGGGAGGATGAAGTCTTTTGGTGATGTGTTCTAAGGTATGTTATTTTCAGGTCATCTTACCATTTTTGCTATAAATATTTTTCTAGAATGATTCAGATGGTGAAATCGATATGGTATTGAGAAGACATATCAAGGTACCTGTGGTAAAAATTTCAGATTTTGATTCGCTATAATTATGGAGATACACTCTGTGGAATATAGGGTTTGTGACCAGTCCTGAAACTAGTCAATAAACAGGTGTTCCGGGTAAAACAGTCATAACTTTTTCATACAGACTCCAAATGCAGTGGGACCACTTCCATTGGAAATCCTACGGACTTTAGTTTCTTTTTTGCGAGTTTCAGAATCAGATGTTAAATATTGAGCGCGGGGCATGCTGTACAAGTTGGGTCTTCTGAACAGACCGGAATTGAATAAAGTTTTATTATCTCTCATATATTCTTGGGTGGAAGGAAGGGGCAAGGATAGAGAGTTCAAATCTCTCTTTATATTGGAGGATTGTATCTTCCTCTTGTAGGTTTATCCCTCCCTTTACATTTGGAAGCTGTAGCTACCTTTGGAAGTCATTACTTCCCTTGAACAAAAACTATTGATTATTTCTCATATATTGTGCATGGTGTATTATGGTGTATTGGTGTAACTCTTATACTATTGTTCATTTCTCATTGGATATAATTGAATGGTTTAAGTATAAGTTGAAAAAGGTTTTTAAATTGTACTAGATATTGATTCACCCCCCCTCTCAGTATCAACATTTTTTGCATTCAATACTCCTATTTAGATAAAAAAATATCTGTCATATATTGTAACCATATGTTAGTTGTTGAATAACACATTGAGATTTCTTTGGAGTGTGGGTATTTTTTCTTGAATGAAATGGTTTTCTGTTGTGTAATGGTTTTCTATTTATTTCAATTTTTTTGTGATTATCATTGGGAACAATTTGGTTATTTTTTTCTACATATTCTTCTCTCATTAGTTAGTATAAAAATAGTGTTCTGTATTTTTCTTCCTGTTGGACAGTTGGTTGTCATTTATGTCAACCCTTAGTGATTGACGTCAAGCCTTGGAGATTGATGTCAACCCTTGGAGAGGTCAAAAGATGTGGAAAATATTGTTGGAAGAGACAAATGATTGTCATTTGTATTATCAAGATTGATGATGAGTCAATTGGTAACATTTGATGGAGTCCACATGTAGCCCTGGAGGTGTGGTTTTGGTACCCAAATTTTAATGAGGAATATGGAAATGAAGGATGGTATAAATGCAAGAAAGACCCTCATAGATAGATAATACTCATTGTGAATTTTTCGGTGATATGTGAAACGCCATGTGGTTCCTCACAGTTAGGGGGATATGGCCTTGTAAATTTGGAAGCCCCAAAGAGTGTTCAAGAAGCCCCTAGTTGTTTACAAAGGGTAAACTGGTTGTAACAAGAAACCCCTAAAATAAGGAAAGAGATTCCCTAACATTAGTATAAAGACACCTCAAAGACTCTCTCATTTACACACACACACACACTTACATTGAATATCTATCTTTTGAATGTTATGGTTTATCTTTTGGAAAATCTATTAGTGAATATGAGGTTGAATCTGACGTATCAAGTCTAAGGCAACAAAAATCTGAAGGAGTGAAAGTTTTGGAGTTGCATAAAAATGGTAACCCTAGTTTTTTGAGGTTATATAGTGGCTACAGAAGGACAGGTCGTGTACATGCGTGGGATGACGAAGGACAGGTAGTGTACATCCACAAGATGAAAAAAGACAGGTCTCGTACATCTACTGTTCGTAGACATATAGAAGCACAGACATCCATGAGTTGTAGTGGAGGAAAGCACGTATACAAGTGGTCAATAGAAGATCAATTCATGTATATATAAAGGTTCTTGTGAAAGGTTGTGAAAGGATGTTGGTGCCAGGTTTCTGAGGACCGTGGAAGATTCACAGGTTAGTATTATAGAGTATCAGGTTAGCTATAGGATCAGAGGCAATTTTTAAGAGTTCCATTTTTCTGATAGTATCTTATGCTTGGTGATGGTATGGTACATGCTTGAGAGACATTGACACATGATTGAGGCATATATTATGTGCATGGTTTAGGTATATCGATTGAGGTACATTATTGATGCATGTATTGGTTATATTGGTACATGGTGTATGCCATTGATTGAGTGATATAGTATATGGTTGAGACACTTATTATGGTGCCTGGTTGATACATGGTATGGTGTTAATGTACATGATTGATGTACATGGTTGATTTGCATGGTTCAGACATGGTATGATACATGATATGGTACATGGTGGATGTGCATGGTTGGCACATGGTATGGTACATGGTATGGTGTTGAGGTTCATGGTTGATGCATGGTTTGGTATAGGTTGACATCCATGTTTGATGCATGGTTGATGCACTTGTTTTGGTACAATTTTTGGTACACAGTTGATGGTATAGGATGATGGTTTGGTACATGCTTGGTAAAGTCATGTGTTGGTGATGTTGGAAATCTAGTTGAGAGGTGCACCTGGCATATGATCCATGTGATAGGATCTAGTTGAGTATGAATTGATCAGTGACAGGTTGGACATAGTGGCAAGTTATAGGTTCAAGTGACAGAGGTAGTGAAAGTGATAGTGACAGTGACAATGGTAGCGATAGTGGTAGTGATTGTGGTATTGATAGTTGGTATGCACTTATGCTTCAGGGAGACATGATGTGGCAAGAAAAGGGGGTTGTCATCCTTCTGGTTGGTGCCGGAGAATCAGGGAGTTGGAGCTTCCTTCATGTTGGAGCTTGAGGACTAGGTGGTTGTATCCACCTTCCATTTGGATCCGGAGAACCCAGGGGGTTGTATCCTCCTTTTGGTTGGATTCAGAGAATTCAAGGAGTTGTATCCTGTAAATAGGGGGTTTTAGCCTCCTTCTATTTGCAGCTGGAGAATTGGGAAGTTGGTGCTTCCTATGAATGAATTCTTGATATATATAAGAAATGATTTTGTGGTTTTCTCCCATTTGGGTTTCAACGTAAATCTTAGTGTAATTTGTTCCTTGTAATGTTGTTGTGATGATTATTATGATTACATGTTTATGATATATATATTGAATGAAATCATAGATGATACATTGATGATAAACTGTTGAACATTTTTGATAAAGTGAAAGAAAATATATTGTGGTTAAAAGTAGTATAAAGTGCTCATATTGATTCATGCCCCCTTCCTCTCATTATTCCAACAATTGGTATCAGAGCGGGTCCTTCATGAAGTAGTCTAACCACTAGAAAGAGATCATGGAATATACTAAGAATGTGATCCAGATTATTTTGAGAACGACATGAAGGAAGAAATACAACTGAGATATAACAATTAAATACACAAAAATATAGAAGTGAACACAAAAATACAGTGAAACCCAAATTCTATTACTGAATAAGATAGAAAAACACTGTAGAACACAAACTGGAAAAATGGGGTAGCTTATCTCTAAAAAGAAAGAGATGTTGGCTACGCTTCATTCACAAGAAGCTTTACATCACACTCCATTGCATGCTTAAAGGGCCTCCTTCACCTCAATTATATATGAGAGAGTAAGAGGAGAACAATTCCCATGATGCATTTTAGATAAATTGGACTAAGTTTATAAAATTCCATAGGCATGTAAAATACTAGGACTTCCCGTGCAGTCACCCATCCCAGCACTACTCTATCCCAAGCACGCTTAACTGCGAAGTTGTAATGGGATACAGTGCATTAATGCTATGTTGTAGGCATGTACATAATACCATTACATTTTGTCTACAATTAACAAATGAAGATGACATTACATTCTATTCCCCATCAAGAGGGTGAATGTCATGGTTTATCAAAACCACAAGCTCAAAATGGTGATTTAGTGGAAAAGGTGGATGTCCACCGACATTCATCTGGATCATTCCTCCCCCCTTAGGAAGCAATGGTCCCCATTGCGTCAAGTTCCCTTGGGAGACAGGGAGAATTCTTCTAAATATGAAGCTTGGTGCATTTCTTTCCTTACTGAAGAAGTTGTCCTGCTTAGCTTGTGGAAGGATTTCATGAACTTGTTGTTGGAGGGGTTGGATCCATTCAAACAGTCTAGCTGGATGATCTACCTGAGTGTGGGAGGACTCTTTCAGTGAATATGCAACATGAAGAGTATGAAGGGTCCTGTTATAACATTCCTTGAATGGGCAGTGTGGAGGCAACCTCGTAGGTGCAACAAGAACATCTTGGTACTCTTCTACAATCTTTTCAATCTGCTTCTACTAGATAGAAAGGTCCTAGGATGAGGCTGGAGTGGTTGCAGTGTCCTTATGTTCACCTTCTGATCAGATTGTGAAGAGGATAAACTTTGTAGTATGAGAGATTACTTTGTGGCATTGTTTTGGTGGGACAATAGTTGAAACTACCTCTGGTATCTTGTATAGTTGACCCCCCAAAGTAACAATGACACTATGGGTTCGAGACTTGTAAATAGCATGATGCATTCACATATATGGTTGGTCTAATAAAACATCAGAGACTTCTATTGTGGAAACATCACATAATACCTCATCCTGAAAGGGCTTGATGTCATAATACAAGTGACATTGTTGGATGACACAAAGATATTGACCCTGACGAAGGCACCCAATGTTGTATCAATGCAGGTGTGGTGTTGTTGGAAAATCCAACTTCCTGAAAACGTCTACTAGGATGATGGTCTTTTGGCTTCCGCTATCAACAATAAAATGTAGTGGGGTCCCCTTCACCCACATTTGTGAATGGAAGAATCTTCTAGTTGGATTGTTGTAGTTGTGACAATAGTGGGGTTCTGCATCAATGAACTGTCTCCTTTTAGCATTTTTTGAATCAGGGTCCAAGTTGGGGTTTGGATATTTATCTTTGAGCTTGGCCGCCAATGACCGTATTGAGTGACGTTCATCATTGTTATGCCAAGGGCTATTGTGGAACTCACACCACTTTCTGGTGTCTTTCCTAGACTTCTTGTTAACCTTCTGTGCCTGCATGTGGAGCTAGCTCTCTTGAGGTTGGCCTTTCTTTCTCTATCCTTCATTATGTGAGTTAGAGTTTCCTTTTCCATGCTTCTCCCACGTACTCTATTTCTTGAATTTCTTCTCAATTTTGACTACATATCGATAAGAAACTCCCAATGAGGATATGTCTAGAAAATCCATCTTTGTTTGGATGTACCTGTGTACATCACTGCGGTACTTTAAAACCAGGTGTCGCTCAGAGTCTTTAATACCCATATTTGAGTGAAAGGTATGAAAGATGTCGGTGTACTCTAGCACTCCCTGATCTCTTTTCTGACGCAGAGTTGTCCATCTCATGTATTGTTCATCATAGTTTCTAATAGGGTAGAACTCCTCCTTTAGGTCATCTACAAAGGCTTCCCAAGTGGGTTCTCTCCCAATAGTGTAGATTCATCTGTGGTGTACCTCTCCCAGTAACCTTCCCACCAATATCTGACATGGGGAAGGGATTTAAGGAGTGCAAAGGTGATCTTTTCACTGTCAATTTTTTTTTGGACAAAGTAATAACCTTCTAGCATATTCAACCATTTTTCTAGAGCATCTACATCTATTTGGCCTTCAAATAAGGGGATATCAAAACTAATTTGTACCTTGAAGGGTGTCACACTTGGAAAATGGATTCTTTTCTAAGATGTCTCAGCTACTGCCATCGATCGTCTTCGAAGGATCTGAGAAAATTTGTCCATTATCTCGTTCCTATGTCGCATGAGGGCTTCCTTGAGAAACATCCTGAAAGAATATCCTTCTTTGTCATCTCTCTTTTCTTCCACCATGGGAGGTCGTTTAGGCTAGTGAGAATAGTTGTCCTCAAGTGAAACTAGATCTCTCTGTACCCTGACCTCATCAGGGACCTACTTTGATACCACTGATCCGAATTATTTTGAGAACAACATGAAGGAAGAAATATAATCGAGATATAACAATGAAATACAAAAAAATATAGAAGAGACAAAAAAATACAGTGAAACCCAACTTCTGTTACTGAATAAGATAGAAAAACATTGTAGAACACAAACTGGAAAAATAGGGTAGCTTATCTCTAAAAATAAAGAGATGTTGGCTATACTTTATTCATAAGAAGCTTTACATCACACTCCATTGCATTATGAAATGGCCTCTTTCACCTCAATTATATATGAGAGAGGGAGAGGAGAACAATTCTCATGATGCATGTGGGATAAATTGGACTAAGTTTATAAAATTCCATAGGCATGTAAAATATCAGGACTTCGTGGGAAGTCACCCATCCCAGTTCTACTCTATCCCTAGATCGCTTAACTGTGGAGTTATAATGGGATCTGGTGCATTAATTCTATGTTGTAGGCACACACATAAGACCATTACATGATGTCTATAATTAACAAATGAATATGGAATTACATTCTATTCCCCATCAAAATGGTGAATGCCACGGTTTATCAAAACCATGGACTCGAAATGGTGATTCAGTGGAAAAGGTGGATGGCCACCGAGATCCATCTGGATCAGAATGAAGTACCAATGTTTGATGGTCAAAGTGGTCTAGTGTATGAGATATGGAGCATAACAAAAAAAAATTGTAGGCACAGGGATATGGTATTTCCTATTCAATTGTTACAGGATATAATGGTTAAAAGAAACCAAATACTACAACCAAGAAGGAATTGAAGAAGAATAGCAAAATAACAATGGATTTCATCATGGAAATATTACTTGATTCAGTAAAGGACAAAGTGATAAAATGTTCATTAGCTAAAAAACTGTGGAATAAGTTACATAATATATATTCTTTTCCCATCATAGAGTCAAATATTTCTAAAGAAGATGCAGGTAGAAAACAAGAGGTAAGATGCTCATCATGTCAGGAAAATTCAAAAGAAGAAGAGTGTGTAGTTAACATAAGTGAGTTATTTTTCTTTAATTGTGAATAGTGCAAACATCTTTAAATTGAATGCGCTTATTTTAATATTTAAAGTGATGAGAGAGAAAATACCGATGAAATATAAGACAATCCTGAGATTGGAAAGAAAAAGAATCATGAAGCATATTTTAGTCAACAAGAAAGAGAACTTGAAGATGAAATAATCACATTGCATATCCAACTTTAAAAATCAAAGCGAACAAAAGAAGTAATGAGCAATTAGATGTTGAAGAAAGAAGAATCTTATAACTCCAAATCCAAAGAAGTAGAGCAGATGATCATGATGTTAAAGGATCAACTAGAAGAAGCTAGAAGGATTGAAGAAGCTCTCAAGGATCAAAAGCAATGTTTGGAAATCAAAATAGCAACACAAAAGGAAGGAGAGTAAAATAGAGAGAATATATTGACAGACCGTCTTAAGGAAAGAACTGATGACTTAGATTAGCTTGAAGCAGAATTTAGTCAAGAAGAAATAAGACTTGAAAAACAAATCATCTTCTTGAAGATCCAACTTGAATAAGAAAAGTGAATAGAAGAAGGCATGAAGATTCAGATGATGAAGAAAGAAGAAGAGGTTGAAAATATTGAAGAAGAAGATGCCACATTAAGAGTTAAAATCACCAAGCTTAGCAAGAATGTTGAAGAGATAGAAACATCCACATCATCCGTAGAAAATGTTAACGAGAAGCCATCCAGGTTATTAGAAAAGAAGAATGAATAAAAGAGTAAGAGTTATGAAGAAGTAATCAAAGGAAAGAGTCATGGTCAACAAGAATCAAAGAAGAATGAGTATAATAGAGATACATCTTCAATAAGACCTACCGCATTCAGGCAACAAAGAAGCTTCAACCATGATGAAGAGATCCACAGAAGAGAAGATCTTGATCAACCAAGGAAAAGATTTATAAGGACTACACAACAAAAAATATCATTCACTCCGAGGTATGTAAAGTTATTTTATGGTCATTATTTTTATTGTACTAACTTTGGAAATGAGATTGCAGATTGCAGAGCATATGAAAAACATGTTCAAACAAGAAAAGCTTATGTGGCCCCACATGACATTGAATGTTACAAGTACCATAACTATGGACACATAGCTCGTGATTATAGAAGAATGATGTATACTTCTTTAATAAATAACATCGATATCAGATATAAGAATGTTTGGAAAAGAAAACAAAAACATGAAAATGAAGATCAGATGAATGAAGGACACCTAGAACTCATACTCTCGGGATTGGAAATAGTACGAGATGAAGACAAATGTACAAGGAAAAAGAAAGATGACGTATATAGGAAGGTTTGGAGAAGAAATAAAATACAAGAAGAACATGTGAATAAAAACCAAGTCCCGGAGATTGCAGGATTTACAGGTTCAAGAGCTTGTACTTTCAAGAATTGTAGTGTAAGATCAATACACGGGAAGAAAGGAAGAAGTCATAGTTCAGAAAGATGATGAGTCTACAAACAAAGAGGAATATTACTCGGCATGAGAGAGAGTATTTTTTTGAGCCATCTTGCTTGGAGACTCCCAGTAAATATGAATATTAAACATGGGGAATCAGTGCAGTAGTATGATATTTCAAGATGTAAGAAGTGATTACAGAGACAGATTCAAAGAAGTTAGATAGCATAATTACATAGTAACATATTGATAGATTGAGAAGTAGTGTTCCCTCATAGTTGTTAGTTGGTAGTTACATAGGAAGAAGTTTATGATTGTACTAAGGGAGAGATATCTTCAGTACAGGTTATTATAGAGACACAGAGTTTGGTTTTCAGATAGAGAAGATCAATGGACATATTTTATTCAATATGATAAATAGGAACATGTGATGGTCAGTTGTAGAATATCCAAGTGAAGCCTTCATAATAGTTTAGTGACAAATGGGTCAACATTGTCGACATTTGAGTAGCAAGGTTATGGATAATTTCTGACATATGGATAGAGATGGATTTGTGAGATTCTTAGCAGATATAGGAAACACGGTTCAAATGCATAGCAACATATTTACAATTTGAATCAGTGGAATTAGTTAGTCATAGAAAGGAAAAACAATAAAAGGAAAAAAATAACAGGGAAAGAGAAATCGCCAACAAAAGCTATATCATCAGAAGGAAATCATTGAACAATGTGATCAAGTGAACATGATAAGTTATTGAAGAAATCAAGTAATGAATTCTTTTTATATATGTCATTTAATTTCAAGAGGAAGCTCTAATGGACAATAAGAAACACTGGAAGAGAGGAAATGAAACATGTACAAGTAGCCCTACATCATTCTACACAACATCCTGCGGAGAATTCAAGTCATCAGAGAGAGAGATCCAGAAAGGAATATTAGTAGCATACAAACAAGGAGACATACCCACAAGGGGAGCTATTATTTTACCCATGATTTATTATAGAAGGTACAATGATAGAAGGAGACATATCGACAGGGGGAGTTATCCATTTTTGTGAAAAATGGAGAGAAAGAACATATGCATGAAGATAGGGGGCACAACCCCAAAGGGAGTCACTCTTTGCTAGAGAGAAGAGGAACTTGGAAACATGTAAAGAGAAAGAAAAAAGACATGAAGATAGGGGAGATTCCCTGAGGAGAGATACCCTTTGCCAATGATGTCAAAAGGGGAGAGATAGAAACATTGATGATGAACGGTGATCATAGGGGAAGAATGAGAATGAGTTTTTCCATTTCTAAGCATTTTCATCAATGCCAAAGGAGGAGATTGTTGGACAATTGGTTTGGACAATTGGTGGTCATTGATGTTAACCCTTAGCGATTGATGGCAATCCTAGGAGAGGTCCAAGATGTGGATGAGATTCTTGGAAGAGACAAGTGATTTCCATTTGTATAATCAATATTGATGATGAGTTAGTAGGGAGCATTTGATGTAGTCTACATGTAGCCCTAGAGGTTTGGTTTTGGTACCCAACATTGAATGAGGAATATGGACATGAAGGATAGTGTAAATTCATGCAGCACCCTCATAGATGGATAGAACTTGTCGTGCAATTTTCAGTGATATGTGGAATGTCATGTGGTTCCTCATGGTTAGGGAGATATGGCCTTGTAAAATTATAAGCCCCTAGTTGGTTAGAAAGAGTAAAGTGGTTGAAACAAGAAACCCCTAAAATAAGGAAAGAGGTTAGGTAGAATTAGTATAAATACACCTCAAAGAGTCTCTCATTTACACACACACACACACACACTTACATTGAATATCTATATTGTGAAAGTTATAGTTTATCTTTTGGCAAATCTATTAGTGAATCTGAGGTTGAATCTCACGTATCAAGTTTGAGGAGAAAAGATCTGAAGGAGCGAAAGCTTTGGAGTTGCAGAAAACTGCCAACCCTAGTTTTCTGAGGTTATACATGGGCTACAGAAGGACGGGTCGCATACATATGCGAATTGAAGAAAAACACGTAGCATACATCCGTGGGCATAGATCAATTACATGAATAAAGAAGCATCGTGAGATGTAGTGGAGGAAAGCACCTATACACACACTTAGTAGAAGAGAAAGTTATGTATATGTAAAAGGGCTTGTGAAAGGTTGTGAAAGTATGTTGGTACCAGGTTGTTGAGGAATGTGGAAGACTTGAGTTACAGGTCAGTATTACAAGTACCACGTTGAAATATAGATAATTTTTAAGAGTTACATTTATGTGATAGTATCTTATGCTTGGTGATGGTATGGTACATGCTTGAGAGGCATTGACACATGCTTGAAGCACATCTTAGGTGTATGGTTGAGGTATATCTCTTGAGGTACATTGTTGATGCATGTATTGGTTATATTGGTACATGGAGTATGACATGATTGAGTGATATATTACATGGTTGAGACACTTGCTATGGTGCATGGTTGGTACATGGTATGGTACATGATTGGTGCATGGTATGATACATGATAATGTACATGGTTGATGTGCATGGTTGGCACATGAAATGGTACATGTTTGGTGTTGATATGCAAGGTTGATGCATGGTTTGGTACATGTTAAGGTGCATGGTTGATGCACAGTAGGGTTGGTGCATGGTTGATGCACTTGTTGTGGTACAGTTTTGCAATACTTTGTGTAATTGTAAATCAATTTTTGTTTGAAACTATTAATGCAAACAAATTTCAATATCATGCAAACAAATTTCGATATCATATCCGATGCGTCTGGATTCTTTGAATCAGCCATGAATCGAAGAAAGCACCAATAGCGATGCTAAAGATAAAGAATCACCATAAATATGGCGGGATTGTACAGATACAAATGATGTGACAAGGGGACCCTCTCCGTCTCTTTCTGAATTATATTATGTCCAGCCTTTAGCTATGTATACAATGATCTCACCCCATGAATGGTAGACTGAGCTGTACAATTTTTTATTTAGAATGGACAGAAAGGAGATATAGTAGCATAAAAAAGGTAGAAGATCCCAGCTAAGCTACAAAAATGTTTTGAAATATTGAATGCAAATCTAGTATATTGTTGTTTGGTGCTTCAATGGCTACTTCCATGTTTGAATCCACCAAGAATGTTGATGAATACAATTACATGAAGGGCGTGAAATATATGGCCGACTCTGGTTCTTTGAGTTCAGTGCCGATTAAATATGTGTTCCCACAGGATAGTCGCCCGTTAGCAGCAGAAGTCGTAGAAGGTGAAAGTATATCAATCATAGATGTGTCTGCCCTAGATAAATCCTCGGAGGAACGACTGGAGGCAATCAGATTGGGGTTTCTTTCGGGTAATAAAGATGAATCTTAACCCTAATTTTGATATTAGATATAGTCTACATGTATCCCTAGAGGTTTGGTTTTTGTACCCAACATTGAATGAGGAATATGGACATGAAGGACAGTGTAAATGGATGCAACACCCTCATAGATGGATAGAAATTGTCGTGCAGTTTTTGGTGATATGTGGAACAACATGTGGTTCCTCATGGTTAGGGAGATATGGCCTTGTAAAATTAGAAGCCCCTAGTTGGTTAGAAAGAGTAAAGTGGTTGAAACAAAAAACCCCTAAAATAAGAAAAGAGGTTAGGTAGAATTAGTATAAATACACCTCAAAGAGTCTCTCATTTACACACACACACTTACATTGAATATCTATCTTGTGAAAGTTATAGTTTATCTTTTGGCAAATCTATTAGTGAATTTGAGGTTGAATCTCATGGGCTACAGAAGGACAGGTTGCATACAATGCGGGTTGAAGAACAACACGTAGCATACATACGTGGGCATAGGTCATGTACATGAATAAAGAAGCATCATGAGATGTAGTGGAGGAAAGCGCCTATACACACACTTAGTAGAAGAGAAAGTTGGGTATATGTAAAAGGGCTTGTGAAAGGTTGTGAAAGTATGTTGGTACCAGGTTTTTGAGGAATGTGGAGTACCACGCGAAATATAGATAATTTTTAAGAGTTACATTTATGTGATAGTATCTTATGCTTGGTGATGGTATGGTACATGCTTGAGAGGCATTGACAGATGCTTGAGGCACATCTTAGGTGCATGGTTGAGGTATATCTCTTGAGGTACATTGTTGATGCATGTCTTGGTTATATTGGTACATGGATTATGACATGATTGAGTGATATATTATATGGTTGAGACAGTTGTTATGGTGCATGGTTGGTACATGGTATGGTACAGGATTGGTACCTGGTATGATACATGATAATGTACATGGTTGATGTGCATGGTTGACACATGGGATGGTACATGGTTTGGTGTTGAGACACATGGTTTGGTACAGGTTAAGGTTAAGGTGCATGTTTGATGCACAGTAGGGTTGGTGCATGGTTGATGCACTTGTTGTGGTACAGTTCTGTGTAATTGTAAATCAAGTTTTGTTTGAAACTGTTAATGCAGACAAATTTCGATATCATATCTGATGCGTCTGGATTCTTTGAATCAATCAGGAATCGAAGCAAGCACCAATGGCGACGCTAAAGATAAAGAATCACCATAAATATGTCGGGATTGTACAGATACAAATGATGTGACGAGGGGACCCTCTCTGTCTCTTTTTGAATTATATTATGTCCAACTTTTACCTATGTATACAATGATCTCACCCCATGAATAGTAGACTGAGCTGTATAATTTCTGATTTGGAATGGACAGAAAGGAGATATAGTAGCATAAAAAAGGTAGAAGATCCCAACTAAGCTACAAAAATGTTCTGAAATATTGAATGCAAAGCTAGTATATTGTTGTCTGGTGCTTCCATGGCTACTTCCATGTCTGAATCCACCAAGAATGTTGATGAATACGATTACATGAAGGGCGTGAAATATATGGACGACTCTGGTTCTTTGAGTTTAGTGCCAATTAAATATGTGTTCCGACAGGATAGCCGCCCGTCAGCAGCAGAAGTTGCAAAAGGTGAAAGTATATCAATCATAGATGTGTCTGCCCTGGATAAATCCTCGGAGGAACGACTGTAGCCAATCAGATTGGGGTTTCTTTTGGGTAATAAAGATGAATCTTAATCCTAAGTTTGATATTAGATATAGTCTACATGTAGCCCTAGAGGATTGGTTTTGGCACCCAACATTGAATGAGGAATACGGACATGAAAGACAGTGTAAATGGATGCAACACCCTCATAGATGGATAGAACTTGTCATGTAGTTTTTGGTGATATGTGGAACACCATGTGGTTCCTCATGGTTAGGGAGATATGGCCTTGTAAAATTAGAAGCCCCTAGTTGGTTAGAAAAAGTAAAGTGGTTGAAACAAGAAACCCCTAAAATAAGAAAAGAGGTTAGGTAGAATTAGCATAAATACACCTCAAAGAGTCTCTCATTTACACACACTTACATTGAATATCTATCTTGTGAAAGTTATAGTTTATCTTTTTGCAAATCTATTAGTGAATCTGAGGTTGAATCTCATGGGCTACTTGCATACAACGCGGGTTGAAGAACAACACTTAGCATACATACGTGGGCATAGGTCATGTACATGAATAAAGAAGCATCGTGAGATGTATGTAGTGGAGGAAAGCGCCTTTACACACACTTAGTAGAAGAGAAAGTCGTGTATATGTAAAAGGGCTTGTGAAAAGTTGTGAAAGTATGTTGGTACCAGGTTGTTGAGAAATGTGGAGTATCATGCGAAATATAGATAATTCTTAAGAGTTACATTTATGTGATAGTATCTTATGCTTGGTGATGGTATGGTACATGCTTGAGAGGTATTGACAGATGCTTAGGCACATCTTAGGTGCATGGTTGAGGTATACTTTTTGAGGTACATTTTTTTATACATGTCTTGGTTATATTGGTACATGGAGTATGATATGATTGAGTGATATATTATATGGTTGAGACATTTGTTATGATGTATGGTATGGTACAGGATTGGTACATGATAATTTACATGGTTGATGTGCATGGTTGACACATGATATGGTACATGGTTTGATACAGATTAAGATTAAGGTGCATTGTTGATGCATAGTAGGGTTGGTGCACTTGTTTGTGGTACAATTCTGTGTAATTGTAAATCAAGTTTTGTTTGAAACTGTTAATGCAGACAAATTTGGATATCATGCAGACAAATTTCGATATCATATCGATGCGTCTGGATTCTTTGAATCAACCAGGAATCGAAGCAAGCACCAATGGCGACGCTAAAGATAAAGAATCGCCATAAATATGTCGGGATTGTACAGATACAAATGATGTGATGAGGGGACCCTCTCCGTCTCTTTCTGAATTATATTCTGTCCAGCCTTTAGCTACGTATATAATGATCTCACCCCATGAATAGTAGACTGAGCTACGTATACAATGATCTCACCCCATGAATAGTAGACTGAGCTGTACAATTTCTGATTTAGAATGGACAGAAAGGAGATATAGTAGCATAAAAAAGGTAGAAGATCCCAGCTAAGCTACAGAAATGTTCTGAAATATTGAATGCAAAGCTAGTATATTGCTGTCTGGTGCTTCCATGGCTACTTCCATGTCTGAATCCACCAAGAATGTTGATGAATACGATTACATGAAGGGCGTGAAATATATGGCCGACTCTGGTGCTTTGAATTCAGTGCCGATTAAATATGTGTTCCCACAGGATAGCCGCCCGTCAGCAGCAGAAGTCACAGAAGGTGAAAATATACCAATCATAGATGTGTCTGCCCTGGATAAATCCCCAGAGGAACGACTGGAGGCAATCAAGTGTCTCGCTCAGGCGTGTGCAGATTGGGGTTTCTTTCGGGTAATAAAGACAAATCCCAGCTTTGTTGTTTTAACCCTAAGTTTGCCTAGATACATTTTAGTTCAAATTCACATAATGAATTATGAGTTGAAATCAATTTATATCAGCACCAGAAAATCCTCTACCAGATCTATAGAGTACCTTACTTTTATTTGATGTCGTTGCAATCAGAAAGCACCAATTTCTGGGCGTCTTCTGTGAAACAATTAAATCCTCATATTTACAGTAGTTTTAGTTGATTTAATTGAAATTAGATGAATAAAATATTTCTTTATTTAATCAATTTATTATTTAAATTGTAATTATGATCATCTCTATTGATTCAAAAGTCACAAATCATATTTAAATTACAATTTTAAAATGATAAAATTGAGAATTTAAGTGATTTTTACATTCATTTTGCATTTCTGGTTATAGTTGGACTGTAAAATGCACCCACCAGCATTATACAACAAACAGAGCAACACAAAAATTGGAGTGTAAAATCCACCCACCAGCATTATACAACACACAAAATTGGACTACAAAATCCACCCACCAGCATTATACAACACCCAAAATTGGACTATAAAATCCACCCACCAGCATTATACAACACACAAACAGACTTAGGGTGGATGAATTACGCTGCCCCTCATCATTTGTCCTCTAGCTTGTATTTTAAAGGGAAAGCACGTGCTAATAAGTTTTCTTCGGAGCAGGTAGTTAATCATGGCATTCAGGAATCTCTGATTTCCAGTATGTTAGATGCAGCCCATCAATTCTTCTCCCTCTCCTCAGAAGAGAAGTTAAAGTATGAGAGCGAAGACGTGCTGAATCCGGTAAGATATGGCACAAGCTACAATGTGAAAGTGGACAAGTTTTTCAATTGGAGAGACTATTTAAAGCATTTCTCTTATCCTCAACTGCACACACCCGATAATCCCCCAAATTACAGGTATGATCTCGATCCAACATTTGATTTATTTCGTTAATTTTCAATGAGCCCAGCACTTATGGTAATCACCTCTATGGCCGTAGAGAGGTTGCAGGAGAATACTTCAAAGAAACCAGGAGATTAGCTCTGAGATTGATGGCAGCAATATCTGAAAGCTTGGGACTGAAGTCAGATTACATACCAACGGTCTTCAAAGATGGTATTCAACTGAGTGTACTAAACTTCTATCCCCGGTGTCCAGAGCCAGACCAAACCATGGGCTTTGCACCCCATTCTGATCAAGGTGGCCTCAATATTTTATTGCAAAACGAGGTGGGGGGTCTGCAAGTGCGGCATGATGGGCGTTGGGTGGCCGTTGAGCCCTCTCCCAATACCTTAGTTGTGAACGTTGGTGAACATATGGAGGTGAATTATTTTTTGGTTTTTTTTTAAAGATTTGTGCAATGATAGAGACATCAGATTATTAATTTGAGTAGCTTCTTTTGTTTTTTATTTTCATTGACAGATTGTGAGCAATGGGAGATACAAGAGCGTGGAGCACAGAGCTGTCGTGAACGCAGAGAAAACAAGAATTTCAATTGCAGCACCAAATGGGCCTGCTATGGATGCTCCAATATTTCCTGCTCCCCAACTAATAGATGAAACTCACCCACCATTGTATAAATCCATGCTGTATGGCGAATATCTGAGACATCAGCAAAGCACAGAGCTCAGAGGCAAAGGAAATTTAGATTCGGTCAAGATTGCGAGAG
>ML777425.1:168564-195821 GCA_009831015.1 Picea engelmannii
TGTAGAACACAAACTGGAAAAATGGGGTAGCTTATCTCTAAAAAGAAAGAGATGTTGGCTACGCTTCATTCACAAGAAGCTTTACATCACACTCCATTGCATGCTTAAAGGGCCTCCTTCACCTCAATTATATATGAGAGAGTAAGAGGAGAACAATTCCCATGATGCATTTTAGATAAATTGGACTAAGTTTATAAAATTCCATAGGCATGTAAAATACTAGGACTTCCCGTGCAGTCACCCATCCCAGCACTACTCTATCCCAAGCACGCTTAACTGCGAAGTTGTAATGGGATACAGTGCATTAATGCTATGTTGTAGGCATGTACATAATACCATTACATTTTGTCTACAATTAACAAATGAAGATGACATTACATTCTATTCCCCATCAAGAGGGTGAATGTCATGGTTTATCAAAACCACAAGCTCAAAATGGTGATTTAGTGGAAAAGGTGGATGTCCACCGACATTCATCTGGATCATTCCTCCCCCCTTAGGAAGCAATGGTCCCCATTGCGTCAAGTTCCCTTGGGAGACAGGGAGAATTCTTCTAAATATGAAGCTTGGTGCATTTCTTTCCTTACTGAAGAAGTTGTCCTGCTTAGCTTGTGGAAGGATTTCATGAACTTGTTGTTGGAGGGGTTGGATCCATTCAAACAGTCTAGCTGGATGATCTACCTGAGTGTGGGAGGACTCTTTCAGTGAATATGCAACATGAAGAGTATGAAGGGTCCTGTTATAACATTCCTTGAATGGGCAGTGTGGAGGCAACCTCGTAGGTGCAACAAGAACATCTTGGTACTCTTCTACAATCTTTTCAATCTGCTTCTACTAGATAGAAAGGTCCTAGGATGAGGCTGGAGTGGTTGCAGTGTCCTTATGTTCACCTTCTGATCAGATTGTGAAGAGGATAAACTTTGTAGTATGAGAGATTACTTTGTGGCATTGTTTTGGTGGGACAATAGTTGAAACTACCTCTGGTATCTTGTATAGTTGACCCCCCAAAGTAACAATGACACTATGGGTTCGAGACTTGTAAATAGCATGATGCATTCACATATATGGTTGGTCTAATAAAACATCAGAGACTTCTATTGTGGAAACATCACATAATACCTCATCCTGAAAGGGCTTGATGTCATAATACAAGTGACATTGTTGGATGACACAAAGATATTGACCCTGACGAAGGCACCCAATGTTGTATCAATGCAGGTGTGGTGTTGTTGGAAAATCCAACTTCCTGAAAACGTCTACTAGGATGATGGTCTTTTGGCTTCCGCTATCAACAATAAAATGTAGTGGGGTCCCCTTCACCCACATTTGTGAATGGAAGAATCTTCTAGTTGGATTGTTGTAGTTGTGACAATAGTGGGGTTCTGCATCAATGAACTGTCTCCTTTTAGCATTTTTTGAATCAGGGTCCAAGTTGGGGTTTGGATATTTATCTTTGAGCTTGGCCGCCAATGACCGTATTGAGTGACGTTCATCATTGTTATGCCAAGGGCTATTGTGGAACTCACACCACTTTCTGGTGTCTTTCCTAGACTTCTTGTTAACCTTCTGTGCCTGCATGTGGAGCTAGCTCTCTTGAGGTTGGCCTTTCTTTCTCTATCCTTCATTATGTGAGTTAGAGTTTCCTTTTCCATGCTTCTCCCACGTACTCTATTTCTTGAATTTCTTCTCAATTTTGACTACATATCGATAAGAAACTCCCAATGAGGATATGTCTAGAAAATCCATCTTTGTTTGGATGTACCTGTGTACATCACTGCGGTACTTTAAAACCAGGTGTCGCTCAGAGTCTTTAATACCCATATTTGAGTGAAAGGTATGAAAGATGTCGGTGTACTCTAGCACTCCCTGATCTCTTTTCTGACGCAGAGTTGTCCATCTCATGTATTGTTCATCATAGTTTCTAATAGGGTAGAACTCCTCCTTTAGGTCATCTACAAAGGCTTCCCAAGTGGGTTCTCTCCCAATAGTGTAGATTCATCTGTGGTGTACCTCTCCCAGTAACCTTCCCACCAATATCTGACATGGGGAAGGGATTTAAGGAGTGCAAAGGTGATCTTTTCACTGTCAATTTTTTTTTGGACAAAGTAATAACCTTCTAGCATATTCAACCATTTTTCTAGAGCATCTACATCTATTTGGCCTTCAAATAAGGGGATATCAAAACTAATTTGTACCTTGAAGGGTGTCACACTTGGAAAATGGATTCTTTTCTAAGATGTCTCAGCTACTGCCATCGATCGTCTTCGAAGGATCTGAGAAAATTTGTCCATTATCTCGTTCCTATGTCGCATGAGGGCTTCCTTGAGAAACATCCTGAAAGAATATCCTTCTTTGTCATCTCTCTTTTCTTCCACCATGGGAGGTCGTTTAGGCTAGTGAGAATAGTTGTCCTCAAGTGAAACTAGATCTCTCTGTACCCTGACCTCATCAGGGACCTACTTTGATACCACTGATCCGAATTATTTTGAGAACAACATGAAGGAAGAAATATAATCGAGATATAACAATGAAATACAAAAAAATATAGAAGAGACAAAAAAATACAGTGAAACCCAACTTCTGTTACTGAATAAGATAGAAAAACATTGTAGAACACAAACTGGAAAAATAGGGTAGCTTATCTCTAAAAATAAAGAGATGTTGGCTATACTTTATTCATAAGAAGCTTTACATCACACTCCATTGCATTATGAAATGGCCTCTTTCACCTCAATTATATATGAGAGAGGGAGAGGAGAACAATTCTCATGATGCATGTGGGATAAATTGGACTAAGTTTATAAAATTCCATAGGCATGTAAAATATCAGGACTTCGTGGGAAGTCACCCATCCCAGTTCTACTCTATCCCTAGATCGCTTAACTGTGGAGTTATAATGGGATCTGGTGCATTAATTCTATGTTGTAGGCACACACATAAGACCATTACATGATGTCTATAATTAACAAATGAATATGGAATTACATTCTATTCCCCATCAAAATGGTGAATGCCACGGTTTATCAAAACCATGGACTCGAAATGGTGATTCAGTGGAAAAGGTGGATGGCCACCGAGATCCATCTGGATCAGAATGAAGTACCAATGTTTGATGGTCAAAGTGGTCTAGTGTATGAGATATGGAGCATAACAAAAAAAAATTGTAGGCACAGGGATATGGTATTTCCTATTCAATTGTTACAGGATATAATGGTTAAAAGAAACCAAATACTACAACCAAGAAGGAATTGAAGAAGAATAGCAAAATAACAATGGATTTCATCATGGAAATATTACTTGATTCAGTAAAGGACAAAGTGATAAAATGTTCATTAGCTAAAAAACTGTGGAATAAGTTACATAATATATATTCTTTTCCCATCATAGAGTCAAATATTTCTAAAGAAGATGCAGGTAGAAAACAAGAGGTAAGATGCTCATCATGTCAGGAAAATTCAAAAGAAGAAGAGTGTGTAGTTAACATAAGTGAGTTATTTTTCTTTAATTGTGAATAGTGCAAACATCTTTAAATTGAATGCGCTTATTTTAATATTTAAAGTGATGAGAGAGAAAATACCGATGAAATATAAGACAATCCTGAGATTGGAAAGAAAAAGAATCATGAAGCATATTTTAGTCAACAAGAAAGAGAACTTGAAGATGAAATAATCACATTGCATATCCAACTTTAAAAATCAAAGCGAACAAAAGAAGTAATGAGCAATTAGATGTTGAAGAAAGAAGAATCTTATAACTCCAAATCCAAAGAAGTAGAGCAGATGATCATGATGTTAAAGGATCAACTAGAAGAAGCTAGAAGGATTGAAGAAGCTCTCAAGGATCAAAAGCAATGTTTGGAAATCAAAATAGCAACACAAAAGGAAGGAGAGTAAAATAGAGAGAATATATTGACAGACCGTCTTAAGGAAAGAACTGATGACTTAGATTAGCTTGAAGCAGAATTTAGTCAAGAAGAAATAAGACTTGAAAAACAAATCATCTTCTTGAAGATCCAACTTGAATAAGAAAAGTGAATAGAAGAAGGCATGAAGATTCAGATGATGAAGAAAGAAGAAGAGGTTGAAAATATTGAAGAAGAAGATGCCACATTAAGAGTTAAAATCACCAAGCTTAGCAAGAATGTTGAAGAGATAGAAACATCCACATCATCCGTAGAAAATGTTAACGAGAAGCCATCCAGGTTATTAGAAAAGAAGAATGAATAAAAGAGTAAGAGTTATGAAGAAGTAATCAAAGGAAAGAGTCATGGTCAACAAGAATCAAAGAAGAATGAGTATAATAGAGATACATCTTCAATAAGACCTACCGCATTCAGGCAACAAAGAAGCTTCAACCATGATGAAGAGATCCACAGAAGAGAAGATCTTGATCAACCAAGGAAAAGATTTATAAGGACTACACAACAAAAAATATCATTCACTCCGAGGTATGTAAAGTTATTTTATGGTCATTATTTTTATTGTACTAACTTTGGAAATGAGATTGCAGATTGCAGAGCATATGAAAAACATGTTCAAACAAGAAAAGCTTATGTGGCCCCACATGACATTGAATGTTACAAGTACCATAACTATGGACACATAGCTCGTGATTATAGAAGAATGATGTATACTTCTTTAATAAATAACATCGATATCAGATATAAGAATGTTTGGAAAAGAAAACAAAAACATGAAAATGAAGATCAGATGAATGAAGGACACCTAGAACTCATACTCTCGGGATTGGAAATAGTACGAGATGAAGACAAATGTACAAGGAAAAAGAAAGATGACGTATATAGGAAGGTTTGGAGAAGAAATAAAATACAAGAAGAACATGTGAATAAAAACCAAGTCCCGGAGATTGCAGGATTTACAGGTTCAAGAGCTTGTACTTTCAAGAATTGTAGTGTAAGATCAATACACGGGAAGAAAGGAAGAAGTCATAGTTCAGAAAGATGATGAGTCTACAAACAAAGAGGAATATTACTCGGCATGAGAGAGAGTATTTTTTTGAGCCATCTTGCTTGGAGACTCCCAGTAAATATGAATATTAAACATGGGGAATCAGTGCAGTAGTATGATATTTCAAGATGTAAGAAGTGATTACAGAGACAGATTCAAAGAAGTTAGATAGCATAATTACATAGTAACATATTGATAGATTGAGAAGTAGTGTTCCCTCATAGTTGTTAGTTGGTAGTTACATAGGAAGAAGTTTATGATTGTACTAAGGGAGAGATATCTTCAGTACAGGTTATTATAGAGACACAGAGTTTGGTTTTCAGATAGAGAAGATCAATGGACATATTTTATTCAATATGATAAATAGGAACATGTGATGGTCAGTTGTAGAATATCCAAGTGAAGCCTTCATAATAGTTTAGTGACAAATGGGTCAACATTGTCGACATTTGAGTAGCAAGGTTATGGATAATTTCTGACATATGGATAGAGATGGATTTGTGAGATTCTTAGCAGATATAGGAAACACGGTTCAAATGCATAGCAACATATTTACAATTTGAATCAGTGGAATTAGTTAGTCATAGAAAGGAAAAACAATAAAAGGAAAAAAATAACAGGGAAAGAGAAATCGCCAACAAAAGCTATATCATCAGAAGGAAATCATTGAACAATGTGATCAAGTGAACATGATAAGTTATTGAAGAAATCAAGTAATGAATTCTTTTTATATATGTCATTTAATTTCAAGAGGAAGCTCTAATGGACAATAAGAAACACTGGAAGAGAGGAAATGAAACATGTACAAGTAGCCCTACATCATTCTACACAACATCCTGCGGAGAATTCAAGTCATCAGAGAGAGAGATCCAGAAAGGAATATTAGTAGCATACAAACAAGGAGACATACCCACAAGGGGAGCTATTATTTTACCCATGATTTATTATAGAAGGTACAATGATAGAAGGAGACATATCGACAGGGGGAGTTATCCATTTTTGTGAAAAATGGAGAGAAAGAACATATGCATGAAGATAGGGGGCACAACCCCAAAGGGAGTCACTCTTTGCTAGAGAGAAGAGGAACTTGGAAACATGTAAAGAGAAAGAAAAAAGACATGAAGATAGGGGAGATTCCCTGAGGAGAGATACCCTTTGCCAATGATGTCAAAAGGGGAGAGATAGAAACATTGATGATGAACGGTGATCATAGGGGAAGAATGAGAATGAGTTTTTCCATTTCTAAGCATTTTCATCAATGCCAAAGGAGGAGATTGTTGGACAATTGGTTTGGACAATTGGTGGTCATTGATGTTAACCCTTAGCGATTGATGGCAATCCTAGGAGAGGTCCAAGATGTGGATGAGATTCTTGGAAGAGACAAGTGATTTCCATTTGTATAATCAATATTGATGATGAGTTAGTAGGGAGCATTTGATGTAGTCTACATGTAGCCCTAGAGGTTTGGTTTTGGTACCCAACATTGAATGAGGAATATGGACATGAAGGATAGTGTAAATTCATGCAGCACCCTCATAGATGGATAGAACTTGTCGTGCAATTTTCAGTGATATGTGGAATGTCATGTGGTTCCTCATGGTTAGGGAGATATGGCCTTGTAAAATTATAAGCCCCTAGTTGGTTAGAAAGAGTAAAGTGGTTGAAACAAGAAACCCCTAAAATAAGGAAAGAGGTTAGGTAGAATTAGTATAAATACACCTCAAAGAGTCTCTCATTTACACACACACACACACACACTTACATTGAATATCTATATTGTGAAAGTTATAGTTTATCTTTTGGCAAATCTATTAGTGAATCTGAGGTTGAATCTCACGTATCAAGTTTGAGGAGAAAAGATCTGAAGGAGCGAAAGCTTTGGAGTTGCAGAAAACTGCCAACCCTAGTTTTCTGAGGTTATACATGGGCTACAGAAGGACGGGTCGCATACATATGCGAATTGAAGAAAAACACGTAGCATACATCCGTGGGCATAGATCAATTACATGAATAAAGAAGCATCGTGAGATGTAGTGGAGGAAAGCACCTATACACACACTTAGTAGAAGAGAAAGTTATGTATATGTAAAAGGGCTTGTGAAAGGTTGTGAAAGTATGTTGGTACCAGGTTGTTGAGGAATGTGGAAGACTTGAGTTACAGGTCAGTATTACAAGTACCACGTTGAAATATAGATAATTTTTAAGAGTTACATTTATGTGATAGTATCTTATGCTTGGTGATGGTATGGTACATGCTTGAGAGGCATTGACACATGCTTGAAGCACATCTTAGGTGTATGGTTGAGGTATATCTCTTGAGGTACATTGTTGATGCATGTATTGGTTATATTGGTACATGGAGTATGACATGATTGAGTGATATATTACATGGTTGAGACACTTGCTATGGTGCATGGTTGGTACATGGTATGGTACATGATTGGTGCATGGTATGATACATGATAATGTACATGGTTGATGTGCATGGTTGGCACATGAAATGGTACATGTTTGGTGTTGATATGCAAGGTTGATGCATGGTTTGGTACATGTTAAGGTGCATGGTTGATGCACAGTAGGGTTGGTGCATGGTTGATGCACTTGTTGTGGTACAGTTTTGCAATACTTTGTGTAATTGTAAATCAATTTTTGTTTGAAACTATTAATGCAAACAAATTTCAATATCATGCAAACAAATTTCGATATCATATCCGATGCGTCTGGATTCTTTGAATCAGCCATGAATCGAAGAAAGCACCAATAGCGATGCTAAAGATAAAGAATCACCATAAATATGGCGGGATTGTACAGATACAAATGATGTGACAAGGGGACCCTCTCCGTCTCTTTCTGAATTATATTATGTCCAGCCTTTAGCTATGTATACAATGATCTCACCCCATGAATGGTAGACTGAGCTGTACAATTTTTTATTTAGAATGGACAGAAAGGAGATATAGTAGCATAAAAAAGGTAGAAGATCCCAGCTAAGCTACAAAAATGTTTTGAAATATTGAATGCAAATCTAGTATATTGTTGTTTGGTGCTTCAATGGCTACTTCCATGTTTGAATCCACCAAGAATGTTGATGAATACAATTACATGAAGGGCGTGAAATATATGGCCGACTCTGGTTCTTTGAGTTCAGTGCCGATTAAATATGTGTTCCCACAGGATAGTCGCCCGTTAGCAGCAGAAGTCGTAGAAGGTGAAAGTATATCAATCATAGATGTGTCTGCCCTAGATAAATCCTCGGAGGAACGACTGGAGGCAATCAGATTGGGGTTTCTTTCGGGTAATAAAGATGAATCTTAACCCTAATTTTGATATTAGATATAGTCTACATGTATCCCTAGAGGTTTGGTTTTTGTACCCAACATTGAATGAGGAATATGGACATGAAGGACAGTGTAAATGGATGCAACACCCTCATAGATGGATAGAAATTGTCGTGCAGTTTTTGGTGATATGTGGAACAACATGTGGTTCCTCATGGTTAGGGAGATATGGCCTTGTAAAATTAGAAGCCCCTAGTTGGTTAGAAAGAGTAAAGTGGTTGAAACAAAAAACCCCTAAAATAAGAAAAGAGGTTAGGTAGAATTAGTATAAATACACCTCAAAGAGTCTCTCATTTACACACACACACTTACATTGAATATCTATCTTGTGAAAGTTATAGTTTATCTTTTGGCAAATCTATTAGTGAATTTGAGGTTGAATCTCATGGGCTACAGAAGGACAGGTTGCATACAATGCGGGTTGAAGAACAACACGTAGCATACATACGTGGGCATAGGTCATGTACATGAATAAAGAAGCATCATGAGATGTAGTGGAGGAAAGCGCCTATACACACACTTAGTAGAAGAGAAAGTTGGGTATATGTAAAAGGGCTTGTGAAAGGTTGTGAAAGTATGTTGGTACCAGGTTTTTGAGGAATGTGGAGTACCACGCGAAATATAGATAATTTTTAAGAGTTACATTTATGTGATAGTATCTTATGCTTGGTGATGGTATGGTACATGCTTGAGAGGCATTGACAGATGCTTGAGGCACATCTTAGGTGCATGGTTGAGGTATATCTCTTGAGGTACATTGTTGATGCATGTCTTGGTTATATTGGTACATGGATTATGACATGATTGAGTGATATATTATATGGTTGAGACAGTTGTTATGGTGCATGGTTGGTACATGGTATGGTACAGGATTGGTACCTGGTATGATACATGATAATGTACATGGTTGATGTGCATGGTTGACACATGGGATGGTACATGGTTTGGTGTTGAGACACATGGTTTGGTACAGGTTAAGGTTAAGGTGCATGTTTGATGCACAGTAGGGTTGGTGCATGGTTGATGCACTTGTTGTGGTACAGTTCTGTGTAATTGTAAATCAAGTTTTGTTTGAAACTGTTAATGCAGACAAATTTCGATATCATATCTGATGCGTCTGGATTCTTTGAATCAATCAGGAATCGAAGCAAGCACCAATGGCGACGCTAAAGATAAAGAATCACCATAAATATGTCGGGATTGTACAGATACAAATGATGTGACGAGGGGACCCTCTCTGTCTCTTTTTGAATTATATTATGTCCAACTTTTACCTATGTATACAATGATCTCACCCCATGAATAGTAGACTGAGCTGTATAATTTCTGATTTGGAATGGACAGAAAGGAGATATAGTAGCATAAAAAAGGTAGAAGATCCCAACTAAGCTACAAAAATGTTCTGAAATATTGAATGCAAAGCTAGTATATTGTTGTCTGGTGCTTCCATGGCTACTTCCATGTCTGAATCCACCAAGAATGTTGATGAATACGATTACATGAAGGGCGTGAAATATATGGACGACTCTGGTTCTTTGAGTTTAGTGCCAATTAAATATGTGTTCCGACAGGATAGCCGCCCGTCAGCAGCAGAAGTTGCAAAAGGTGAAAGTATATCAATCATAGATGTGTCTGCCCTGGATAAATCCTCGGAGGAACGACTGTAGCCAATCAGATTGGGGTTTCTTTTGGGTAATAAAGATGAATCTTAATCCTAAGTTTGATATTAGATATAGTCTACATGTAGCCCTAGAGGATTGGTTTTGGCACCCAACATTGAATGAGGAATACGGACATGAAAGACAGTGTAAATGGATGCAACACCCTCATAGATGGATAGAACTTGTCATGTAGTTTTTGGTGATATGTGGAACACCATGTGGTTCCTCATGGTTAGGGAGATATGGCCTTGTAAAATTAGAAGCCCCTAGTTGGTTAGAAAAAGTAAAGTGGTTGAAACAAGAAACCCCTAAAATAAGAAAAGAGGTTAGGTAGAATTAGCATAAATACACCTCAAAGAGTCTCTCATTTACACACACTTACATTGAATATCTATCTTGTGAAAGTTATAGTTTATCTTTTTGCAAATCTATTAGTGAATCTGAGGTTGAATCTCATGGGCTACTTGCATACAACGCGGGTTGAAGAACAACACTTAGCATACATACGTGGGCATAGGTCATGTACATGAATAAAGAAGCATCGTGAGATGTATGTAGTGGAGGAAAGCGCCTTTACACACACTTAGTAGAAGAGAAAGTCGTGTATATGTAAAAGGGCTTGTGAAAAGTTGTGAAAGTATGTTGGTACCAGGTTGTTGAGAAATGTGGAGTATCATGCGAAATATAGATAATTCTTAAGAGTTACATTTATGTGATAGTATCTTATGCTTGGTGATGGTATGGTACATGCTTGAGAGGTATTGACAGATGCTTAGGCACATCTTAGGTGCATGGTTGAGGTATACTTTTTGAGGTACATTTTTTTATACATGTCTTGGTTATATTGGTACATGGAGTATGATATGATTGAGTGATATATTATATGGTTGAGACATTTGTTATGATGTATGGTATGGTACAGGATTGGTACATGATAATTTACATGGTTGATGTGCATGGTTGACACATGATATGGTACATGGTTTGATACAGATTAAGATTAAGGTGCATTGTTGATGCATAGTAGGGTTGGTGCACTTGTTTGTGGTACAATTCTGTGTAATTGTAAATCAAGTTTTGTTTGAAACTGTTAATGCAGACAAATTTGGATATCATGCAGACAAATTTCGATATCATATCGATGCGTCTGGATTCTTTGAATCAACCAGGAATCGAAGCAAGCACCAATGGCGACGCTAAAGATAAAGAATCGCCATAAATATGTCGGGATTGTACAGATACAAATGATGTGATGAGGGGACCCTCTCCGTCTCTTTCTGAATTATATTCTGTCCAGCCTTTAGCTACGTATATAATGATCTCACCCCATGAATAGTAGACTGAGCTACGTATACAATGATCTCACCCCATGAATAGTAGACTGAGCTGTACAATTTCTGATTTAGAATGGACAGAAAGGAGATATAGTAGCATAAAAAAGGTAGAAGATCCCAGCTAAGCTACAGAAATGTTCTGAAATATTGAATGCAAAGCTAGTATATTGCTGTCTGGTGCTTCCATGGCTACTTCCATGTCTGAATCCACCAAGAATGTTGATGAATACGATTACATGAAGGGCGTGAAATATATGGCCGACTCTGGTGCTTTGAATTCAGTGCCGATTAAATATGTGTTCCCACAGGATAGCCGCCCGTCAGCAGCAGAAGTCACAGAAGGTGAAAATATACCAATCATAGATGTGTCTGCCCTGGATAAATCCCCAGAGGAACGACTGGAGGCAATCAAGTGTCTCGCTCAGGCGTGTGCAGATTGGGGTTTCTTTCGGGTAATAAAGACAAATCCCAGCTTTGTTGTTTTAACCCTAAGTTTGCCTAGATACATTTTAGTTCAAATTCACATAATGAATTATGAGTTGAAATCAATTTATATCAGCACCAGAAAATCCTCTACCAGATCTATAGAGTACCTTACTTTTATTTGATGTCGTTGCAATCAGAAAGCACCAATTTCTGGGCGTCTTCTGTGAAACAATTAAATCCTCATATTTACAGTAGTTTTAGTTGATTTAATTGAAATTAGATGAATAAAATATTTCTTTATTTAATCAATTTATTATTTAAATTGTAATTATGATCATCTCTATTGATTCAAAAGTCACAAATCATATTTAAATTACAATTTTAAAATGATAAAATTGAGAATTTAAGTGATTTTTACATTCATTTTGCATTTCTGGTTATAGTTGGACTGTAAAATGCACCCACCAGCATTATACAACAAACAGAGCAACACAAAAATTGGAGTGTAAAATCCACCCACCAGCATTATACAACACACAAAATTGGACTACAAAATCCACCCACCAGCATTATACAACACCCAAAATTGGACTATAAAATCCACCCACCAGCATTATACAACACACAAACAGACTTAGGGTGGATGAATTACGCTGCCCCTCATCATTTGTCCTCTAGCTTGTATTTTAAAGGGAAAGCACGTGCTAATAAGTTTTCTTCGGAGCAGGTAGTTAATCATGGCATTCAGGAATCTCTGATTTCCAGTATGTTAGATGCAGCCCATCAATTCTTCTCCCTCTCCTCAGAAGAGAAGTTAAAGTATGAGAGCGAAGACGTGCTGAATCCGGTAAGATATGGCACAAGCTACAATGTGAAAGTGGACAAGTTTTTCAATTGGAGAGACTATTTAAAGCATTTCTCTTATCCTCAACTGCACACACCCGATAATCCCCCAAATTACAGGTATGATCTCGATCCAACATTTGATTTATTTCGTTAATTTTCAATGAGCCCAGCACTTATGGTAATCACCTCTATGGCCGTAGAGAGGTTGCAGGAGAATACTTCAAAGAAACCAGGAGATTAGCTCTGAGATTGATGGCAGCAATATCTGAAAGCTTGGGACTGAAGTCAGATTACATACCAACGGTCTTCAAAGATGGTATTCAACTGAGTGTACTAAACTTCTATCCCCGGTGTCCAGAGCCAGACCAAACCATGGGCTTTGCACCCCATTCTGATCAAGGTGGCCTCAATATTTTATTGCAAAACGAGGTGGGGGGTCTGCAAGTGCGGCATGATGGGCGTTGGGTGGCCGTTGAGCCCTCTCCCAATACCTTAGTTGTGAACGTTGGTGAACATATGGAGGTGAATTATTTTTTGGTTTTTTTTTAAAGATTTGTGCAATGATAGAGACATCAGATTATTAATTTGAGTAGCTTCTTTTGTTTTTTATTTTCATTGACAGATTGTGAGCAATGGGAGATACAAGAGCGTGGAGCACAGAGCTGTCGTGAACGCAGAGAAAACAAGAATTTCAATTGCAGCACCAAATGGGCCTGCTATGGATGCTCCAATATTTCCTGCTCCCCAACTAATAGATGAAACTCACCCACCATTGTATAAATCCATGCTGTATGGCGAATATCTGAGACATCAGCAAAGCACAGAGCTCAGAGGCAAAGGAAATTTAGATTCGGTCAAGATTGCGAGAGGTGCGACAAGATGAACAGCCCATTAATCAGCCCATACGCTGTACATTGTATATTCAGTCTTGTCTCCCAGTTTAAAGTCGGTTTAGGGTATTATTCCGATAGAGAGGTCTGGTTCTACAAACTTGCTTATAATTTCTCACGGTCTTTGTTGAATGAATGAGTAGTGTAGATTATTAGTCCGAAGGCGTTTTAAGGGTATTATTCCTGTAGATAGGTTTTTTTCTACAAAGTTGCTTATAATTTCTCACGGACTTCGTTGAGTGGGTTAGTGTATATTATTAGTCCGTGCCTTTTAGGTTGGGATTCCAGGACGGAGGTTGTTTTTTTTGGAACTTGACATTAGTTTGGAGTAAACAGACACAATCTCAAAAACAATCTCATGAAGCTAATTTTTAATGTATTAAGATTATTTTCAAGTTTACAACAGGGTTAGAGATAGTATATACCATGATTGTTTTCGGTACCATGATTGATTACTTTTAAATCGGTAGCAATAGGATTAGGGATAGTATATACCATGATTGTTTTCTGTGCCCATTTTTATGATATATATCTTTATGATATCATCAATCGATGGTGCTTTTGCCTATGCCATGAACTTTGCACTGTTTTCAAAGCAACTGCCACCTTTCATACCTGGTGCAAAGACCTTTGCACCATTTTCACTGCAACAGCCACCTTTCATATCTGCTGCACAGACACAACATTATGTATTCAGCGTGTATTATGTAGAAGAACGGAGGTAAATCGGGGTTCGGGCTTCGGAGTTTACAAACATCCAATGCAAACAAACCAAACAACAATACCCGAATCGCGAAATGCGAACAAGTTGTGGGCCCAGCACTTAGGGGTTTCGGCGTTTACAAACGCTCCATATACAAGGCTGATTGCCGAATCTGCAGAAACAAAACAAAATTATAATCGCCGAATTGCGAAAAACGCGAATAAGCTTTGGGCCCACCACTTCGAGTTCATGGTTCGTAATCGGTAAAATCAAATAATTAGTGCGTTTACTCAAATTAAAAGAAATATAACGAATTCGATCATTCCTAAGAAATATAACGAATTCGATCAAGGAATGAGATGAGTTTACAAACTCAATAAAAAACAAAATATAAACGGAGACAATACCTCCGAATGCACAATAGCGAATTCTATTCAAAATGTTTTCAAGATCTATTTGGATTACAATTAGTTTATGGTATTTAAACATTAATATAAATTCAAAAATTGCTCTTTCGATCTTCTAAAAGATTTAATCAAGGCAGTGTTGGTGTCTGGTTGCCTTGAAAGGTTAAGGCGGTCACCATTTAAGGTAATGTAAGACAAAATTGTAATCGATGGTTAATCTTCGAGTCTTGAAGGATCAAGACGACCACCGACTCATCGTTTACACAGAGGCGGTGAAATGATTACTTTCTGACATATTCAACTTCTTCATCTCAGGGAATATGGAGCTATAAGCAGAGACTCAACAACTTTAGTAGTTGCATTTGATCCAATAGAACCAACAGATGTATAGTCTCTTCTAAAAGATCCTTCCCATGTTCCCACCACAACTTTCATTTTCCTTGTTCCAGGTCTAGATAGAAATGCGGAGCTAGATATTGATCAAGGCTTAGAAGAAGATGTTAATCGGCATTGTGTGATCACTTGGTGGAAAAGGCCACTACAGTTGAAGACGAGCAATATATGTAACTCTTTCTTAATGACTAGGAGCCACCGCCTTGTGACATCCCAAAACCTGACCTTGTTACAGATCCACCCTTTACAGACCATGAGCTCCTAAAGGACATCCTGCAAACGTTACTCTGCTCTCTATTGAAGATTCGAACATAAGGCTAAGGGAAGCTTCGTTGGCTTGCAAGTATGAGCTATTAAATTTGTATGGAACTTGGAGGAACAACCTCACAGTAGAAACATATGGCAACTAAATATGTATTCAATGGGCACGAGTACAATAGTGTAATTTGTGAAATGGCGCGCTACTATATATAGTTTATTGTGCATGGTTAATGCTAGTGTAAAACAAATGTGCGACTATGTGGAAAACCTGAAAAGAGAGTTGTCCACCCACTACCACAACATAAAAGTGTTTCACTCATAGCATCTGTTGTATTTTAGAGGAAAAACTAATTCTATGCTCATGTTTCAACTATAGTAGAAGCTTACAAAGTCACTTACAAAACAAATACATGGGTGTGCCTTGAAGTGGCTCTTGCCTCACATAGTTGTTCATTTGAGATTTATATTTATTTGGACAGTTTTTCTTTTGGTTCTTTCATTTCTAGCTAAAATGTTTCTCTTGATAAGCTAATCAGATGTCCAACACTCCTTTCTTGCCTCAAATAGTTGATACATTCATTTGAGATTCATATTTATTTGTACAGTTTTTCTTTTGGTTAAAAAATTTCTCTTGATAGGCTAATCAAACGTCCAACACTCCTTTCTTGCTTCAAATAGTTGGTAAATTCATTTGAGATTCATATTTATTTGTACAGTTTTGCTTGTGGTTCTTTTATTTCCAGCTAAATTTTTTCTCTTGATAGGCTAATCAAACATCCAACACTCATTTAGAAAAAGATACCTTCATATTTCTAAACCCTTTCGATAACTAGACTCCCTCTTATGTTGCAAGGATATGGTAGCAGCATAATACGATTCAACATTGTGTGCAAATTTTAGTGTCGTGGGCTTAATCCTTTGATTATCTCGACTCTACAACACTGCGTGGCATAGTTACGAAAGACCGCGCAGTGTTAAACTCTTCGTCACTACTCTCAAGACTTACCACGTAGTTGAGAGACTACTCATAATACTGCGCGTTGTGATAAAACACTTAATGAAACGATTTCTACACATTGTGATAATATTTATAACATGAAATCAAAAACATAACGACCATTCAAAAATATGTCAACACACAAATTACTTCATATATATTATTAAACTTGAGCGTTGCACGTGAATACAAAATACAAAATTATATCGAGTTTAGGCTCCAACACCTTCTGCAAACTTTACAAAACTAGATCTTGAGCTCTCACACTTTTCAGACTCCTCACAATTGTTGTTGTTGCTAACTATCAACTAACACACTCTATCTTCCTCTGTTTTGACTACCTACAGACTCGAACATATATAGATAAAGACAAAGACTTCTTGTAGAAGAAAAATTGACTTAAGCAATAAAGAAAACAATAATATATATTTAACAAAGCTCCAAAAAGATAAAGATTGGCTTATTAAATAACTCTCTTGCTTGTTGACTAAGAAAACTAAGTTTGTGTAAATGTAGAGCTCACTAATTTGAAACTTCTAGATTGACTGACTCATTGATTCGATGGAGGCGTAAATCTCACCGAATTGTAATTAATATTTTCAACGCTCCCCCTTAATTATAAGTAGGTGGGATTAAAACAATTTACATCAAAAATTTGAATTGAAATGAACTGTCATACATCTGTGACTATGCCAACTCCTCGACAACTGCGCAGTTTCTGAAATGCATTTCTTGCCAAATCTTTTGTAAATATATCTGTTCCTTGTTCTTTAGACCTACAAAACTCTAAAAAACATTCTTTGTTATTCACTAATTCTCTGATAAAATGATACCTTGTATCAATGTGCTTGGTTTTCTTGTGAAACACATGGTTCTTGGATAACATGATGGCTAAATTGTTGTCACAAAATATTGTAGTTGGTTCATGTTGTTCTTACATCAAATCTTTTAAAATTCTTCTCATCTAAATTTCTTGACAGGTTGCGCTTGTAGGTACAACGTTCTCGGCTTTTGCTGAAGAAAGATTCACAATGGGTTGCTTCCTTGATGCCCATGACACAATGCATGTTCCAAAATAAAATGTGTACCTAGAGGTACTTTTCCTGTCATATATGTTGCCTCCACAATCACTATCAGTGTATCCAACAAGTTTGAAATCTTCTGAAGTAGAATACATTATGCCAATTTTTTCTTTTTCATTCACATATCTCAAGATTCTTTTACCTACCTTCCAATGTGATTCTCTTGGAGTTTCCATGAAACTTGAAATTAGGCTCACTCCATACATAATATCAGGTCTTGTTTTTGTTAGATACATAAGACTACCTACGATCCTTTTAAAGAGAGTAGGATCGACCTTGGACCCTTCATCTTCTTTGCTTAGCTTCAATCTTGTTATGACTTGTGTAGGGGCTGCTTTGGATTTTATCATGTTGAATCTTTTCAAAATTTCATGTGCATACGTATATTGTGAAATAAATATACCATCGTTGGACTGGTGAACTTCAATACCCAGAAAATATCTCATAAGCCCCAAATCAGTCATTTCAAATTCATCCTTCATGACTAACTTAAATTATTTTATGCCAAAATCACTTGTAAAAATCAAATCATCTACACATAAGCAAATAATCAACATATTACCTTGTTGATTGGATTTGATGTACAGTGTTGGCCCACATTCACTTCTCTGAAATCCATTTTGAATGAGATAGGAATCTATGTGATTGTACCAAGCCCTCAAAGATTTTTTTAAGCCGTAGAGTTCCTTCTTAAATCAGTATACTTTGTTTTCTTGTCCTCAAATCTCATAGCCTTGTGGTTGTTACAAATATACTTCTTCTAAATGTCCATTCAAAAATTCTCACTTAACATCTATTTAATAAATAGACCATTTATTCTGTGCAATAATGGATAACACAATTCTGACTGCGTCCATGCGCGCAACTAATGTAAATGTTTCATTAAAATAAATTCCAGGTTATTGTGTACAACCTTTTTCAACTAACCTTTCCTTATGCTTCTGCACATTTCCTTTTGTATCTTGCTTGGTTTTATAAATTCATTTGACACTTATCACATTCTTGTCTTAAGGTACATCAATTAATTTCCATGTTTGCTTGTTCTCTATGCCTTTAATTTCTTCATCCATGGCTTGTGCCCATACATCATCTTTGTCAACTTCTTCAAAATTTAATGGATCATATATTTGTGAAAACAGATAAAAAACTAAAAATGAATTTTTTGTGTCAACATTATAGATGTCACGCAGACTTCTTGTCTTCATTGGTAACAAACTTGCTAATTTTGGATTTGGAGATGTAGAGCTACTTGGACTTCTTATTGGTGTTTGTTGCGCTCTTAGTGTGGATTGTGTGATAACTTGATGGAAAGGTCCACTACATTTCATGACGAGCAAGGGCCACTACAATTCAAGGCTTCAAATAAGATGTTAATCGACATTGTGTGATAACTTGGTGGCAAGGGCCACTACAGTTCAAGACGAGCAATATATGTAACTCTTTCTGAATGACTAAGAGCCTCTGCCTTGTGACATCCCAAAACCTAACCTTGTTGCAGATCCACCCTTTGCAGAACATGAGTGCCTAAAGGACATCCTGCAAACTCTACTCTGCTCTCTATTGCAGATTGGAATATAAGGCTAAGGGAAGCTTCCTTGTCTTGCAAGTATGAATTTGGATGGCACTTGGAGGAATAACCTTCACAATAGCAAAATATCACAACTAAACATGTATTAAATGGGCACGGGTACAATAGTGGCATTTGTGAAATGATGTGCTACTGTATATAGTTTATTGTGCATGGCTAATGCTAAAATAAAACAAATTTGTGACTACGTGGAAAACTTGAAAAGAGAGTTGTCTACCCACTACCACACCATAATCGTTTTTCACTAGTAGCATCTGTTGTATTTTAGAGGCAAAGCGATTTCTATGCTCATGTGTCAACTATAGTAAAAGTTTACAAATTCACTTTCAATCCAAATACATGGGTGTGCCTTGAAGTGGCTCTTGCCGCAAATAGTTGATAAATTCATTTGAGATTTATATTTATTTGTAAAGTTTTGTTTTAGGTTCTTTCATTTTCAGCTCAAAATTTTCTTTTGCTAGCCTAATTAGAGGTCTAACACTCCTTTCTTGCTTCAAATAGTTGATAAATTCATTTGAGATTTATATTTATTTATACAGTTTTGCTTTTGGTTAAAATTTTGCTTCAAATAGTTGATAAATTCATTTGAGATTTATATTTATTTATACAACTTTGTTTTTGGTTAAATTTTTTATCTTGATAGGATAATCAAACTTCCAACACTCCTTTCTTGCTTCAAATAGTTGATAAATTCAATTGAGATTCATATTTGTTTGTACATATTTGCTTGTGGTTCTTTCATTTCTAGCTAAATTTTTTTCTCTTGATAGGCTAATCAAATGTGCAACACTCATTTCGAAAAAGAGATCTTCATATTTTGGAGCCCTTTCCATAGCTAGACTCCCTCTTATGTTGCAAGAATATGGTAGAAACATAATATGATTCAACATTGTGTGCAAATTTCAGTGTCGTGGGATTAATCCTTTGATTATCTTAGATCTACAACGGGTAGAGAAATTATGACCACGCGGTGTTAAACTCTTTGTCACTGACTCTTAGGACTTATAGTGCAATTGCGAGACTAAAAACACTTAATGAAACGATTTCTTCACACTGTGCTAATCTTTAACACATGAACTCACAAACATAACGACCATTTAGAAATATGTCAACACACAAATTAATTCATATATATTATCAAACTTGAACACTGCACGCGGATACATAATACAAAATTATGTCGAGCTTTGGATCCAACACCTTCTGCAAATTTTACAAAAACTAGAGCTTGAGCTCTCAAACATTTCCAAGTCCTCACAATTGTTGTTCCTACTATCTATCTATTAACACACTCTATGTTCCTCTATTTCGACTACCTACAGACTCGAACATATATAGATAAAGATAGAGACTTATTGTAGAAGAAAAACTGACTTAAGCAATAAAGACAATAATAAATTCATCTGACTTATATCTACTTAACATAGCTTGAAAAAGATAAAGATCGGCTCATTAAATAACTCTCCTGCTTGTTGACTGACAAAACTGAGTTTGTGTAAACATAGAGGTCATGAACTTGAAACTTCCATACTGACTGACCAATTAAGTCGACGGAGGCGTAAATCTCACCTACTTGTAATTAATATTTTCAATGCTCCCCCTTAATTATAAGTAGGTGGGATTACAAAATTTTACATCAAAAATTTGAATTCACATGAACTATCATACATCTGCGACTGTGCCAACTCCTAGACAACTGCGCAGTTTTTGAAATGCATCTCTTGCCAAAGATTTTGTAAATATATTTGTGCCTTGTTCTTTAAACCTACAAAACTCCAAAAACATTTCTTTTTATTCACTAATTCTCTGATAAAATGATACTTTGTATCAATGTGTTTGGTTTTCTTGTGAAACACATGGTTATTGGATAACATGATGGGTAAATCGTTGTCACAAAATATTGTAATTGGTTCCTCTTATTCCTGCATCAAATCTTTTAACATTCTTCTTATCCAAATTGCTTAACAAGCTACGCTTCTAGCTACGACATACTCAACTTCTGTTGAAGAAAGAGTCACAATGCGTTGCTTCCTTGATCCCCATGCCACTCTACCTGTTCCAAAATGAAATTTCCACCGAGATGTACTTTTCTTGTCATCTATGTTTCCTCCACAATCACTATCAGTGTATCCCATAAGTATGAAATATTCTGAAGTAGAATACATTATGCCAAAATATTTTGGTCCATTCACATATCTCAGAATTATTTTACCTTCCTTCCAATGTGATTCTTTTGGAGCTTCCATGAACCTTGAAATCAGGCTCACTCCATACATAATATCAGGTCTTGTTCTTGTTAGATACATAAGATTGCCTACCATCCTTTTAAACATAGTAGGATCCACCTTCAACCCTTCATCTTCTTTGCTTAACTTCAATCGTGTTATGACTCGTGTAGGGGCTTCTTTGGAATTTATCATGTGGAATATTTTCAAAATTTCATGTGCATACTTAGATTGTGAAATAAATATACCATCTTTGGACTGGTGAACTTAAATACCCAGAAAATATCTCATAAGCCCCAAATCAGTCATTTCAAATCCATACTTCATGACTACATTAAATTATTTTATGCCAAAATCACCTGTAGAAATCAAATCATCTACATATAAGAAAACAATCAACATATTATCTTGTTGATTCGATTTGTTGTATAGTGTTGCCTCACATTTACTTCTCTAAAATCAATTTTGAATGAAATAGGAATCTATGTGACTATACCAAGATCCAGAATCTTGTTTTAATCCATACAGTTCCTTCTTCAATCTGTATACTTTGTTTTCTTATCCTGAAATCTCATAGCCATGTAGTTGTTCCACATATACTTCTTCTAAATGTCCATTCAAAAATGTTGATTTTACATCCATTTGATAAACAAACCATTTATTCTTCTCAACAATGGCTAACAAAATTATGCTTGTGTCCATGTGATCTAGATGGATTTTGGCGGCCTCCACCCTATTCCAACTGGCTCATTTTGGAAATTTTCTAGTTTGGTAGTTTTTCTCTAGTTTTCGGGTCCCTGACTTGCAGGGTTGCTTTGAGGCCCTAAACAATGTTTTTAGGGCCCGCCACAGTCAAATTGACCTTTGATAAATAACAACAAAATGTTAGTCATCGGATAGACCATTCCAACAGTCTATCATGTGGCTAAGACGAATATCGTATGCAAAAGTTACGACCCCGGGTGTAACGCCCCCGACCATCAACCCCATGGTTGGGCCAATGCTACTATGCGGAAAAACACTTCTGTAACACATTATGCATTATAATGAAATACAATTGCTTGAATATGGTTAAACACAACATAAGCACATTAATACCGTTAGCATACATAATCCACAACATTAACAATAATTCATGAATACAACATAATACATGAAAACGTTGCAAGAATCACAGACATGCATATTTAATTGAATTACAGAATTACAAAAACATAGTGACACTTATCTTTGAAGCTGTCACACACCACCAACTGCGTGTAGACCTTCCACGAACCTCCCAGCCTTAGACCACACTGTTAATCACTCTCAGAAGTAGGTCACCCCCGAGCTGGGACAAAGCTCCACCGGGTAAGGAATCCTAGGCTAGGTAAGGTTTACAGGAAGAACACACAGTCACAGAAGAAATATTATCTCCCAGGAACCACTTATGCCCACTGCCCACAAAATCTCCTATGCCTATCCCACCCCAGGAGTATACACCTTCTCTGTCACCTAGACAATCCTTCGGCTGCTAACCTCCCTTGCCTTGGGATTCAGTAACAGACCGAACTGGAAATCTCTGAGCTCTGTGGCAGCTACATGGTTCCTTACAAGAGCTCTCTCCTTCCTCCACGCACTCTCTCACCTGGAGAGAGTCGTTCACAGTCTTGGTAAAACCTGCCTCTTCAAAAAAAATCACCTCCCTCACCTGGAGAGAGGTTACACACAAGTCATACAACTGATTTCCTTCAACTCGGTTTCCAACACAGTCGAGCAACCACGAGACTCAGCAAGAACATACACTGGCCAACAAGTCATACACAGTCAAGCACTGCGTGACCATAGTAGTCAACTGGGAACACAGACACGGGTTTTGGCTCTGGTTCATAAATGTACAAGGGTTTCGGCTTTGGTTCAGAAAATGGGAAGCGTGACAAGAAATCCATGCAGAGGTCGAACACAGACTCGATGGTTCAGACAGAGGGTGCATCGACTCCTCAAGAAAACATCACAGGCTTCGGGTTTTAGAGCTTCGTGAGGGTATGCTTGCAGAGATTAGACGAGATTCACCGTTCAGATCATCCATGGTCGAATGGAGGAGGAACCCCCATCACGGCTCAACTCAACAGTTTTAACTGCATGCGCTTGGGTTGACACTTGTCACCCATGAAGCTCGTTCCTTCCCATTTGGAAGTCACTTATCCTTCCAAAGAACTTAGGATAAAAACATCACATTTAACATAGATTTTGGAATAATATTAAAATATTATTCCCAAGGACTTAAGCCCCTAGGCTCAACACTTAGCCTCTCTTTCCAACCTTCCAGCCCCCAATCCCTTACCCAGGATTTGTGGATGCTTAGTCCCCCATCACTCATTCATCATGGTCATTCCACATGCAGAGATGTTTTTTATTAATAATGTGCATAATTACATGTACAAAAATCAGGCTCCTGGCCTTCAACACTTAGACTCTCTGGCCTAATAATCACATAAGCCCACCAACTTATATAAACTTGGCTCACCAGCCTATAAAACATAATTACAATTCATAATGTTATCTTTACAACTTCATAGACATAATTTACAATAGGACTCGACCTTGGGGACATTACAATCCCCTCCCCTTATTTTTGCACTGTCCTCAGTGCAACTTTACATTGCATCTGCAAGATTTTCAAAATTTTCAAAAAGATGCGGCTACTCTGCCCGCATAACATCTTCATGCTCCCATGTCACGTCCTCAGGACCATACCAGGTCCACTGGACCTTTACAATCCCTATAGCTCGATTATGAAGCTACTTGTTTTTCCTGTCCAATATGCACACAGGATGCACTTGCAGGACACCTTCTTGTTCCACCTGAATCACATTCCAATCAATAACATGATTATCATATGGTATATATTTCTTAAGAAATGAAACATGAAACACATTATGTACAATCGGATGCAGGTAATGCAAGCATATATGGAACTGTCCCAATCCTTTCCAGTATTTCAAATGGCCCACAAAATATGGCTGCCAACTCGGTGCAACTTCCCAGCTTCAGGGAACTCCTGTTAGTTTTCACTTTCAGGAAAACATGATCACCCACTTTGAACTCTTTTTGGGTTCTGTTCCTATCAGCATAACGTTTCTTCCTGTCCTGGGCAACTTTCAAATTCTGCTTAATTTTTATCATTTGGTCCTCCATCTCCTTGAGCAACTCTGGCCCAACTACTGCTCTATCAGCTGGATTATCCCAACTCACTGGAGTATTTCACTTTCTTCCATAAAGTGCTTCAAATGGGCTCATCTTAAATGATGCATGATACCCATTGTTGTAGGCAAATTCTACCAAGTGTAGGTAGTCTTCCCATCTTGATGGTTTGTCCATCACATACATTCTCAGTATGTCTTCTATTACTCTATTCACCCTCTCTGTCTGTCCATTAGACACAGGATGATAAGTTGTACTAAAGTTCAGATTCATTCTAAATCCTTTGAACAATCATTTCCAAAAATTCGATGTGAATTTCGGGTCTCTATCAGACACAATCGTTTTAGGAATTCCATGCAATCATGCCACTTTCTTTATGAAAATATCAACAACATCTGTTGCCTTGTGAGTAGTTTTCAGTGGAATAAAATGGGCATCTTTTTTAATCTTGTCCACCACCACCATGATTGAATCATGCATCTTGGTTGTTCCGGGCAATCCCGTAATAAAATCCATCGTTACTACTTCCCACTTCCACTCAGGAATGGGTAAAGGTTGCAGCAACCCTCCTGGGTGCTTATGCTCAACTTTAACTTTCCGACACTCCATACATATGGAAATGTATTTTGCAATATCTTTCTTCATACCTGGCCAAAAGTAATGTCTCTTGATCGTTGCCATGGTTTTTTGATATCCAGGGTGCCCTGCATAAGGCACATTATGCATCTCCTACAAAATCATCTTTTTTAAGCCATGGACATTAGGTACAAAAATTATGTTCTTGTAAAACAGTATTCCATTTGTTTCCAATTTATAAACTTCCACCTTTCATGGCATCTTACCCTGTTGTATCTTTGCTACCAATTCGCTGTATTGCATATCTGCATTTACAGCCTCCAAAATTCTGCTTTTAATATCAGTCTGATACATGCTAATGGTTGTAGCATGTAATTCATGCACCCTCCTGCTGAGTGTTGTTGGATTACTGAGAGGGGGGTGAATTAGTAATAGAGAAATTTAATACCTTTTAATCATATAATCCAAGTGTTATATCAATGAAGCATTATCATCCAATAACTGCAGAGTAAATAAGAAATGAACAAATGAACAATCATACACATACACAGTACACTAGTGTTTTATGTGGAAACCCAAATCCGGAGAAAACCACGGAATGATTTTTCTTATATGTCTTGAAGAATTACATTCATTGGAAGCACCAACTTCCTTTGTTTTCTAGATGCAACTGGAAGGAGGCTCCAACCCCCTAGTTTCTCAGGCTACAACCTGAGGGAAGATCCAACTCCCCAAATCTCTGGCTACAACCAAAAGGAGGCTACAACCCCCAATGTTCTTTGGCTACAACCACCTGTTCTTGCCCCGTACTGCCACCCTAAAGTAGAAGTAGAATGATGGAACCACTGTCACACTATCACTGTGAGATATACCACTCTAAACCTGTACCAATAAATCTGAACCATGCATCAACCTGTACCTCAATCTGTAATCAAACTGTACCACAAACAAGTGCATCAACCATACACCAACCTGTAATCAAAATGTACCATAAAAAAGTGCATCAACCATGCACCAACCTGTAATGAACCTGTACCATAAACAAGTGCATCAACCATGCACCAACCTGTAATGAACCTGTACCATAAACAAGTGCATCCAACCATGTACCAAGTTGTAATCAACCTGTACCATAAACAAGTGCATCCAACCATGTACCAAGTATGTACCAATCATGTGTCAACTACTCATCAACTATGACTCATCAATATGTACCAACATTATCAACTATACACATCATGTATGTGCTCCAACTCATCAACTACTTGTAACAACCATGTACCTCAACATGTACCACAACCAAAATCCCTCATCAATTTCATCATCCAAATCTGATTTGTATCTCTGTAATACACCTGGTGTATATGATGACATTCCTACAAACCTTCCTTAACTTTAAAAACAAGAGACTAGCATTTTCATCAAATGTTTCTTTAGTCTCACATGCCTAGTTTTGGATTAATCAACAACCCTAACTTGAAGTAATCATAACGTTGAACCTGTAATGTATAAAGATATGAAATTGATACAAAATATTCTTCAGTGTTTTTTATGCAATTCCTCCAAGTGGAACTACTTGGAACCTCTCAGAAAAGGAGTTATAGCAAAAATGGCATACCTTGCTGAATTATAACTTATTCTAGAGAGTGACCTTGTAGAGTGTGTCCCGCACAAAATATTTGATGAAATAATCTAAAACTATTACACAACATACTACAGACTGTACCCTAACCAACACATTTGGTCTCATTGAATTTGGATATGTTATGAAGAATTTATGACATTTTTACCCGAAACACCTGATTTTGACTAGTTTCAGGACTGGCCACAAACCCTATTTTCCACAGAGTGTAACTCCCAAAGTACAACGACCCACAAGATGAATTTTTAACCAAGACACTTGGATATTTTTTCTCACTTGCATAGATATTTCAGGATCTAAAACATTATAGAAAAAAATTTATAGCGAAAATTGTGAGATGACCTGAAAATAACATACCTTAGAAAGCACCATCAAAAGAATTTATCCTTCCTTGCATTTCGACTTTCTTTTCTTCACTTTCCTCAGAATTTGGGCTTAGATATCATTTTTATACCTCAAACACCTATATATATTCAATATACTCAAGTGTGATTCAAATGAGAGAGCCTTGGATCTTATTTATACTCTCCAAGTAGCTTCCTTAAAAACATCTTCTAGGTCACTTGGCCCCACTTTGCTTATTTTAGGGTTGGGCCCACTTCTAATTTCTCCATTAAAATTATTATTGAAATAATTTATTTTGTATTCACTTTGAATTATAATACACTCGTCACTTCACTTTATTATTTACCTTTTAAAATCTCTTAAACCACTTTGATTACTTTGACCTTTTGGGGC
>ML777425.1:200893-243100 GCA_009831015.1 Picea engelmannii
TCTGAGACTTCATGACTTCTTTTGTTCTCTTTGCTTCTTCAAGTTGGATTTTCAATGCAATTATTTCTTCTTCCATTCTTCTCTCTTCTTGACCAAACTCTTCCTCAAGTTGGTTTAAATTATTGGTTCTTTCCTTGATATGATCAATCAATATCTTTTTTCTCTTTTCTACATCTTCCTTTTGTGTTGCTATGTTGGCTTCTAAACATTTCTTTTGATATTCTAGAGTTTCTTCAATTCTTCTGGCCTCTTCTAGTTGAGATCTTAAATTCTTGATGACCTGCTGATCCTTTTCAGAACCTTGAACACTTTTCTTTTACTTCATCAATTATTTCTTGGATAAGTTGTTTTCTTCTCTTTCTTTCCTTGGATATTTAATTTCACTGATCAATTTTTCTTTGTAATCAACTTCTGCTTCATCATACTCTTCCTCTTATGAATCTTGTCTGACATGATAATCATCTTTCTTCTTGTTCTGTATCTGCATCTTCTTTGGCATTTTCTGAATCTGCAATGGGTGAAGAATATATGTCATGTAACTTATCCCAAAGTTCTTTGGTTGATGAACATTTACCAACTTTTTCTCTTACCGGTTTAGGTAATCCTTCCCATATGAAATCCATTGCTATTTTGTTATTCTTCTTCAATTCCTTCTTGGTTGTTGTCATTGCCTTTTTTGAACTATCATATCTTGTAACAACTGATAACCAAATATAATGTCCTTGTGCCTATAAAATACTTCCATCCTTCTTCTCCACATCTCATACTTAAAACCATTCTGACCATTAAACATTGGTACTCCATTCTCATAATAATCCATGATCTTCTTCCAGTGGTTAAACTGTTTCCTGAAGGAACTTTGCTCTGATACCAATTGTTGGATTACTGAGAGGGGGGATGAATCAGTAATAGAGCAATTTAATACCTTTTAACCATATAATTCAAGTGGTATATCAATGAAGCATTATCATCAAATAACTGCAGAGTAAATAAGCAATGAACAAATGAACAATTATACACATACACAATACACCAGTGTTTTACGTGAAAACCCAAATCAGGAGAAAACCACAGAATGTTTTTTCTTATATGTCTTGAAGAATTAAATTCATTGAAAGCACCAACTTCCTTTGTTTTCTAGCTGCAACTGGAAGGAGGCTCCAACCCCCTAGCTTCTCAGGCTACAACTTGAGGGAAGCTCCAACTCCCCAAATCTCTGGCTACAACTAGAAGGAGGCTACAACCCCCAATGTTTTCTGGCTACAACTGGAAGGTGGCTACAACCACCTATCCTTACCCCATCCTACCACCCTGAAGTAGAAGTAGAATGATAGAACCACTGTCACACTATCACTATGAGATATACCACTGTAAATTTGTACCAATAAATCTGAACCATGCATCAACCATGCATGAACCTATACCTCAACCTATAATCAACCTGTACCACAAACAAGTGCATCAACCATGCACCAACCTATAATCAACCTGTACCACAAACAAGTGCATCAACCATGCACCAACCTATAATCAACATGTACCATAAACAAGTGCATCAACCATGCACCAACCTGTAATGAACCTGTACCATAAACAAGTGCATCAACCATGCACCAACCTGTAATCAACCTGTACCATAAACAAGTGCATCCAACCATGTACCAAGATGTAATTAACCTGTACCATAAACAAGTGCATCCAACCATGTACCAAGTATGTACCAATCATATTTCAACTACTCATCAATATGTACCAACATCATCAACTATAGACATCATGTATGTGCTCCAACTCATCAACTACTTGTCTCAACCATGTACCTCAACATGTACCACAACCAAATGCCCTCATCAATTTCATCATCCAAATCTGATTTGTAGCTTTGTAATAGACTTGGTGTATATGATCACATTCCTGCAAACCTTTCTTAACTTTAAAAACAAGAGACTAGCATTGTCATCAAACTTTTCTTTAGTCTCACATGCCTAGTTTTGGATTAGTCAACAACCCTAACTTGAAGTAATCATAACTTTGAACCTGTAATGTATAAAGATGTGAAACTGATATACAATGTTATTCAGTGTGTTTTATGCAATTCCTCCAAGTGGCACTACTTGGAACCTCTCAGAAAAGGAGTTATAGAAAAAATGACATACCTTGCTGAATTCTGACTTATTCTAGAGAGCGACCTTGTAGAGCGTTCCCCGCCAAACATATTTGATGAAATGATCTGAAACTGTTGAAAAGAATATTAAATACTATACCCTAACCAACAAATTTGGTATCATTGAATTTGGATTTGTTATGAAGAAGTTATGATGTTTTTACCCGAAACACATGATTTTGACTAGTTTCAGGACTGGCCACAAACCCTATTTTGAACAGAGTGTAGCTCCCAAAATACAATGACCCACAAGCTGAATTTTTAACCAAAGATACTTGGATATGTTTTATCACTTTCATAGAAATTTAAGGATCTGAATAATTATATAAAAAAACTTATAGCGAAAATGGTGAGATGACCTGAAAATAACATACCTTATAAAGCACCATCAAAAGAATTTCTTCCTTGCATTTCGGCCTTCTTTTCTTCACTTTCCTCAGAATTTCGGCTTAGATATCATTTGTATACCTCAGAAAACTATTGATATTCAATATTCTCAAGTGTGATTCAAATGAGAGAGCCTTGCCTCTTATTTATACTCTCCAAGTAGCTTCCTTAAAAACATCTTCTAGGCCACTTGGCCCCACTTTCCTTATTTTAGGGTTGGGTCCACTTCTAATTTCTCCATTAAAATTATTATTGAAATAATTGATTTTGTATTCACTTTGAATTATAATACACTCATCACTTCACTTTATTATGTACCTTTTAAAATCTCTTAAAACACTTTGATTACTTTGACCTTTTGGGGCTTCTAGATGACATATGAGGGTCCTCCAACTTCGTAAGGCCATAAATCTCAAACCATGAGGAGTTGTGTGACGTTCTACGTACCACCAGAAATGGAATGACATGTACTATCCATATAGAATATTATTATCTGGAAATATATCATAATTCATCCTGTTACCCATCAAACAAACATGGTTCCATTACCCAAACCTAGGGTCTCCAACTTCTCATGGCCATAACTCTCTAACCGTGAGGAATTATGTGATGTTCCACATACCACCGGAAATAACATGACAAGAACTATCCATATAGGATATTTTCTCTGAAAAATTCACTTTCCTTCATCTCATTATTCCACAATTAAGAATGGGTTCTCTTACTCCACAAAGTGTCTTCCTGTGAGGGCTTTCACCATAAGGGGACCAGTTTGGAGTTCATCCATATTTACTTCTTATCAACCATGACAAAAAAATAATGAGTCATATTTACATCAAACACTATTGGGTCCATTACCCAAACCTTTGTGCTACGGGTCTTTCTTCAAGGGTTGACATCAATGACAACCAACCTTAATCAACAAGTGCATCAACCACTTTATTATCCTTCCCTTTGATATGCTTGATATCAAAGTCATACTCACACAGAAATTCCAGCCACCTACTTTGTCTAGTGTTTAAGGTTGGCTAATCAAACAAATATTTCAGACCGTTATGGTCTGTTCTAAGTTCAAACCTCCTTCCCATGAGGTAATTCCTCCATTTCTTCAGAGCATGAATTATGGTTGCCAACTCCAAGTCATGGGTTGCATAGTTCTTCTCATGCTCTTTTAATTTCCTGGACTCATAACATATTACAAATGCATTCTGACTGAGGAACCCTCCCAGTCCTTTTTTTCATGCATCAATGCATACTATGAAATCTTTGTTTGGGTGTGCAATTCTCAATATTGGAGCATTGGTTAACAGTTGCTTGAATCATTGAAATCGTTTCTCATAATCTTCTGTCCATTGGAACTTTTTCTCCTTCCTATGCAGGGAAGTGATAGGGTGAGCTATCCTCGAGAACCCTGCGATGAACCTTCTGTAATAACCAGCTATACCCATAAAGGATCTGACTTCCATCACATTCTTTGGTGCTAACCATTCTCTAATGGCCTCAATCTTCTCAGGGTCTACAACTATTCTATCCTTCGAGATAATATGCCCCAAGTAATGGATCTGTTCCTGATAAAATGAGCATTTGTTCAACTTGGCATACAATTGGTGCTCTCTTAGCACTTGCAACACCATCCTCAGATGTCGCTCATGTTCTTCTTTCGACTTGGAATAAACCAAGATGTCATCGAGGAAGACTATGAAAAAATTGTCTAGATAGTCCCTGAATACTCCATTCATCAAGCACATAAAAACAATGGGTGCATTTGATAGTCCAAATGACACCACTGTGAACTCGTAATGACCATACCTTGTTCTAAAGGCAGTCTTGTTGATGTCTTCATATTTTATTTTTACCTGGTGATATCCCAATCTGAGATCTATATTCAAAAATATTTTTTCACCTTTCAATTGATCTAAAAGATCGTTGATCCTCGGCAGAGGATACTTGTTCTTGATAGTTACTTTGTTCAAATGTCTGAAATCAATGCACAACCTCAACATCCCATCATTTTTCTTCATGAACAGGACTAGGGCACCCTAAGGTGACATGATTGGGTGAATGTTCCCCTTCTTTAGAAGCCCTTCAATCTACAATTGCAACTCTTTCAACTCTGGCATAGTCATCATGTACGGAGCTTTTGATACTAGAGTTGCTCCAGACATCAAATTTATAGAGAAATCGATGTCTCTCTTCAGAGGTAGTCTGGGTACCTCCTGAAATACGTTTTCAAACTCTGTTAGTACCAAATGGTCTCCAATCTTTGAAAATTCATCTCTGGATGCTTCCTCCACATGGGATGCAAACAATTGACAACCTTTCATGTAGCACTTTTTCAACTGCATTGTTGAGATTTCTCTAACAACCACATCTCTAGGAATTCCTTGGACTATTTTCTGATTCCCCTTCTCATCCAGGCATGTGAATTCCTTGTTACGACAGTCCAGGAGGGCATGATGTTGGTCCAACCAGTCCATCCCAATTAAACAGTCATAAGAGCCTAATGGCAGAATGTTCAATTCAACCTTTGTGCTCAGTCCCTTCATGTCCATAGGACAAGACTTGACTATCTCCATGACTTTCCTCTTGGTTCCTATAGCTAGATGCACTAACCAAGACTTTTCATGTTTGCTTCTCGATAAATGAAAAATTTCTACCACCCTAGGATCTACATAACTATGGCTAGCCCCTGAATCAATTAAAATAATAAATGGTTGGTTGTTAATCATACCTTCCACTTCAATCATGTGCGACTGAAATTCAGCTTGCTTATTGTCCAGGGCTGCGTAGATCCTTGGCATTCTACTGCCCATGTCCTCCACCGTTTTAGCTTGCTGGACATTGTGGACGACTCTCGCTTTATCATTTATGTGAGGGAAATCTATGTACCTATGGTTTCCTTTACAACCCCAACACTCCATAGGTGGTAGTCTTGAAATTTGCCCACCCACTTCAGCCTTCCTGGGGTCTCTAAAAGATGGTTGTCCTTGAGGACTATTTTTGAAAAAGGGAGGCTTGTTTCCCTTCTACCTCTTCTCTTTCATGAACTTCTTCTGGTCATCCCAAGCCTTCCGAAAGGTAGGCTTTTCTCTTTGTTGTTCAAATAAGCACTTCGCTCTTCTTATTGTTTCTTCCATAGTCTTTGGGTCATCATACTGAATCTTATCCCCAATAGGAGGCAGTAATCCACTCAGGTACCTCTGAATCTTGACAGACTCATCTTTAATAAATGGAACATACTTTAGTAATTCCAAAAACTCTTGTTCATACTCATCAATGGTCTTGTTATCCATCTTGAGCTCAAAGAACTCTTTCATCTTTCTGTCATAATATCTTTTAGTTAAGTATTTCCTCTCGAAATACCTCTTGAATTATTTCCATGTGATGTCCCTTTCCTTGATGTGTTGCACCTGCACAAGTTGATCCCACCAAATGGATGCCTTTCCCTTTAGTTGATACATGGAAATACTTCCCTCTGCATGAGAGGAATAATTCTACAGTTGAAAGTATTTCCTCATACCCAACAACCAAGTTTCGACATCTTCCTCCTTCTTATGTTCTCCATCGAATGTTGGAGGCTTGATATTGTTCATTTCCCCTTTCAATTCATCCATCCTTGATCTCATGTGCTTTCTGGTAGGAGATGGGATTGAACTACTGTGTGCTTCCCTATTGGAATGCTTTGGGGAGCGACGACGATGTCTTTTGACACTCCTTGATATTCTTTTCCTCTTAGGGGTCTTGTGACTCTCTGTCTTGCTTGAGTCACTCTCCTTTTCCAATTTCTTTTCTATTCTTTCCAGACCCTTCAACATCCTTAAGTTGAATTCACCCTGCTTATCCATGACTTTCATGAGTGTTATCCCCGATATCTAGGGATAACTAGGAGATCATGTCTCGAGGCCCACATGGTCCTAGACATGGAGTACCAAGAGCAGGAGTGACTTAAGCATGGCCCTGGAGGGCCCATGTTTCTTCTTCTCTGCCAAACTTGTCCTGTCAGTAGTAGCAACTTCCATCACTACCAGCCTGAGCTTGCATCGGAGAGGGCTCTTTCTCCATGAGGTAATTGGTCCGAGGTATCATGGTATGTGTCATATTTGATTGTTATAACCTTCTTATATATGCATTAGGTTCCTTTCATTTCGGATGACTGCTTGGATCTTACACTAATCCACTTGACCATTGTTGGGGTGATTGATGGGGCAACTTAGCAAGCTGGTATTCACGGGTTTTGGTTAGCCACCAAGGGGGATTTGCAGAGCCATTATCCGCTCCAACCATTTTTTCACTTTTACATCTTATACCCCGCTCATCCATCCCATTCCCCTAGTCTGGCCATTAGGGTGACCTCTCAGGGTACATCTTGTCTTGTGGGAAGAAGGGGCTAAAGGCCCAGGGGGTAAAAGCAGCTGGTAAAAGATAAAATCCATAGGAAATAAAACCTAGAGATGCTTCACCCAGGGGATCCCTAAGAAGGCAATAAAAAGCCTCTCGATAAGAAACTAAGGGACCCTAAGAAAAATGATAAAATAAATAAATGCAAGACCTAACCAAGAGGATGGGAGGTCTCATCACGAGCCAGCCCATTATGTTCATAGGTATTTAGCAATATGACATTGCCACTTTCTGGTCACCAAGCCATGGCAATGAGCTTTGGTTGCATGGCCAAAGGAAAGGGGGTCTCATCACGAGCCAACCTTCTCATTCCTGCAAAGATATTAGTGGGTAACGCTGTCAGCTCTGGCCACCAAGCCAAGGCAGTGTCCTCTAGTCAGACCTTGTAGTAAAAAGAAAGAAATAAAAGAAAGATAAGGCAATAACAGGGATTGGAAAAAATGCATCCATGACGGGTACAACTCACCTCCTACAAAGGAACCCACAGACAACACCAACCCTTGGTCTTACTATGACTGGACATCCCTAAAACCGTATCACCACATTTAACATGGATTGAATAATATTTTGAGGAAACTTTCCATCTCTTGTGGGTATTAGCCCAATAGGTTTTTTCTGTCAGTTTCCTTAGCTTTGTATAGTAGATCTGTGTAATGTCTTTGAGCTCTCAGATGATATGATAGGGATTTCATGCATATGTTTGATAAATTTAATGATGAGATATGATTTACATTATTATGATATCTAGGACTGATGAGCTCAGGAGGGCGTAGTCTTTGATGTGTAGGACCATGCCCGACGGACAGGTACCATAGGATCGATGCACATGGGGAGATGACTAGCTCGGACCTCCATGGGGTTGAAGAGCCCATCAGATGGTTGTTGGGATGGCAGAGGCAGGACAAAGTTATGATGATCCCTTGCATGGAGAATAAGAAGGACACCCTCATCAGGACGTTTTGGCAGAGATCTAACCTATGGAGATCAGCCCCTGCAGATGGAGGATGGCTTTGATGGACAGGACGCCACCCAGTACAAGCTGGACGATTTCTAGAGCATGTGGCAGCATGCTAGGCTTGTTGGGCACATATTGCAGGTTGCAGGAGCCCCAGAGGGGCCAACGTTTTGCTCCTTGGATGCTGATCATGCCCAAAAAGGGCCAACGTCTCCCTTTTAGGGGCCTGACATCTCCATTTTTAGCTCTATTTTGACATTTTTAGCATTTAATGTGACAAATGATTGAATTATTGTAAAGTCAGCCTTGTCAGCTATTTTTAATGACCTATTTGTTAATTAAAGGTCATAGAGATGATGTAAATTGATGACGTTTTAGCCTCATTTGAACATAACACAACTTACTCTCTTGTGAGAGACTTGCTTTTAGCTCTTGTCTTGGTTTCTTTTGTCTTTTGGAGTTGAGGCACTACACTTGGAGGATTATCTTTGGCATATGCATGGTGCTTTTTATCATTGGAAGGTGTTACAAATAGGGTTTGATTATGCTCTTCATTGATTTGTAAGTATATTTTGCATGCAAAACTTCTTGATTGAATGGTTGTAGGTATAATTGCTTACTTTTATGGTTACATTGTTGTTATTTGCTTAATCATTGAAACCCTAGGGAGCAATCACACAAGTAGGTTGTTGCTTCATGTCCCCATGATAAAATATTGTTTAAGCCATTGATTAAAGAAGGTTTAGCCTAGCCATAGCTACACTAGCCTTTCTTTTTTCTGAGTTAGATTTGAATTATAAGTTGAAGGAGGAATACGTCCTAGTCCTAATTTAGTTTACACCTAGGGTTTTGACCTTAGGGTTTTGAAAAGCCTTGTCCCCAAGCAACACTTTTCAGCCCTAGACTTATAGTTTGAAGCTAGCCATTTTGCCAAAGAGTCCTAAGGAAAGAGGGAGGAGCATGAGGACTAGCTTTAGCTACACCGGAATGAGCCTCCTCCCCTCAGGGTTTTGATTTGGTGGCCCTGCCATTGCAACACCATTAAACCTAACCCTCTTGTCCTTAGGTTTAAATTTCTCCAAGCCATTATCCTTTTCTCCATTTGACTCCATTAACCCAAGGCACTAGTCTAAGAACAAAACGTTGAGGTTTTTTGTGCTTAAACACTCTTTCAAACTCTTTAAATTTGAAACCCTAACTAACCCTAGCATCTAGACTAACCCTAATTGATGATGAAGTCTTGCCTTATTTAGACTTGTGTTTGGAATAAAAGTTGCAGCTAACTCATCCCTTGGTAGCCATAGAGGTTTTAAGCATTTTCATTGGTTGATTTGTCAAAATGTCCACCTCTTTGACTAGCTAACCTAAACCCTAACCAGCAACAATATAGTTGACGCCACACTTATTTTGATCTTTGTTTGGCTTAAAACGTTGTGATATTGTCACCCTGTTTAATAGAATTTGAGTTGTTGACTATTTTCATAAGCTCATTTGACAAAATGTTCCTCTCATTGTCCTCTGAAATTGACCTAATACTAGGGCTAACGTCACCCTAAATCTGCAATAGTGACGCAGCAACAATATTTATATGAGTAGATTTATGATATTTATTGCATTGTGATAATACAAAGATTTGATTTTACACATTGAATGCCAATATCTCTTGTGTCTTTATTGAAGAAGTGATATAAAATATAAGTTTTATTGCAATCATTGACTTCGTCAATAATTACTTTCATTAATGCTCATATGTGTTAAAGATAGTCATTAATGTTTTGAAGTACTAACCACTGCAGCACATTTCTAGTTTTATTTGCCTTATCTCGAAAACAGGTGCCATCCAGTGGAATATCTTCTTTTTTACTATCTCTTTGGCAATGATCTATGAAACGAAACCATCATCCTGATCCCTTAGACCTTTAGACCTTTCAAAAACCCACATTACTAGGGACGTCTCCCTTGGGATTAGCCACCCAGAATAGAAAGAGCTCCCCATCGAGGTGACAGTGGGTGGGGAAGCTCCTGTTACGCCAGTTTGAGCCTTGAATCCAAGCTACTTAAACCTTTCCTACAAACTGTGCGATAACATTTTGGCGCCATTGCCGGGGAACACTGAGTCTACCTTCCTCAACGATATATCTTTGGTAAGCCTTTCTAAGCTTACCTGGCGACTCCACTACCTTTTCCTCCTATTCTTTGATAGTTTCAGGGAAACTATCTAGCGAATCCACAAACCAGAAGGAGGTACAATAACCCTCCTCTAACTTTCAAAAGGAAGCCTCCTGCTAATTCACCTATTGTAAAGTCAATTTTTGGAAAGAGACTTCCTTTAAACATGTCTACCTCTAAGACCAGTACTACAAACCCTGTCAATAATCAAAGACAATGGTCATCTAACTTGTTCAAGCCCTTAGACATGTCATCCATACCTGGTTACCCTAGGCAAATGCCACCCAAGTATGAAAAGTGGTTGCCTAAGTTTACTGGCATCGATGCTATTGGTGCCGAAGCACACATGAGTAGTTTCTGGGCATTTTTTCAGCTTCACCCTATTGCTGATGACGCTGAAGACTTGGTCATGAAGCTTTTCTCTGCTACACTCTATGATGCTGCAAGATGTTGGTATCTCAGCCTACCTGATGGAAGTATTAAAACCATGGATAAACTTGAAGAAATCTTCCTCAAAAGGTGGAGCATCAAAGAAGACCCAAACATGCTACTTACCCGGTTATATGGGATTGCCAAATGTGAAAATGAATCAATAAGGGAGTTTCACACCAGATTTGAAGCCGCACTCCAAGGAATTCCCCCAAGCCATCAACCGAAGGATGATTATCTTGTGCACCTTTATACTAGATCTTTCAATGGCCAGCTAGGGTATCTTCTCAGAGACAAAAATCCTCAATCCATTCAAGAAGCTCAAGAACTTGCAACCAAGATTGAAGGGAACCTTCTGTCATCCAAGATTGAACCTTTTGCCAACCCAAGGGGGGAGATAGATATCAAGCAGAAAGCAGTCCACAATGTTGAGCCTGCTTCGGATCTGTGCACCAGTATCAGTGAGCTACAAGCTTCAGTAGATAGCATCATGAAGAATCAAGAGGAAATGATGAACTGAATCGTGAGACTTGAAAGGTCCCAGACCCAGGCACCTAGACCTCCTTTCAAAGGGCCTTTTCAAAAGGGAAATCAAAATTACAAACCGAAGAATGAAAATGAAGTACCAAATACTTTATCCTCTGCAAATGCTATGGATGAGAATCCCTGGTGTCTGGAATGTGGTGAAGCACATTGGGAAGATGAGTCTCCTTATAATGTTGACCAACAAAAAGTCAATACTTTTGACTTCTTCTCAGAATGCCCTCAAATAAACATCACTGATGAAGAGCATCAACAAGCCCTGAAGGAATCAGGGAGAGCAGCAAGGTTAGCAATAATCAACAACTTGGACCCATAAGCACGAGAGAAGCTAAAGAAGCAAGAAGTCCAGGTGTATCGGAGAAGGAACCCAAGCCAATCTACAAGTAATCAAACAAAAAATTCTGAAGTTCGTCCTCCTAAGAAACCCAAAGCTGATAAGATTACTCTTGATTTTGACTTGGAAGGAGCTTTGGCAAAGATGCATGTGAATGTTCTTCTAAAAGAAGACATTAAAATCCCGACAATCAAAGAGTGTTTCAACAACTTCTTTTCAGGAGCGCCTGAGGCTGAGGACCCGCCAATCATGCTGCAAGCAAATCATTTCAGGATCCACTACGGTGAGAATCCTCCTTTCTTCATGACTCTTGCAATGAACAATGCATATCTCAACAATTGCATGCTAGATACAGGTGTTGGTGCCAATATGATGTCTCTCAAGGTCATGCAGCAAATGAGCCTGAAGGTAACCAAGCCTTATAGGAATGTCTGCGGATTTGAATCCAGGTCTGTACCCACACATGGTGTGATTGAGAACATTGAAGTACGACTAAAGGAATTTCCAGAGAAGGTAGTTCACATAGACATAATAGTCGTGGATGTCCCGGATGTGTGGGGAATGCTTTTGTCTAGAAATTTTGGTGTAATGATAGGAGGGTCCCTTGAAATGGATCTCACCTTTTTGCGACTACCTTTGAAGGATGGGCAACTGGACGATTACTCAACGTACCACTGACTGGAACTCATGTGCATGATGTTTCCCCTGAACCGCAAAAAGACGTGATACAAACTCTTCAGGAATACTCCCCGGAAGATATGCCCTTTACTACGGAAGAAGACTTTGACCAGATTGAGTGGCCCAAGAAAGAAGAATATCAACAACTTCTAGAACAATTTCAAAACAAAGAAGTAGGGACAGTCAAAATATTGAAAAGACCAAAGAGTGAAGATGAGGTTCAGATACATCCGTCCCAGCAAGAAGCATTTACTCCAGAAGCCCACCCACCTCCCTCAGTACAATACACAAGGTTTCTTCAAGAAAATGAGAAACGAAAGATTTGAAAATACAAGAAGGGAGAGTTAGTGTGGATGTGGGATACTCAGAAAGGAGAGCCTACTAATGCAAAATGAAGTATACAATCATGGCTCGGACCTTTCGAGATCAGAATGGAATCAGTAAATGACTCATATTATTTATCTACCTTAGAAGGAAGAAGGCACCCATTATCCATTAGTGGACTCCTCCTTAAACCCCACCAGGGTGGTGGGACATGATCATATGTGTAAGTAACCACTTCCGTGTATTATACCGCATTGTTTGTTTCCTTCATATATGCATCTTGTTTGTTTCTTATTGTACTGCCTTATATGCACATTTACTATGCACATGCTATTGCTTTGTGGGGTGGCAATACCACCCCACCTTTTGTCGTTGATTCTTTCTTGTCAAGTATGAGTAGGTTACAGGTCTATGCCAGAGATTGTTGAGGTTCTCATGTTCTCTACAGTTAGCACATGTCCCCGAGTTGGAGCCAGATGTTATCCCCGATATCTAGGGATAACTAGGAGATCATGTCTCGAGGCCCACATGGTCCTAGACTTGGAGTACCGAGAGCAGGAGTGACTTGAGAATGGCCCTGGAGGGCCCATGTTTCTTCTTCTCAGCCAGACTTGTCCTGTCAGTAGTAGCAGCTTCCATCACTACCAGCCCGAGCTTGCATCAGAGAGGGCTCTTGCTCCATGAGGTATTTGGTCCGAGGTATCATGGTATGTGTCATATTTGATTGTTATAACCTTCTTATATATGCATTAGGTTCTTTTCATTTCGGATGACTGCTTGGATCTTACACTAATCCACTTGAACATTGTTGGGGTGATTAATGGGGCAACATAGCAAGCTGGTATTCATGGGTTTTGGTTAGCCACCAAGGGGGATTTGCAGATCCATCGTCCGCTCCCACCATTTTTTCACTTTTACATCTTATACCCCACTCATCCATCCCATTCCCCTAGTCTGGCCATTAGGGTGACCTCTCAGGGTACATCTTGTCTTGTGGGAAGAAGGGGCTAAAGGCCCATGGGGTAAAAGCAGCTAGTAAAAGATAAAATCCATAGGAAATAAAACCTAGAGATGCTTTGCCCAGGGGATCCCCGAGAAGGCAATAAAAAGCCTCTCGATAAGAAACTAAGGGACCCTAAGAAAAATGATAAAATAAATAAATGCAAGACCTAACCAAGAGGATGGGAGGTCTCATCACGAGCCGACCCATTATGTTCATAGGTATTTAGCACTATGACATTGCCACTTTCTGGTCACCAAGCCATGGAAATGACCTTTGGTTGCATGGCCAAAGGAAAGGGGGTCTCATCACGAGCCAGCCTTCTCATTCCTGCAAAGATACTAGTGGGTAACGCTATCAACTCTGGCCACCAATCCAAGGCAGTGTCCTCTGGTCAGACCTTGTAGTAAAAAGAAAGAAATAAAAGAAAGATAAGGCAATAACAGGGCTTGGAAAAAATGCATCCATGACGGGTACAGCTCGCCTCCTACAAAGGCACCCACAGACAACACCAACCCTTGGTCTTACTATGAATGGACATCCCTAAAACCATATCACCACATTTAACATGGCTTGAATAATCTTTTGAGGAAACTTTCCATCTCTTGTGCGTATTAGCCCAATAGGTTTTTTCTATCGGTTTCCTTAGCTTTGTATAGTAGATCTGTGTAATGTCTTTGAGATCTCAGATGATATGATAGGGATTTCATGCATATGTTTGATAACTTTAATGATTAGATATGATTTACATTTCTATGATATCTAGGACTGATGAGCCCATGGAGGGCGTAGTCTTTGATGTGCAGGACCATGCCCAGCGGACAGGTACCAGAGGATCGGTGCACATGGGGAGATGACTAGCTCGGACCTCCATGGGGCTGAAGAGCCCATCAGATGGTTGTTGGGATGGCAGACACAGGACAAAGTTATGACGAGCCCTTGCATGGAGAAGAAGAAGGACACCCTCATAAGGACGTTTTGGCAGAGATCTGACCTATGGGGATCAGCCCCTGCAGATGGAGGATGGCTTTGATGGACAGGACGCCACCTAGGGCAGGCTGGACGATTTCTGGAGCATGTGGCAGTGTGCTAGGCTTGTTGGGCATGTGTGATAGGTTGCAAGAGCCCTAGAGGGGCCAAAGTTTTGCTCCTTGGATGCTGATCATGCCCAAAAAGGGCCAATGTCTCCCTTTTAGGGGCCTGACGTCTCCATTTTTAGCTCTATTTTGACATTTTTAGCATTTAATGTGACAAATGATTGAATTATTGTAAAGTCAGACTTGTCGGCTGTTTTTAATGACCTATTTGTTAATTAAAGGTCATAGAGATGATATAAATTGAGGACGTTTTAGCCTCATTTGAACATAACACAACTTACTGTGTTGTGAGAGACTTTCTTTTAGCTCTTGTCTTGCTTTCTTTTGTCTTTTGGAGTTGAGGCGCTACAATTGGAGGATTATCTTTGGCATATGCATGGTGCTTTTTATCATTGGAAGGTGTTACAACTAGGGTTTGATTATGCTCTTCATTAATTTGTAATTATATTTTGCATGCAAAACTTCTTGATTGAATGGTTGTAGGTAGAATTGCTTACTTTTATGGTTACATTGTTGTTATTTGCTTAATCATTGAAACCCTAGGGAGCAATCACACAAGTAGGTTGTTGCTTCATGTCCCCATGATAAAATCTTGTTTAAGCCATTGATTAAAGAAGGTTTATCCTAGCCACAGCTACACTAGCCTTTCTTTTTTCTGAGTTAGATTTGAATTATAAGTTGAAGGAGGAAGACGTCCTAGGCCTAATTTAGTTTAAACCTAGGGTTTTGACCTTAGGGTTTTGAAAAGCCTTGTCCCCAAGAAACACTTTTTATCCCTAGACTTATAATTTGAAGCTAGCCGTTTTGCCAAAGAGTCCTAAGGAAAGAGGGAGGAGCATGAGGCCTAGCTTTAGCTACACCGGAAAAAGCCTCCTCCCCTTAGGGTTTTGATTTGGTGGCCCTACCATTGCAGCACCATTAAACCTAACCCTCTTGTCCTTAGGTTTAAATTTCTCCAAGCCATTATCCTTTTCTCCATTTGACTCCATTAACCCAAGGCACTAGTCTAAGAACAAAACGTTGAGGTTTTTTGTGCTTAAACACTCTTTCAAACTCTTTAAATTTGAAACCCTAACTAACCCTAGCGTCTAGAATAACCCTAATTGATGATGACGTCTTGCCTTATTTAGACTTTTGTTTGGACTAAAAGTTGCGGCTGACTCATCCCTTGGTAGCCATAGAGGTTTTAAGCATTTTCATTGGTTGATTTGTCAAAACGTCCACCTCTTTGACTAGCTAACCTAAACCCTAACCAACAACAATATAGGTGACGTCACACTTATTTTGATCTTTGTTTGGCTTAAAACGTTGTGATATTGTCACCCTGTTTAATAGACTTTGAGTTGTTGACTATTTTCATAAGCTCATTTGACAAAACGTTCCTCTCATTGTCCTCTGAAATTGACCTAATACTAGGGCTGACGTCACCCTAAATTTGCAATAGTGACGCAACAACAATATTTATATGAGCAGATTTATGATATTTATTGCATTGTGATAATACAAAGATTTGATTTTACACATTGAATGCCAATATCTCTTGTGTCTTTATTGAATAAGTGATATAAAATATAAGTTTTATTGCAATCATTGACTTCGTCAATAATTACTTTCATTAATGCTCATATGTGTTAAAGATAGTCATTAATGTTTTGAAGTACTAACCACTGCAGCACATTTCTAGTTTTATTTGCCTTGTCTCGTGAACAGGTGCCATCCAATGGAATATCTTCTTTTTTACTATCTCTTTGGCAGTGATCCGTGAAAGGAAACCATCATCCTGATCCCTTAGACCTTTAGACCTTTCAGAAACCCACATTACTAGGGACGTCTCCCTTGGGATTAGCCACCCAGAATAGAAAGAGCTCCCCATCGAGGTGACAGTGGGTGGGGAAGCTCCTGTTACGCCAGTTTGAGCCTTGACTCCAAGCTACTTAAACCTTTCCTACAAACTGTGCGATAACAATGAGATTTCAGCTATCGACTCGGTGAGCCTGGGCATATTTCTACAATCTTTCAATGATTTTCATCATATTCCCTTCCTTATCCAATTCTCTTTTGTGCCCATTGGAGTTCGATCCTTCAACTCTTAAGTTGACATCTCTTCCTCCGCTTTCATTCTCTGAAATGGAGGCAATCTGTACCTCTTCCGTTTCTATACTCGGTGTCGATTCGTGACTGTCCCGACACTCGTTGAACTCTGCACACACAACTTGTAGTCAACCGAAGTTTGTCAGGCCTTAAACCCTTAATAAAACTACAACATTCATAAACCAATGCGAATAAGAAAATGTTTCGATTCCACGAATTTTCCGAATTCTGCTCGGCCCTGCAATTTTTGGGTGATAGCTCCTATTTTCTTAGTCCCCAACCCATCCATCCACAGGTCGTGACCAAACGCTAAACTACTAGGTGCTACTTAGGCTTTCGACCTTTGAAGATTTTGGGACTTCATAACTTTGGGTTTAGGGTTTCAAAGGTGTTCACCTCTCCTTTTCCATCTTCTGACTTTGAGAAATCCGAAAGGTTCTCACGACTAACTCGAGCGTGACTCCACAAAATCTAATGATCCTGATTCCCCACAATCTGATGACTCATATCTCATCGACATTTCATGTATCGATATTTCGTGTGTCACGAGGTCGAAATATTTTCCACCTTCGTCCTCCCTATTCCCAAAATTTCAATTTCTTCCTGGACAATTAATGCTCTGGATCCCTCTTAGATCGACGATTGTGATCCAATCGTTAATTCTTGTTTCGTGAATTCTCACGAACTCACCCTTATACCATTTCAAGTCATGAGTCAGCGAAAGGTTGATCACTCTCCACCCATCCTTTCTGATGGACGGTCCTGATGAATTCAGGATTTCACGTATCGCGATATCCACACTCCTGTGCAATTGCAAAGGGTTTTAAACCTTGTGCACGTTCTCCATATTTTACAGTCGTGAGGGTTATCCTTTCCTCTCAAAAAGATTCTATGGCTCCAACGCTTCTGTTGTGGAGTTCTCTCTTTCCCTGTGGCCTTATACCACACCGACTGCAGTTTTATAATACCACTACACCTCCTGAGGTTTGTAACATGGTAAAGTAGCCCATTGACACTTAGAAACATTCTGAGGTTTGAAATTAGTCCTCTAGACACAATTTCTTCTCAAAACCTCGGTCCAAAGACCACTTATCTGGCCCATCAGGGCTTAGCGTTGAAACTAGTCTCTAATACCAAACTTTAATGCCCCCAGCCATCAACCCCACGGTCGGGCCAATGCCACTATGCGGAAAAACACTTATGTAACACATTATGCATTCTAATGAAATACAATTTATTAAATATGGTTAAACATAAAATAAGAACATTAATACCATTATCATACATAATCCACGACATTAACAATAATTAATGAATACAGTGGAATACATGAAAACATTGTAAGAATCACAGACATGCATATTTAATTGAATTACAGAATTACAAAAACATAGTGACACTTATCTTTGAAACTGTCACAAACCACCAACTTTGTGTAGACCTTCCATGAACTTCCCAGCCTTAGACCATGCTTCTCATCACTCTTAGCAGTAGGTCACCCCCGAGCTGGGACTAAGTTCCACCGGGTAAGGAATCCTAGGCTAGGTAAGGTTTACAGGAAGAACACACAGTCACAAAAGAAAGATTCTCTCCCAGGAACCACTTATGCCCACTACCCACAAACTCTCCTTCCCAACATGCCTGTCCCACCCCAAAAGTATACACCTTCTCTATCACCTAGACAGTCCTTCGGCTGCTAACCTCCCTTGCCTTGGGCTTCAGTAACAAACCGGACCGGAAATATCCGAGCTCTATGGCAGCTACAGGGTTCCTTCCAGGAGCTCTCTCCTTCCTCCGTGCACTCTCTCACCTGGAGAGATTCACTCACAGGATTGGTAAAACCTGCCTCTTAAACAACAATCACCTCCCTCACCTGGAGAGAGGTTACACACAGGTCATACAACTAGTTTCCTTCAACTCGGTTTCCAACACAGTCGAGAAACCACGAGACTTAGCACAAACATACACTGGCTAGCAAGCCATATGCAGTCAAGAACTACATGACCACAACAATCAACTGGGAACACAGACATGAGTTTTAGCTCTAGTTCAAAAATGTACATGGGTTTTGGCTCTGGTTCAGAAAATGGGAAGTGTGACAAGAAATCCATGCAGAGGTCGAACAAAGACTCGACAGTTCAGACAGAGGGTGCATCGGCTCCTCAAGAAAACATCACAGGATTCGGGTTTCAGAGCTGCGTTAGGGTATGCTTGTAGAGGTCGGACTAGATTCACCGTTTAGATCATCCATGGTCGAATGGAGGAGGAACCCCCATCATGGCTCAACTCAACATGTTTAACTACATGCGCTTGGGTTGACACTTGTCACCCATGAAGCTCGTTCCTTCCCATTTCGAAGTCACTCATCCTTCTAAAGAACTTAGGATAAAAACATCACATTTAACATAGCTTTTGGAATAATATTAAAATATTATTTCCAAGGACTTAAGCCCCTAGGATCAACACTTAGCCTCTCTTTCCAACCTTCCAACCCCCAATCCCTTACCCAGGCTTTGTGGATGCTTAATTAGTCCCCCATCACTCATTCATCATGGTCGGTCCACACACATAGATGTTTTGTATTAATATTGTGCATAATTACATGTACAAAAATCAGGCTCCTGGCCTTCAACACTTAGGCTCTCTGGCCTAATAATCACATAGGCTCACCAGCTTATATAAACTTTGCTCACGAACCTATAAAAAATAATTACAATTCATAATGCAAGATTTAAAATTCATATACATAATTTAAAACAGGGCTTGGCCTTGGGGACATTACACCGGGAAGTTGATATACTAACTTACCCAAATAGGGCCAACATGACTTTTGGCGCTTCATTTCCTAGGTTTAGGTTTTTTGGATGTCTAAGGTTTTTGACATTCTCATTTTTTTTTTAAATTCCTTTAGAGACTTATTGTAATCATCTTCTTTCGAATGAGCGTAGTCATCACATATCTTCTCATAGATAAGCTGCCACCATTCTAGCAATCTTGTTTCCACTGCATTTTATAGTTTCATCTTATTCCCTTATTGAATAGAAACCAATTTTACTGTATATATTTTATTTTATGTTAAGCATCTTTCAATAATAATCTGTATTCATTTCATTCTGCAAATATATTATGGATCAGTGGTATCAAAGAGGTATGCCCATTTTCGTTCTTAATGCATGTCCCCAACGAGGTTAGGGTACAAAGAATTATGTCTCGATATTTTTTCTCTTGAGGAAAAAATCTCTCGCATGCCCAAACAATCTCTCATTGAAGATGAAAAAAATACAACAGAGCAAGAGATCCCTTCAAAATGTTGCTCGAGGAGTCCTTCATGCAGCAGAGGAATGAGATGATGGATAGTTTTACACAAATCCTTTGGTTGCTAACAACATTTGACACATCTTCCTCAAACAGAGGTGCCACCCCCTTCAAGGTACAAATCAACTTCGATATTCCTATATTTGAAGTTCAGATAGACGCATATGCGGTAGACAAATCATTGAATCCACTAGGAGGGTATTTCTTTATCCATAACTTCTTGAATAGAGAAAAGATTACTTTTGTGCTCCTTAAAGCCATGCCCCATGTCAAAGATTGGTGGGAAAATTTCTATGAGAAAAAGGAAACAAAGGAACCCTCATTATTTATAGTCGCAATCACCTAGGATTCCTTCAAGGATGCTATTAAGGAAAAATACTACCCTTTATGAATTTATGACGACCTGTACACAAAATGGACCATGCTGCAACAAGAAAGAGACCAAGTGGTGCCCGAGTTCACAAATATCTTCCATACCTTGTGCACCAATATGGGTATCAAAGATTCTAAGCAACATATGGTTCTCAAGTATCAAGGCGGTCTGCATATATACATCTAGGCCGAAATGGACTTTTTGGACATCTCATCCTTAGGCGCGCGGCCTACCGATATGCCATCAAAATCGAGCAAAATATCAAATAAAATATGTGGAAATTTGGGCCTAGGAACCCCTCACAGCAAAAGCCAGGAAAGGGAGGCCCTAACCTGCATAAAAAAGGACAAATAAAAGACATACAACATTAGGAAAACCATCCCAGGCCACAAGTAATGAAGGAAACTGGAAAGACAAAGAAAGATACCGAGAAGTGGTACGACTTCCATAAGATCCCCTGGCATAACACTGCTGATTATTGCTTGAAGAAGTCACTGGTGGCTAAGGTGAAAGCCTCTGAATCATATGCGGTTTTCGACTCTGAGTCAAAACCAGAAAGGGGGAGACGGATCATTGACGCAAAACCCAATGCTACCGTTGCTACCACCAAGCTCTAGCCTAGTGAACTAGATGAGCCAGAGGAAGGCGAGCACCTTTTCATTCACAGATGTGAGTGAAGGGTACCTCGTTGCACTTCATCATTGATAGCGGTAGACAAAAGAACCTCCTCTTAGCAGAGGTTTTCAAGTGACTCTCCCTGTCGATAATTCCGCATGCACAACCCTACACCATCGGATGGCTCCACCAAGGAAGCTGCATCCACATTAGCAAACAATGTCACATGGAATACAACATCAAGCCCTTCAAAGATGAGTTATCATGTGATGTTTCCCCTCTCGAAGTTTCAAATGTTATTTTGGGCCAACCATATTTATGGAAACATCATGCCATATATGAGTCTAGGCCTCTCAGTGTTATTATTACTTTGAACAATAAATTGTATAGGATACCCGAGGCAGTCCCACCTAGTGTTATTTCCTTGATCTCTTCCAAGTAATGTAGAAAGGTAATCTCTCAGACGAGGAAGTTTTTCTTCTTCGTGATTCTCTCTCAAAATGAGTGAAAGATCGCAGCCACATCCAAAGTCTTTTTTGCTGACCTGTCCACACAGAAGAAGTGGATAAGGTCATGGAATAATACTCAGATATATTCTCCTCACCTACTAGGGTACCTCTGCACTGTTAGGTCAAGTAACCCATCGATCTGACCCTCGATGCACTGGTTCCCAATGGGTCAGTCTACCGCCACTCTCTGCTAGAGAATGAGGATATCAAGCGGTAGATCCAAGAAATTCTCCACAAGGGGCACATATATCCCAACTCATCACATTGCGGGAGCTCAATCATGCTGGTATAGAACAAAGATGGAACCCGATGAATCTGCATTGATTATTAAGCCCTGAATAAAATTACAGTCAGAAACTGGTACTCGATTCCCCAAATCGACGACCTCCTTGATCAGCTCATGGGGACCAAATACTTCAGTAAGATTGATATGAATTTTTGCTACCACCATATCTTTATATAACATACATATGTATGGAAGACCACCTAAAATTCAAAGGAAGGTCTTTTTGAATGGATTCTCATACACTTTGGTTTGACAAATGTTCCAACCAATTTCATGAGGATGATGGACGATATCTTGTGGCCATTCACCAATACTTTTGTAGTGGTGTATCTAGATGACATCCTCATTTAAAACAAGTCTTGGGTAGAATACTTGCAACATATTCAATAGGTTCTGCATGTTGATATTATGGTAGTTGTGGGAGGTATTTACCTCCACATGTAAACATGATAAGAATAGAATATTGCAGGAAGAAAGAAGAAACCCTAATTAATTGGTTAATAACCCTAAAAGACAAGTCAGCTCAAGAGAATGACTTGTATTAGGTTATTAGCCTCCAAGAAAAGAAGTCGGCTAAAGGAAATGTTATATACTAAAGAATTATCACCCAGAATGAGAATTCGGCCTAGGCAATCTACCATAAATAGTATAAATACAAGAGGCTAGTCTTCATTCTGGCCAATATTCTTAGAACTGTAGAAGCAACACTTGTGTGCACTGCAGTTGGCCAGTTTGTGTGCAAGTTTGGAGGAGAGATGTTGTTGCAACTACTGCAACTAGCAGATTTCAGTTTTGGCTTGGACTATCTCTTGGTTATGGTTTGGACTCCCTAATAAGATCTTGTTACTCTTTCTTGGTGCACTATCCTTGGAGAGAGGTGCGCCACCTTTGTTTGGCTATTCAGCCCAAGGTTTTCTTCCAGAATGATTCTCTAACAAGGTTAAGGTGCTTGGGGGTGGCTTCATGCTATGGTTGGGTGACAATATTGTTATATTGTCTATGGTTAAATGATCAATCCATCATATTCTAATAGGTTATGGGCCCACGCTATCTTCATAAAGTCTAACCGATGGAAGATAGATTGGGAGGATTTTCTCAGTTGCAGTTGCAGTTGCAGCCAGTTTTTGCTCCAGCAACGAGACCCTAACCCTATTGTTGAAGCACCTTAAGTGAAGGTATTGACCTAATTTTTGGATAGACTAGTGCACCCTAGCTTAGTGCATCTCCTGGTACTCTCAACAAGATAAGACGTTAAGTTGAGTTTTTGGTCAAATCTAGGGTTGACCAAGTCAAAGCAGCCATGACTTACTCTATGAAGTAAGAAGACAAGTTATAAGGGGCTTCTAACTTCAGAGCATGGAAGACAAGGATTCATCTCATACTTGGAAAGAATAAAGTGTTGATTATCCTGAAAGGAAATATTGTGGAACTAGAGTTTGAAGAAGGAAAAAAGAAGGAACTGCAGAACGTTGCAGTTATGGAGAAGTTCAAAGACAATGACATCAATTCCATGAGTATCATAGTGGATTCTATAAAATACCACTTGATACCCTACATATCCCATCTTGACTCATCTAAGAAGATGTACGATGCCCTAACAAACCTCTTCTCAGTTAGAAACATTGGACAAGTAATGAGTCTGAAGAATGAGCTCCGCGACATGAAAATGAATGATGATGACAACATAACATCATAATTTGTGAGAATCTCTCAATCGAGAGATCAAATACAAGCTATTAAAGAGATCATTTCAGAGAAGGAACTGGTAAATATAGTACACAATGGTATTCCCAAGACATGGTATGAATTTTCCACAAGCATGAACACAAGGAAGGAGTATCCTACATTTGAAAAACTTTGGACTTGTTGTGCACAAGAAGAGTCAAGGATCAGTGAAAAAGAGAAACCCTAAAAGAAATACGATGAACAAGCTTTCACATCAAGGTTCAAGAATTTTAGGAATAAAAGGAAGTTTGACTACAGGAAGAAATCAAATCAAGAGAAAGATATGACAAAAATACAATGCTTCAACTGTTGAAAATATGGTCACTACAAGAATCATTGTCCCGAGCTAAAGAAAAGGAAGGAAACACACAAAACATCAGTTGTCGAAGAAAGGGAACCCTCAAAGAAGACCAAGCAGGATAAAACAAACTTCTTCTTCTAAGACAAGGTAACAATACTCTTCATACTTCCTGTACATACCATGTTTATATAGTTTCTGTACATATCTTGCATATCTATTTTCTAGAAGATAAGATGTTCAAAGAGAAACTATACCTATGGAATAACAACAAGATAAGGACTACTATCACAATGACTATAAGACAAGGCAATACACATGAAAGCATGAAGTACATCAACAACCCTCGATAACAATTCATGTGGAAGTTATTACATAATTAACAGCTCCAAGATAAGCCAAAATCATAATCAATCTTGAAGAAACCTAGAAGAAGTAAAGATAGAAATAAGTCAACAATCAAGAGGAAATTGGAGAAAGACTTTTGACACTTTGTAGAAGGCAATAAGGATGCATACGAAAGAGTGGGCTCTATTATATGGAGGGAGCTGAATATATATTTTCAAAAGAAGAGCATGCACTCATGCATGAAGCAAGGATTAGGAGGGAGCTAATCCTAAATTATATGATCCATTGAAGATGATGAAGTATATCCCCATGGTAGTAGCCATGAAAAGTAGTACGTGTTCAGTTTGAATTTAGAAGAAGCCTTCTTTGAAAAGAATCCTAAAAGTATCCCTGATTGTCCATCCACATCCATGATCCTATGATGAAAGGAAGAAGTTGGAATCTCAGGGCATGGAATCTATAGAAAACTCCATGGACCCAAGAGATAAAGAGAAACATGAAGAAGAACATGAAGATTCCAAGAGAGAAAGAAAAGCCATAACAACCACTCATTATATCGATAATCACAAGACTACTAGCTTGATCTGAACCCTCTAGAAGCAATCAAGAAGAAGAAATGAAAATTGTGATGAAGAAAAATGTATGAAAAAATTATGAATGAAAGCATTGCGAGAGACAAAACTAAAGGTTCTCCTAGATGGAGGAAGGGAACTATGATGATATCTTGTTCCAGACATACTTATACCCGAGACATTATATCTCGTACAATATCCATGGGTTGGAGTTTACATCAGACAAATGTAATAATTGTTCTCCTCAACAGAGTAATCAAACAAAGAAGCATATAGCAACCTCAAGGTTTTGAGGTATACTAGAAAGAGACTCTTGTATGCAGATGGATCTTGTATGGATTCAAACAACTTGGTGCAAAGCCTCCAATGAACTTAAGTGTGGTGAAAACCTTTTATAACAAAGATATTGTATCATAATAGTTACTCAGAACTCAAGGATGATGGATTGTCAATCCATGACAAATCTCTCATGATGGCAGAAGAAGTACCACTTGGATATGTTCCAGTTTGACCCTTCCCACGATGTTATGAGCTAGCAGGAAACAAAACATGAATCCAACAATGATATACTATATTGATCAGAGCTATATGAAGCCTTCAAAGAAAACTAGTGTTCTAGAAAGACCTAAGTACATTGAGATCAAGAATTACATTCTTCGTGATAAAGTCCAGAAAAGAGAAGTGGTTCTCCAATATATATATCTCCACACATGAGCAAATAAACATATATTTTGGTAAAGCCTATGTCCAAGATGAAAGAGTTTGTGTACTCAAGCTAGAGCTCATGGACACGACTTCCTTACTGAAAAAGGAAGAGATGATTCTTAGGTTGGGACAGAGCATTGATGTGTTATTGATTTATGGACAACCATTTTTCAATTCAAAAAATGGACCGGGATGAGAATTTCCTTTCCAGTTCAGAAAGTGGTTTGAGATTTCTGACGAATAGGCATTTTCTAGTTTGGAAAATGGTCCAGATCAAATGGTCATTCTCGTAATGAAAATGGTTCAATGGATTGATGATGCACCATAGACAATGATTACCCTTGTGGCTAGTGTGGGGGAATGGTCTAGGACAATATCTCTTCTTGATGGTCATTCTCAGTAGTGGTCAAGAAGACTGGTCTGCCTCATCGGATAGTCATTCTTTCGAAGCTCACAGTTGTGAGAAGTTTCAAAGAATGGTCCATTTTGGAGGCTAGTGTAGGACAATCATTTCCTTAGGAAATGGTCCAGACAATCATTCCCTAGGGTAGATTCATTATCTCCAGGTTTCACTTTGTTTAGTGATAGAGGAATGGCCCAGATTGGTGAATGGTCAAGTTTCAACAATTAGGAATAGGGATTCCCTAGGGAAGACTCATTCTCTCTAGGTTGCACTTTGTTTAGTGTTGGAGGAATGGCCTAGATAGGCGAATGGTCCGGGCTTAGAAATTGAGATAGTTATTCTTCCTTTCTTGAGAAGAATAGTCTAGATAGATCATTGTTGATGTTTTACCTTCTGAGGGAATATTCTCTTCCAGATCTCACAGAAGTAAGTGGAAGAATGGCCCAAATGATTCAGTTTATATCATAACATTGTTTCTATGCAGGTTGATATTAGATGATATGATTGTTATGAAGACTGTATGTCTCTGGACATTAGATGTATGTTACTATGGTGGATGTGTTCCACTGATTGTGACTATATGTCATTGATCAAGTATCTGTGTGCTACTTGGTATGGTAGTGTACCAATGGATTGTAGTTGTGTACTAATATGGATAGACACAGTTGTGTTCTATTGAATGACATTGTTCTGATTTCCTTGAAAACTATCAGTAGTGTTGGAAATGATTATCAGCTAGATGTATGAACAATGGAAAAAGATTCCCCAGACGAAAAATGGTCTAGGACATTTATTATTCTAGGAAATATGTCTGAATTAGAAGAATGGTTCTTGTGTCACTCTGTGGAGTGAGTGACTTATCCAACATCATGTCTGATTACTCAGATGGAGTATGGTTTCGAGAGATGATGTAGTTGATGACACTAATAGTGATGATGGTACTCATGATCTAATCATGAGATAATCTATACGACTATGTTGATGCTACTAGGTGAATGGTATGTTTGTGCTCAAGACCATTACCTTCAATACCTCCCTAGCTAGGAGGGAGTGTTGATATTATGGTAGCTATGGGAGGTACTTACCTCCACATGTAAACCCGACCAGAATAGAATATTTCAGGAAGCAAGAAGAAACCCTAATTAATTAATTAATAACCCTAGAAGACAAGTCAACTCAAGAGAATGACTTGTATTAGGATAGTAGCCTCCAAGAGAAGATTCCGGCTAAAGGAAATGTTATATACTAAAGAATTAGCACCTAGAATGAGAAGTCAACCCAAGAATCTACTAGAAATAGTATAAATACAAGAGGTCAGTCTTCATTCTGGCCAGTATTCTTAGAATTGCAGAAGCAAAATTTGTGTGCACTGCAGTTGGCCAGTTTGTGTGCAAGTTTGGAGGAGAGTTGTTGTTGTAGCTGCTACAACTAGCAGATTTCAGTTTTGGCTTGGACTATCTCTTGGTTATGGTTTGGACTCTCTAATCAGCTCTTGTTACTCTTTCTTGGTGCGCTATCCTTGGAGAAAGGTGTGACACCTTTGTTTTGATATCCAACTCAAGGTTTTCTTCCAGAATGATTCTCTCACAAGTTTAAGGTGCTCGAGGGTGGCTTTGTCCTATGGTTGGGTGACAATATTGTTATATTGTCTATGGTTAAATAAGCACATCCATCATATTCTAACACTGCACACCCTACAACAACACCATCTCTATGCCAACTGATACATATTTTATGAGCATAATGAAATGACTACAAATTATTAATAGGTGCTTAACACAAAATAATAGAGATAGAGTAAAACCAGTTTTCTATTCAATAAGGAAATAAGTTGAAACTGTAAAATGCAGTGGAAACAAGCTTGCTGGAATGGTGGCAGCTTATCTCTGAGAAGAGATGTGATGATTGCTCTCATTCGCAAGAAGATGATTACAATGAGGCTTTGAAGACCTTTTTACAATAAACAGGAATTCCAAAAACCCTAGACATTGAAAAACCTAACCCTAGGAGATGAAGCGCCAAAAGTCATGTGGGCCCCGTTTGGGTAAGTTAGTACATCAACTTCTCGGGGTTGTAACTTTTACATATGATCTTCATTTTAGGTGTATGATAGCCTGTTGGAAAGGTATCATCGAGGAAATTAATTTTTGGGGATCAATCATGCCTTTGATTACCATTGAGAATCTTGATCCTGAAAATCCTTCATTTAGGCCCTCAAAATGGCCCCGAAAGTTAAAACTGCTAAAAATAGTAAATTGCCAAAATTGCCAGAAATTTATTTTAAGCCAATTGGAAAAGGTGGGTGGCCACTGATCTCCACCTAGATCAATCGTAACTCCTTAGGAAGCAATGGTATCCATTGGGTTGATATCCCCCATCAGATGAGGAAAGTTCTACTGGATTTGGCCCCGAGTGAGCCACTTGCCTTGGTGCAGGAGCTACCTTGCTTTTATGACTCGATAAAGATGGATCCTTTGTTGTTGAGTTCCCTTGATATGTGTGTCCACAATATGATCACTGGATTCATGTTATATGTAGTCGGAGTTGAGATCCATTGTTGTTAGTTGTTATACTACGTCTGAGGTGTCTAATAATGGTGGGAAATAAGGGCGAAGGAGATCCACGTTGAACACTGGGTGTAGGCCAAGGAAAGGAGGAATGTTGAGCTAAAACTAATTATCCCCCATAGCCTTCATGATGGTGTACAAGCCATAACGGAGTGGGAGAAGATTCCGATGGGGTCCTGCAATTCATTCTTTTTGCAAGTGCAACCAAACATTGTTTCCCACCTAAGACTTTTGTGGCACCTGATGTTGATCATGCCGTTTCTTGTACTTGTTATTGGACTTCTGTAGGATATCCTAAACCTGTTGGAAGATGTGCTGGATTCGCTGAATGAATTGGGTGACTTTTTCAGCTGTATTTGGAGCAAGAGATCAGTCAGTTGAGGTGACTACAAGGGGAAGTGCAACATCTATGGGACCCAATGGCTGTAATCCCAACCCCACCTGAAAGGGGATGTGCCTGGTTGAGCTATGCAGGGCTCAGTTGTAGCTATGTTGGACATAGGGAAGGCTCTCATCCCATGTGCAAGGGTGATTTAAATTATACATGGAAAGGATATCCACAATCATTCGATTTACGACCTCAGTTTGGCCATCTATCTTGAGGTGGAAGGCCGTGGATTTGGTGCGCTTGGTGTCCAACAGTGACTAGAGGCTCGACCAGAATGTGTTGAAAAATTGACTGTACCAATATGAGACAATGTTTTGTGATATTCCAAAATGGACCCAGACTTGTTCAAAGAAGAGCTTGGCAGTGGCCTCTGCTGTGATGTTCTTCTTATAGGAAACTAGAATCACCATCTTAGAAAAGTGATCAACAACCAAAAAAACACATTCATTTCCTCTCTTGGTGGACAGGAGGCCCGACATGTAGTCCATTGAGATGGATTCCCATGGATTTTCAGGAGTAGGAAGAGGGGTGTACATGCCCTATTTCTTAGTGGTCGGTTTGGCAATAGTGCAGGCTATGTAGGACCTGATATACTTGATGACCTCCTATCAAAGTTTCGGCTAGTATAAATGTTTTTGTAGCATTGTCATTGTATTTTCGACGCAAAAGTATCCTTCCACCTGACTGTAGTGGGATTCCCAGATCATCTTCACTCGCTTGCTTGATGGAACACAGATATGGCCCAGACGACACAAAAACCCATCCTGAAGATGGAAATTATTGACAACTCCATTTTCACCCAACATTTGGTAGGTGGTGGAGAAGTATGGGTCTATCTCATAGAGTTGGGGCCATCCAAAGGTCTCATGGCCGCAGGATTCTATCATTTTGGTAAGTGCTTCAACTAGCAGTCTGTTGAGGAAATCAACGACGTGATTGGTGCTTCATGATTTATACTTGATGTTGAGGTGGAATTGTTGCAAGTATGTGGACCACTTTTGATGGAGATCATTATGCAATTTTCCTTGTGTTTACATGAACTACAGTGGCTTATGATCAGTGTGAATGACTGTCTCCTTCCCAAGAATGTAATGTCTCCACTAGCAGCAGACTTTCACAATGGAGTACATTTCTTTGTCATAAGTAGGGTACTTATGGAAAACATCTAATGGTGTCTCACTATGATAGGCCACGCGGTGGCTGTGCTGAGTGAGAATGATTCCCACCACATAGTCTGAAGCATTTGTCTCGATCTCAAAGGGCTGTTGCAGGTCTAGTAGTGAAAGCATTGGGGCTGAGCACAAACACTACTTTAAATCATCAAATTCTTTTTGGTGGGACCGGTCCCACACAAATTTCTCCTCACCACCACCCCTAGTTATTTGGTTGAGGGCCCATGCAATATGGGAGAATCCCAACACGAACCTGTGGTAGAAATTGGCAAGACCCGAGAAGCTCTGAAGCTTAGTGAGTGTTGTTGGGGCTAGCCAGTCATGGATGAATTGGATCTTGGTTGGATCCACATGTACGCCAGGAGGATCAATTATGTATCATATTTAATGGACCCTGTCCATGCCGAAGGAGAATTTTTCCAAGTTGGAATATAGCTTGTGTTGTCACAGGGTGTGCAGAACCTGTTAAATATGTTACAAGTGTTTGGCCCAAGTCTTGCTATAAATGAGAATGTCATCCAGATACACCACTACAAAAGTATTGGTGAATGGTTGCAGGATATCATCCATCATCCTCATGAAAGTGGATGAAGAATTTGTCAAACCAAAGGGCATGGCCAACCATTCAAAAAGGCCTTCCTTTGACTTGAAGGTGGTTTTCCATACATTTGTTTGTTCTATAGAGACCTCGTAGTAGCTAGACTTCAGATCAATCTTACTGAAGTATTTGACCCTCATGAGTTGATCAAGGAGGTCATCGATTCAGGGAATCGGGTACCAGTTTCTGGCTATGATTTTATTCATAGCCCGATAATCAATGCAGAGTCACCAGGTTCCATCTTTCTTCTATACCAACACGATTGGGCTCCCGCAAGGTGATGAGCTGGGATGGATGTGCCCCTTGTGGAGCAGTTCTTGGATCTGTCACTTGATCTCCTCATTCTCTAACAGAAAGCGACGATAGACTGGCCCATTGGGCAATGGTGCATCGGGGGTCAAATCGATGGGGCTCTTGACCTGGCCGTGTAGAGGTACCTCTGTAGGTGAGGAGAAGATATCTGAGTATTCTTCCATGAACTTATCTACTTGCTTCTACTGTGTGAAGAGGTCGACTTCAAACACCCTCAATGTGGCTGTGATATTTTTCTTATTCTGAGAGTGAATCACGAAGAATACAAACTTCCCCATCTGAGAGATGACCTTCCTGCATTGCTTAGAAGAGATCAAGGAAATAACACTAGGTGGGACTGTCTCGGGTATCCTGTACAATTTCTTGTTCAAAGTAATAATAACACTACGATGCATAGACTCCTATATAGCATGATGTTTCCATAAACAAGGTTGGCCTAAAAGAACATCACAAACATCAAGAGGAGAAACATCACACAATACCTCATCTTTGAAGGGCTTGATGTCGTAAGACATGCAACACTGTTGGCTAACATAGAGATCGCTTCCTTAGCAGAGCCATCCAATGGTGTAGGGTTGTGGGTGTAGTGTTGTCGACAGGGCCAACTGCTTGATGACCTCTACTAATATGAGGTTCTTCTGGCTACCACTATCAATGATGAAGTTCAGTGGGGTGCCTTTTACCCACATCTATGAATGGAAGAGGCTTCTCCTTCTTCTGGATCGTCTAGTTCACTAGGATGGAGCTTGGTGGTAGCAATAGTGGCACTGGGTTCTGCATCAATGATCCATCTTCCCCTTTCTGGTTCTAGCTCAAAGTCTCAAACCGCATCTGATTAAGAGGCTTTCACTTCGACCACCAGCAACTGCTTTGAGCGGAAGTCAGTAGTGTTATGCCAAGGGCTCTTATGGAAGTCGCACCACTTCCACATATCTTTCTTTGTCTTTTTTGTGTCCTTCTTTTCTTTTGGATTGGACTGGTTGTCCTGATACTGTCCATATTTTCTCCCTTCTTTGTTCTATGGGTTGGGACTGCACTTTCTTGGCTTTTTTTGTGAAGGGTTCCCAAGCCCACATTGCTGCATCTTTTGTTTGATCTTCTACTTGATTTTGACGACATATTGGTAGGCCGCGCCCAAGGATGAGATGTATAGAAATTCCATTTCAGTCTGGATGTATATATGTAGAGTGTCGCGATACTTGAGCACCAGATGTCACTTCGAATATTTGATACCCAACTTGGTGCACATGGTATGAAATATATTTTTGAAATCTGGCACTGCTTGGTCTCCTTCTTTCCGCAGTGTGGTCCATTTGGTATATAAGTCATTATAAGTTCCGACAGGGTAGTATTGTTCCTTAATAGCATCCCTGAATGATTCCCAGGTGGCCGTGACTATAAATAATGAGGGTTCCTCTGTTTCCTTTTGCTCACATAAAGTTTCCCACCAATATCTGACATGGGGAATGGCTTTGAGGAGCCCAAAAGTAATATTTTCTCTATTAAAAAAGATATGGATAAAAAATTACCCTTCTAGTAGATTCAACCACTTGTATAGAACATTTGTGTCTATATGAGCTTCAAATATAGGAATATCGAAGTTTATTTGTACCTTGAAGGGGGCGACGCCTCCACTCGAAGAAGATGCATCGCCTGTTGGTAGTCGTCGAAGGATTTGCATGAAACTATCCATCATATAGTTCTTTTTTTGCATGAGGGATTCCTCAATCAACAATTTGAAAGGATCTCCTATCTCATAATATTTCTTTTCTCCTTCCATGAGAGGTCACTTGGGCGTGCGAGAGATTTTTTCTTCAAGAGAAACAAGCTTGAGAGCCAACTCTTTGTACTCTGACCTCGTTGGGGACATGCATTAAGAAAACAAGGAGCAGACCGCTCTGATACCATTGATCCAAATTTTATGAGCAGAAAAAAATGACTACATATTATTAACAGGTCCTTAAGAAAAAATAACAGAGATACAATAAAATTGGTTTTCTATTCAATAAGGAAATAAGATGAAACTATAAAATGCAGCGGAAACAAGCTTGTTGGAATGGTGGCAGCTTATTTATGAGAAGAGATGTGAAAGTTGCACTCATTCACACAAAGGTTATTACAATGAGGCTCTGAAGGCCTTTTTACAATAAATAGGAATGATAAAAACCCTAGACATCCAAAAACCTAACCCTAGGAGATGAAGCGCCAAAAGTCATGTGGACCCCGTCTAGGTAAGTTAGTACATCAACTTCTCGGGGTCGTAACGTTTTCATATGATATTTTTTTTAGGTGTATGATAGTCTGTTGGAAAGGTATAGTTGAGGAGATTCATTTTGGGAGTTCAATCATGCTTTCTACTATCATTGAGAAGCTTGATCCCAAAAAACCTTCATTTAGGCCCTCAAAATGCCCTCAGAAGTTAAAACTGCTAAAAATAGTAAATTTCCAAAATTGCCAGAAAACTGTTTTGAGCCAGTTGGAAAAGGTGGGTGGCCACCGATATCCAGCTGGATAACCAAATTGGAAGAATCCTCTGTTGGAATGGACAAGGTTCATTACCTAGGCTACATCATTGATGAGCATGGCCTACATGTGGATCCAACAAAAAACAAAGTCATCTGTAACTGACTAGCCCCAACCACACTCACTAAGCTTCAGAGCTTCTTGGGCCTTGCCAATTTCTACCACAGGTTAGTGTTGGGATTCTCTCATATTTCATGGGCCCTTATCCAAGTAACTGGGGGTGGTGGTAAGTTGAAATTTGTGTGGGGTTGGTCACAACAACAAGCGTTCAATTATTTGAATCAACTCTTGTGCTCATACCCAATACTTTCACTATCAGACCTGCAAAAACCCTTTAAGATTGAGACAAATTCTTCAGACTATGCTGTGGGATTTGTTCTCACTCAGCACGACCACCCCATGGCTTATCATAGTGAGAAAATATTAGATGTTTTCCATAAGTACCCTAATTATGATGAAGAAATGTACTCCATTGTGCAAGCCTACCACCAGTGGATACATTACATTCTTGGGAAGGAGACAATCATCCACATTGATAATAAGCCACTGTAGTTCATGCAGTCACAAGGAAAATTGCAGAATGACTGCCATCAAAAGTGGTCCATGTACTTGCAACAATTCCACCTAAATATCAAGAATAAAATGGGAAGAACCAGCTACGTAGTTGATTTCCTTGGTAGACCACTAGTCACAACACTCACCATGGTGCTAGACTCTTATGCCCATGCGACCTCTGGATGGCCCTAACTTTATGAGATAGTCTCGGACTTTGACACCACCTACTAAATGTTGGGTGCAAATGTAGTTGTGACTAATTTCCATCTTCAGGAAAGGTTTTTGTGTCATTTGGGCCATATCTGTGTTCCATCAAGAGAGCGAGTGAATTTGATCTAGGAAGCCCACTACAATTGGGTGGTAGGACATGTCAGTGTCGAAAATATAGTGGCAATGTTGCAGAAACATTTCTATTGGTCGAAACCTTGACAGGAGGTAAGCAAGTATATTAGGTCATGCATTTCCTATGTGATTGCCAAACTGGCTACTAAGAAAGAGGGCCTATACACCCATCTTCCTACTCCTGACAGACCATGGGAATCCATTTCAATGGACTACATGTCGGGCCTCCCGTCCACCAAGTGAGGAAATGAATGTATTTTTGTGGATTTTCTAATATGGATATTATGGTCGCTTGCAATAAGAGAATCACAGTAGAGGCCACTACCAAGCTCTTATTTGAACGAGTCTGGGTACATTTTGGAATCCCACAAACCATTATCTCAGATTGGGACAATCGATTTCTGATCACATTCTGGTCAAGCCTCTGGTCACTGTTGGAAACCAAGATCACCAAATCCACAGTATTCCACCCTGAGAAAGATGGCCAAACTGAGTTCGTAAATCAAATAAACATGCATATCCTGAGAATTTTTAATTCCAAGCACCCTTGCACATGGGATGAGAGTCTCCTCTATGTTCAACATAGTGACAACCGAGCCTTGCATAGCTCAAACGACCATAGCCCCTTTCAAGTGGGGTTGGGATTCAAACCATTTGGTCCCATAAGTGTTTCACTACCCATTGCGGTCACCTCGACCGACTCATCTCCTGCTCCAACAAAGGATCCAACTTTATCGAGTTGTCAAAGCAGGCTAGCTCCTGCACCAAAGATAGTGGCTCACCTGGGGCCAAATTTAGCATAAATTTCCTCATCTGATGGGGGAACTCAATGCAATGGAGACCATTTCTTCCTAAGGGGGGAGGATTCATCCATATGGATGTCGTTGGCCTTCCACCTATTCCATCTGGCTCATTTTGGAAATTTTCCAGTTTAGCATTTTTTTCCCTTGTTTTTGGGTCCTTGACTTGCGGGTCTATTTTGAGGCCCCCAACAACATTTTTTAGGGCTCTCCATAGTCAAATTGAATTTTGATATATGGAAGAAAAATGTGCATTCCATGGATAGACTTTTCCAACGGACTATCGTGCACCTAAAACAAACATTGTATGTAAAAATTACGACCCTGGGAAGTTGATGTACTAACTTACCCAAACAAGGCCCACATGACTTTTGCCGCTTCATCTCCTAGGGTTAGGTTTTTTGAATGTATATGGTTTTTGACATTCCTACTTATTGTAAAAATTCCTTTAGAGCCTCATTGTATTCATATTCTTGCGAATGAGTGCAGTCGTCACATCTCTTCTCAAAGATAAGCCACCACCATTCTAGCAAACTTGTTTCCACTGCATTTTACAGTTTTAGCTTATTTCCTTATTGAATAGAAACCAGTTTTACTGCATATATGTTATTATTTGTTAAGAATTTTTTGATAATAATATTTATTCATTTCCTTCTGCAAATATATTTTGGATCACCATGCGTGCAAATGGCGCAAATGTTTCTTTAAAATCAATTCCAGGTTGTTTTGTAAAACCTTTTGCAACTAACCTTGCCTTATGCTTATGCACATTTCCTTCTACATCTTGCTTGGTTTTATAAAACCACTTGACACTTATCACATCCTTGTCTTAAGGTACATCAACTAATTTCCATGTCTTATTGTTCTCTATGCATTTAGTTTTTTCATCCATGGCTTGTGCCCATACATCATCTTTGACAACTTATTCAAAAGCTAATGGCTCATATATTTGTGAAAGCAGAGAAAAAACTGAAAAGGAATTTGTTGTTTCAACATTATAGATGTCATGTAGAATTATTGTATTCATTGGTAACAAACTTGCTAATGTTGGATTTGGATATGTAGAGATACTTGGACTATTTACTGGTGTTTTTTGCAGTCTCAGTGTGGACTGTGCACCTATTGATCTTACTGGAGTAGTTTGTGATGCACTTTGTGTCATACTTCTAGGAGTGGAAGGAACTGTGCACTAACTTGTACTTGGTGTTTGAACCACTTCATTCTCTGTGTCATCATGCCCAATAACATCAATGATTTTGACTTTCCTTTCTATGCTTCCATCCCATGCTTCATTCTCCACAAATTGAACATTGTGATTGATTATGACTTTTGTTGCAACAGAATCATACAATTTGTATGATATTGTATCTTCAAAGTATCCAAAAAATATACATTTTTGTCCTTTTTTATCTAGATTCTTTCTCAACTCTTCTAGAACATGTGCATATGTGACACAACCAAAAAATTTTAAGTGTGCCACATTATGTTTCATACCTTTATAGGCTTCTTGAGGAAGTTTCTTCTTCACACTTTTTGTCGGACATCCGTTCATGATGTACACTTCAGTTTCTATTGTCCTAGCCCAATATGCATTTGAAAAATTCTTGGCTCCCAACATATTGCGTACCATTTCCATGATTGTTTGATTCTTCCTTTTTGTGAGACCATTATGTTGTGGTGTATACGACGCAATGAATTACTTGTAGATGACATGAAATTTACAAAAGTTCCAAAACTCTCTTGAAACATATTCTCCTCCTCTTTGAATTATTAGAATTTTGATGTAATAACCACTTTTCTTCTCCACGGGTGATTTGAATTTATGAAAACAACCCAATGCATTAGATTTATGTTTTAGGAAATAAATCCATGTTTTTCTTGAGAAATCATCAATAAATGTCAAAAAATAGGTACTTCCTCCTATAGATGGTGTTTGCATTGGTCCACAAATATCTGAATGTACAATTTCCAGTGGAAATTATTTTCTGTATGACTTTCCAATTGGAAATGATTCTCTATGCTACTTTCCAAAAATGTAGCCTTCACATATTCTTTCTGGTTTTTCAATTAATGGTAAACCTTTCACCATATCCTTTCTGTGTAGAAGCTTCAAAACTCTGAAGTTTAAGTGACCAAATTTGAAATTCCATAGCCAAGATTCATCCTGCACTTCATATTGGAATGTTTCCTGCATCTCTGTGTTATTTTCTTCTTCTTCCTTCCTACTGTGCTTTCTAGTTTTTCCTTCCTTGGAACTATGTGCACTTTCTATTGTAAATGTAGTTTTAGACTGCTCATCTTTTTCTTTATCGACAACTTGTGTTGTCTTTTTATTCTTGGCTGGATTCAATGTCAATGGAAACATTATGTTGCTTGTCATCTGGATTCTTGCAATAAGATGGTCTTTTGGATATCTGTCCATAATTACATAGTGCTTATCTTCCATGTAGATTCTATATCATTTCTGTAATAATTGTCTTGTTCTCATGAAATTATTCTTTAGGAAAGAAACATAATATACATCAAGCACAATTTTTTTCTCCCCCTACTTAGTTAAAATGTTTATACTGCCTTTGCCTATGAAAGTGACTTGGATATATGTTCCAAGCGTAGATTTAGTTTTGAATGACTTATCCAAACCAAAAAGCAATTCTAAGTATCCTATCATGTGATTACTACAACTTGAATCTAAATACCACATTTCACACATAATTTCTTGAGAAACATTGCATTTTACTGGTGAGACTATAGGAATTGGTTCAACACGCACCATAAACATAGGGCTGGAGGGAATATTTGAGTTGTTTGACTGATATTGTCCTTGCTTGTTCTGATTATATTGTCTTTTCCTGGACTCATATGCATAATGTCCATACTTTTTATAGTAATGGCACTGAATCTTTGATTTATCAAGTTTATGATTACTTAGTTTATTGTTATTTGGATTTTGACCTCTTCCACCAATATTTCTAGGACTAATATTGTGTCCACCTCTAACGAAACTTCTTCCTCTATCTCTAGAGTTATCTCCCCCCCTTCCTCTTCCATGAATTATAGATGACTGCATGGAAATGCATTCTCTAATGAAATATTTTACCTATTTAATTTATGTTTATGATTAATGAGGGAGGCTTGTAGCTCATCTAGACTAAACTTACTCAAATATTTGTTTTCTTCTAAAGTCACAACAAGGGTATCAAATTTAGGAGGAAGAATCGTAAGTACAATATAAACAACCTTTCTATCCTCTATGGTTTATCCATGAGACTTAATCTTATTTATAAGGCCAATAACATGGGTATATAATGAATCTACTAAATCTATGTTCTTCATTGACAGAGATTCAATATCTCTTCTAAGAATTTGTAATTTTGAATTCTTAAATTTCTCCATACCTTGATAAGAGGTTTGTAATATGTCACACGCTTTCTTGGATTTCTTTGTTGATATAACTCTTGGGGGTATTCTTTCATGCATGGCTTGATGTATGTAAAGCATTGCCTTTTCATCCTTCTTTCTTTGATCTTTCAAAGCATCCTTTCATCTTGTGTGAGGAAATTGTACATTGGATGATCCATTGGTTCCACATAGCCATTTCCAACTATCTCCCATACATATTGTCCCTGAAATAATGCCTTCATGGTTGTAACATACCCAACCACCCACAGGCTAGGATTGCTACCTCAAAACTCACTTCTGAACCGATTTTGAATTCTCATAAAATTAATGCAAAATCAAGCATGGAAGACTCACATGCATTAATCAAGATCCACACTACAACATAAAATAAATAAACAACATTCCATTTACAACAAATTGTTGGAGATATTACACACTCACCTATAATTATTTTCCTAAGTTTGATAGTCCAATGTTGAGAATGATTCCTTAGATGAGAATATTCTCTCTAGAAAATATTCCCCTACAATATAGGATGTTCCTCTTCAGTTCAGAGTCATTTACACTTAGTTATACTAGTGGAAGTAACTCATTCATGGAAACGTCAGTTTTATCACCAACAATTGCATGTGTCTCTCTCACTTCAACACATGTGTCTCAGTTAACTAATGATTGTATGGATCATTTAACTAGGATGAGGTGGAATTTCACTCCAATTGTCTATCAGTGAGTGTCTAGATCTCTCTAGATCACTACTATGGCTCATTAGTTACTCATGTAACCTATATATATTGTAAATTATTCACTCTTTGAGTGTAGAATATGGTTAATGAGAATTCTTCCATTCCTTCTCTCTTGCTTCTTCTTTCTCAATTTCTCTCTGCAAATGTGTGTGATATTTTCTAGATAGATATATTATGTGAAGTTTCAACACATTTACATGGTATCAGAGCCGATGGAATTCTAAGAAAAAGCTACACCAAATTATTTTTGCAGATACTGAATATTGAAGAACATAGAAAAGATGGATTATTCACCGACAATACTTCTCACGCCTCATAACTACTTGGAGTGGAAGCCAAAAATTTTGCTTCAGCTCAAATGCAGAGGCTTTTACTAAATAACTATGGTAATGGAAGTAGATTCTGATTCGGCTGATGAGAAAATTTATTTTCTCAACAAAAAATATATGGCCATAAGATTTATCTTCTTGTCTATTTCTCCAAAAATTCTCCACCAAGTATATGATTTCTCACAAGACTCAACTCTGAATGAATTATGGACTATAATGGAGGTTTTATTTGGGAATAAGGAAGACTGCATGAAAAATGTTGACAAAATAGAGAATGTAGAAAACCCACTAGAAGATAAGTCATCTTAGTTTGAAGAGCCTTCTACATAAGTATCTGCACAAATTTGTATTCCATTAATTGTAGATGATGTCTACTCCATTTCAGGTTTGTTTTATGAATTTCATGTGGAAGATATATTGCATGCATCTCAAGAGCCACATGCAGACACTTTTCCATGTGTCATGCAGGCACCTTAGAAGTAACAAGCATGCACCATGCATGCATCTCACGAGAAAAAAAGGGACCCATGCACATCAGATTCAATTATGATATTTTATGAGAAATATTTGTAGGATTTTCTTTTATATTTGAATTTCTCTCAGAAAAATATCCAATTTCAAACAAATATTCGTCCAAAACAGAGTTCGGGAAGTGAAGTTATGATCGTTTAAAAAAAAATAAAAAAATCAATGTTTTTTTCAAAAACGGTCGTAGGGTTTTCAAAGCTTCATCCAAACTTTATTTGGATATTCTTCATTACAAGAAGATAAAGTGGATATGTGTGGACATATCAATGATGCATCTACTTCATCATATATGTGAATACATCTACATCTTCAAAAAAATCTTCAACGAGAAGAAAATTGCATAGTTGTGAGGTCTTCTTGGAGTGAAAGACAGGGTTGCTTAGCAACTTATTTTTGTTCCTTCTCATATTTTTTTTTTATGTATTTTAATTTGAGGGGGGGGGGGGGGGNCCATGAGTTTTTCCCTCTTTCCTCATTTTTTTTTCGGTGTCTCATTCTTATATGAATTGTACAATGGGTACCTAACATGGCCCTGGTTGTTGGGACCCATTCATCATGTGCAACCTAGTATTGTTCAGCGGGGGTTTTGGAGATATTACACACTCACCTATAATTATTTTCCTACATTTGATAGTCCAATGTTGAGAACAATTCTTTAGATGAGAATATTCTCTCTAAAGAATGTTCCCCTACAAGATAGGGTGTTCCTCTTCGGTTCAGAGTCAATTACACTCAGTTAGACTTGTGGAAGTCACTCATGCATGGAAACGTTGGTTCTATCACCATCAGTTGCATGTGTCTCTCTCACTTCCACACATGTGGCTTAGTTAACTGATGATTGTATGGATCAGTTAAATAGGACTAGGTGGAAGTTCACTCCAAATGTTTGTGAACTTCCTGCATCAATATCATGCATGCAAGCATACATTCCTTTATGGAATGATCAATAATTATTACATCCATCTAGAAATGACTCTCCTCCTCCAACCATCCGTCCCATGCTCAGACTAATACCACATGAATTAACAAGAATGAGGCACCCCCAAAAATGAAGGAGTGAGAGGAGTGTAAGAAAAAAATGTGAACTAAGAACAACCCCCAAAAAAACCCACAAGGGATGTTTATATAATTACAAGAACCAAGAACCACATGGCCTCCCCAACAAGCTCATGTAACCACTTTTCTCCATAAAATCAATTATGGGTAAATAAAATATAATAAAAGGGATTATCCCCTTAAGCCCCTTATCTCATGGAATCACATCCCCCTATCTCTTTTGTCCTTGTCTGTTTTGTAGCCAACGATATATTTTATTAATGTATATGAAGTATTACATCTCCTAGGCACCCTTGCCCCTTTTCAAATTTACTGGCTTACTAGCCTAAGTCACAATTACATAATATATTCTAGTTCATAAGGGTTGAAAACGAGGTGTTACATCCTGCTCCCCTTATTTTGGCACTGTCCTCAGTGCACAACACCATTCCAATGTTATTAACATTACACATATAGGCCCTCTGACCTTAATCTACACAGACAATCCAACAAACTCTTATATACATAGTGTTGATTTAGGTTGGTTGTCATTGATGTCAACCCTTGCAGAAAGTCTTGTAGCATAGAGGTTTGGTAATGAACCCAAGTTTGTTTAATGTAAAGATGAATCATTATTTTCTTGTCATGGTTTATAAGAAGTAAATATGGATGAACTCCAAAGTGGTCCCCTTATGGTGAAATCCCTCATGGGAAGAATCTTTGCAGAGTGAGAGAACCCATGCTTAATGGTGGAATAATGAAATGAAGGACAATGAATTTTTTAGTGAAACTATCCTAGATGCATATTTCTTGTCACGCCATTTCTGGTGGTATGGGGAACATCACATAAGTCCTCATGGTTAGAGAGTTATGACCATGTGAAGTTGGAGAACCCGGGTTAGGGTAATGGACCCAAGTTTTTTTTATGGATAACGGTATGAGTTTTGATATATTTTCAGGTAATACTATTCTATATGGATATTAAATGCCATGCAATTTATGGTGGTATGTGGAACGTCACATAACTCCTCACTGTTTGAGATTTATGGCCTTATGAAGTTGGAGGACCCTCATATGTTGGCTTGAAGCCCAAAAGGTCAAAGTAGTCAAAGTGGTTTAAGAGATTTTAGAAGGTAAATAATAAAGTGAAGTGATGAGTGTACTATAATTCAAAGTGAATACAAAATAAATTATTTAA
>ML777425.1:244759-271913 GCA_009831015.1 Picea engelmannii
CTGGTTGTAGCCAGAGAATTGGGGAGTTGGAGCTTCCCTCAGGTTGTAGCCTGAGAAACTAGGGGGTTGGAGCCTCCTTCCAGTTGCAGCTGGAAAACAAAGGAAGTTGGTGCTTCCAATGAATGTAATTCTTCAAGAGATATAAGAAAAAGAATTCCATGGTTTTCTCTCGATTTGGGTTTCCATGTAAAACATTGGTGTACTGTGTATGTATGTGATTGTTCATATCTTATTTATCATTATTGGATAGTAATTCTACATTGATATAACACTTGGATTATTTGGACAAAAATGATTATAATTACGCTATTACCGATTCACCACCCCTCTCAGTAATCCAACAATTGGTTTCAGGGCAGGTTCCTTCAGAAATCAGTTTAACCATTGAAAGGTAGATCATGGAGAGCAACAACTTGTACAAAAATGGAATACCATAGTTTCATGGACAAAAGTATGTTTTTTGGAGAATAAGGATGAAGACATATATACAGGCATAGGAATTTCAAGTTTGGAAATCAATTGTAGATGGATACACAACACCAACAATTCCACCAACAAATGACAAAGCAGTGAAACTTGGTGAGAATAACTCCAAAGCCAAAAATGCACTTTTGAATGGTCTTAGTGATACGGTATTCACCAAAGTTGCATATTGTAAATCCGCTAAAGAGATTTTGGACAAACTTCGAAATATTTATGAAGGAGATACAAAGGTCAACGAAGAAAATATTCAAACTTGCAGAGGTTAGGTTGAACAACTAAAAATGAAGGAAGATGAAAATATTGCAGCCTACTTCTTACAAGTCGATGAAACAGTGAATGCAATCATAGGATTGGGAGAAGAAATTGAAGAATATGTAATTGTTCAAAAGGTACTAAGATCTCTTCCTATGAGATTCAACCCTAAGATATTAACACTAGAAGAAAGATTGGATCTAAACTCAATATGCATGGATGAATTGCATGGAATATTCACAACATATGAAATGAGAACTGAACAAGAAAATCCATATGTTAAAGAAGCATCCTTCAAAGAATCCAAAATATCAAAGAAAAAGAAACAAAAATAAGAAGATTATAGCAGCAACAATGACATGTCAGAAGATGATGAAGAAGAGGCCAACTTCGTTAGAAGAATGAACAAGGAAACCAATGGTAGGTATAGAGGTAAGCTTCATTTAATTTGTTTTAATTGTGATGGTATTGGTCATTTTGCTAAAAAATGTCCTCATAAGAAAAAGAGAAATGATAAATGTTAATCAAAAGGAAAACACGCATATAAAGGAAAAATAACTACAAAGAAACTTTTCAAGAAAAGCTTATGCACCAAAGAAGAAAACTCATCATCAGATGAAGATGAAGTCAGTGATAGTGAGACATGAAGAGTTCTATTCATGGTAGTAAAAAACTCTGACAATCAAGACTCCAAAGAAGAATATGAATAAGACGAAGAAGGATATGAAGAAGTATAAGAAGAAATTGAAGAGGCAAAATTTGACTATTGAGAAGAATTAACGTGTGCCATAGAAGTTATCAGAAGAGAAAACAAGAAAAACAAGAAACTACAAGCAGAACTAGACAAGAAAAACGACACTCGAGAACTAGAACAAATGATCAGAAAATTGAAGGTTCAAATAAAAGAAGATAAAAGAATTGAAGAAGAACTCAAAGAACAACTAGAATAAAAGGACAAGATCATTGGAAACTTGGAAGCATAGATTGTCACACTAAGAAAGGATATTCAAAAAAAAAAATATGCAGACTAGCTCAAAAGTTCTAGATGACATTATCAACAGTCAAAAATCGCATCTTGACAAGTCTCGACTTGGATACAATCAGACATAAAAGGGATCAAGATCCAAACAACAGAGAAAGAAACAAATCCAAAAAGCTATGCAAAAACAATCAAAGGGGATAGGAAGATATACAGGGAAGATTACAGGGACACTCCTCCATGGAGAAGATCCAGATTTCAGAATCAACAACAGACAGACGGGCCTCAAGAAGAAGGATTCATAAAAGCACCTTCTTTCAGAAGATCTTCAACTCCTAGGTATCAAACTATATTTTTTGGTTAATGTTATGCATGTAATAATTTTGGACATAAAGCTGTGAATTGAAGAGCTAACAACAGGAACAATAACAACTTTGAGAGTCATACGCAAAGGGGTTATTCAAGAATACCTAGTGAAACACAAAGAAGAAGTTACAATAGGTTTGAATCTTTGAGCACTGAAGTGGAATGTTACAAATGTAGAAATTTTGGACACGTGGCCAAATATTGCAAAAAGATAGTCCCTCCTAAAGAACCTCAACAGAATAAAAATAGTCACAAACAAGAACCTCATAAAACTACATGGATAAGAAGGCAAGATCATTATAGAAATGAACAATGCACAGTCTCTCTACAAGCTAAGAAGAAGAAACACGGTTGGTATGTTGACAGTGGGTGTTCAAAACACATGACAGGTGATAGAGACAAATTTCTTACATTGTGAAAGGAAAGAAATGGATCAGTCTCCTTCGGAAATGATAATTCAGCAAAAATTATTGGAGAAGGAACAGTTTGAATTGGGAACAAGAATGAAAAGGCACAAAATGTTCTATTGGTAGAAGATATGAAACATAATCTTCTAAGTGTGAGTCAAATGTGTGACCAAGGTCATAAAGTTACTTTCAATTCACAAAAGTGTGAGATAGGAAGAGAAGGTTTAGGGAAATTGGTCGGTACAACTACAAGAAATTCAAACAAGATATATGTGCTAAGTGAAATTGGAAATGAAAAGTGTTGTATAGGAAAGGAAGATGGAAGTTGGCTATGGAACAAAAGAATGGGTCACATGCATTATGATAACCTTGTCAAAGTCAGCAAAAGAGATGCAGTTAGAGAAATACCCCAGATCATGAAACCAACCAACACTTTATGCAAGCATTGTCAACAAGGAAAGAAAACAAAGACCAGGTTCAAATCAAAGGAATATTCAACAACAAGACCACTAGAAATTGTGCATACTAATCTAGTTGGACCAACTACAACAAAGGGCTTATAAGGTGAGAGATACTTTATGTTATTAGTTGATGATTATACAAGATTGACTGCAGTTTGCTTTCTCAAGAAAAAGTCATAAGATTTTGAAAACTTCAAGATCTACAAGGAAATGGTTAAAAATGAGATGGATTCAAGAATCAAATGATTGAGATATGATAATGGAGGATATTTCACTTCAAAGGAATTTATGGACTACTGCAGCAGTCATGGAATAAAATGGCAATTATCCATTGCTAAGACACCTCAATAGAATGGAGTTGTTGAAAGAAAGAATATGACAGTACAGGAAATGGCTCAAACAATGCTAATGGATTCCAAATTGAAAGATATATTTTCGACACATGCAGTGCATACAACAATTCACATTCAAAACAAAGTAATGCTTAGAAAAAACACTGATAAAACTCCCTACAAGCTATGGAAAGGAAGACTAGCAAATGTGAATCACTTCAAAGTTTTTGGAAGCAAATTCTAGATCAAAAGAGAAGATGGAAGAATGGGAATGTTTGACTCTCATGTGGACAACGAAGTACTTGTTGGTTTCTCAAGTACAAGGAAATCATACAAGTTTTACAATCTAATATTGAACAAAGTTGTGGAAAGCATCAACATAACAATTGATGAAATAGGTAGACCAGAATCAAAGAAAGAAGAAACAAATCAATGGAACAAGTTTTCGAAGAAGAAGCATAAGAGGAAGTAGAAGAGGAAGATGAAGAGAATCTAATAGAAACAGAAGAGAAAGTTCAACAAGTATATCCAAAGACACCTAGAAAATGAGTACAAAAGAATCATCCTTTAGAGCAGATTATTGGAAACAAAGATGCAACAGTTGAGACTAGAAGAAAAATCCGTTCACTAGAAAAAACACACCTAACACTTTTATCTACAATTGAACCAAACTGTTTTGAAGAAGCCAACAAGGATGAATTTTGGAATAAGTCCATGAATGAAAAATTGGATCAAATAGAGAAAAATGACTCTTGGGAACTGGTTCCAAGACCAAAGAATAAGAATGTGATCGACACAAAGTGGGTCTTAAGGAATAAATTTAATGAAGATGGACATGTTACAAGGAACAAAGCTAGATTTGTATGTAAAGGATATGCACATATTGAAGGAATCGAATTTGAAGAGACATTTTCCCCAGTTTCCAGAATGGAAGCAATCCATTTGCTTTTAGCTTATGCATGCTCCAAAAATATTAAAGTGTATCAGATGGACATAAAATCATCTTTTCTGAATGGGGAACTTGAAGAAGAAGTCTACATTGAACAACCAGAAGGATTTCAACTGTAAGAGAAAACATATTATGTGTGTAAATTAAAGAAGGTCATGTATGGTCTAAAACAGTCTCCTAGAGCATGGTACTCTAGACTGGATAAGTATCTATAGTAGGAAGGGTTCAGAAAAAGAAGTGCAAACAACATCTACATCAAGGTAAGTCAAGGTAATATTTTATTAGTTGAATTTTATGTTGATGATATTATTTTTGGTAGTGATGATGACAGGTTAAGCCAGAAATTTGCAAAAGATATGCATAATAAATTTGAAATGTTGTTACTTGGAGAACTATATTTCTTTCTGAGAATTTAGATACATCAAAGCAACCAAGGAAGTTTTATTTCTCAAACCAAGTATATCATAGAAATGCTAAAGAGGTTCAGAATGAAATATTGCAAACCAGTTATCACTCCCATGCAAACCAATTGCAAGTTAAGCAAAGATGATGATTCAAAGTCTACAGGTCAGAGGCAATATAGGTCAATGATTGGTAGCCTATTGTATGCGACAACATCCAGACCAGATGTAATGCAAGTAGTTGGACAGGTGGCGTGATTTCAAGCAGCACCAAAGGAATCACATGTATTAGCAATAAAGAGGATTTTCAAATATCTCAAAGAAACATAAGAGTTTGGATTATGGTATCCAAAAGGAAAAGATCTATCACTTATTGCCTACACATATGAAAATTAGGCAGGTTGTATTGATGACAGACGAAGCACCAGTGGAGCAAAATTCTACTTAGGTGAGTGTTTTGTATCATGGCTAAGCAAGAAACAATCATCATTATCATTATCTATAGTTGAGGCAGAGTATATTGCAGCAACATCATGTTGTACAAAGGTTCTTTGGATGAAACAAACTTTGACATATATATAGGTTTAGTATGATGAGCCCATTCCAATCTATTGTGATAATACAAGCGCCATCAGTATCTCAAAGAACCCCGTGATGCACTCCAAGACAAAGAACATTCCAATCAAGTATCACTTTCTACAGGAGCAGGTTGTAGAAAAGAACATCAGAGTTGAGTATGTGGGCACAAAATAACAAGTGGCAAACATCTTTACAAAACCACTTCCATGGGAAGCATTTGAATATCTTTACCAAAGACTTGGAGTTATTTCTACTCCAAAAATGAATCCTTTTTGAATGCATATCTTATATGTCTTTGATGTACACGAGGAAGCACCATTAGAGGATAGTCTGTCAGCGAGAGGAGCCCTGGATGGAAAGATACCTTTTCCATTGATGACAAAGTGGGAGAGATTTATCAGATGCAGAGGATAGAGGCATGGTTCCAAGAGGATCAGAATTATCAGATGTAGAGGACAGAGGCATGGTTTCAAGGGGATGATGAGTGATATGATTTCAGTGTTGCATCGGAGTGTTTCCATCAATGCCAAAGGGGGAGATTGTTGATTAAGGTTGGTTGTCATTGATGTCAACCCTTGAAGAAAGACCTATAGAAAAAATGTTTGGGTAATGGACCCAATAGTGTTTGATGTAAATATGACTCATTATTGTTTTGTCATGGTTGATAAGAAGTAATAGTTTCATATCGATTAAATAAATATTACGAGCAGGGAGCTCTCTACAAGGTCGCTCTCTGGAATAAGCCAAAATTCAACAAGGTGTGCCATTTTTGCTATAAATCATTTTATGAGAGGTTCCTAGTAGTGACACCGGGAGTAATTTTGTAAAACACACTGAAGAACATTGTGTATCAGTTTCATATCTTTATTCATTATAGGTACAAAGTTATGATTATTTCAAGTTAGGGTTGTTGACTAATCCAAAACTAGTCTTGTGAGACTAAAGAAAAATTTGATGAAAATGCTAGTCTCTTGTTGTTAAAGTTAAGGAGAGTTTGCAGGTATGTGATCATATACACCAGGTCTATTACATAGTTACAAATCATATTTGGATGATGAAATTGATGAGGGATTTTGGTTGAGGTACAAGTTGGGTACATGGTTGAGACAAGTAGTTGATGAGTTGGCACATACATGAGGTGTATAGTTGATGATGTTGGTAAATGTTGATGAGTCATAGTTGATGAGTACTTGAAACATGATTGGTACATACTTGGTACATGGTTGATTGCACGTTGTTATGCTACAGGTTGATTACAGATTGTTTGGTACAGGTTGGTGCATGGTTTATGCACTTGCTTATAGTACAGGTTGATTACAGGTTGAGGTATAGGTTGACAAATGGTTGATGTAATTGTTTATGGTATAGGTCTATTACAGGTTGAGGTGAATGTTGATGCATGGTTGATGCATGGTTCAAGTTTATTGGTACATGTTTACATTGGTATATCTCACAGTGATAGTGTGATAGTGGTTCCATCTTTCTACTACTACTTCAGGGCGGTTGGATGGGGAAAGGACAGGTGGTTGTAGACACCTTCCAGTTGTATCTGGATAACTTAGGGGGTTGTAGCCTCCTTTTGGTTGTATCCATAGAATTGGGGAGTTGGAGCTTCCCTCAGGTTGTAGCCTGAGAAACTAGGGGGTTGGAGCCTCCTTCCAGTTGCAGTTGGAAAACAAAGGAAGTTGGTGCTTCCAATGAATACAATTCTTCAAGACATACAAGAAAAAGCATTATGTGGTTTTCTCCCGATTTGGGTTTCCACGTAAAACACTGGTGTATTGTGTATGTATGTGATTGTTCATTTCTTATTTCTCATTATTGGATAATAATTGTACATTGATATAACACTTGGATTATTTGGAGAAAAATGATTATAATTACACTATTACTGATTCACCCCCCGTCTCAGTAATCCAACACATAGACACTCTGGCCTAAAATTAAACATGTATACATAAGCATTCTGAACCTAATTAATGAAAAGGTAAGTGGGCTACAACACACATACAATCACAACACACACCCTGCTATAGAATGTACAACGGAAAAAGAAAACATAAATACTTTTTCCAAATAATGAGGAAACCACTTGAAACTAAAATGCTAGAAAACCCACGAATTTCAATACCATTTGTTTATTAATTCAATACAGAGAACATATTTGTATATTACATCAAGTATGGGTTAAAAGGAAGACATGGATTTATGCTCATGTGGCTGAAAACCAGTACAAATCGTCCAGAGGGTAATGGTCTTCATGTATGGGATGAGATTTGTTTCTCCCTTCTTGTGTGCTCACCCAATATGAAATATTTCTCTTCAGTACACCTTCTATGATTTCCTTACTTCGTGGTTCATCAACCACTTCAGAATTGCACTCCATTTCTTTTTAAAAATCCTCCTCGTCTCTGAAATTATTTGTCTTCCCTCCAAGAACGAGTCATTACTCAAACCGTCTCTCTATCTTCCGGATTGCTTCAACTTCCTTTTTCCCTCGGGTCATGTTTTATCCTTTAGCCGTGAGTTCTCTGTGACTCATCATGAATGCATACTAGCGTGGAAAAATAAAATGCGTACAACCATAGTGCTACAAATAAATAAATATCGTGATACATGTAAAAGTTCATTATGTGCACATGTTTCAGCTTGCATTTCAGCATATGTTTGAGCATGACACTTGTAAAATTTCTCTATAAGTGAAAGTTTCATCACAAGTTTCAATAGGTGTTTCATCATGTTTTTTAGCATGATTTTCAGCACATGTTTCAATATGATTTTCAACACAAGTTTCAACACGAGTTTCAGCATGTGTTTCAACACACGTTTCAACACAAGTTTCAGCATAGCAAGAGTAGATGCAAGAGAAATCAAGTTCGAATTTATGGAAAACTAACTAAATCAACTGGACCACTGACATATTCCTTATTCGACTTATTTCCTATTTCCAGGAAGGAAATATTTTTTTTGTGATGTGGATCGCCCGAGCCCAAGGATGCTCCTGCTTCAAAGACCCCTAGTAAGAAAAACATGAGCTCCAACTCATGTGAAAATCACTACTGAAGTGAAGAGTTCTACACAAGTGCTAGCTGATATTTAGTCACCCATGATGCATCTTGTGCTCCTCGATCCTTCCACTTGATCAAATATTCCATGTACTCCTTCCAACAAGTCTTCTTACCAATTCTTGTAGAAATAATTTATTCAATCTACTCAGACTTAATAGGTAGATGTTGTTCCCATTCGCTAAGGGTACCTTCATCTTCTCTTATGTCCCCTTCATGAAACTCATAGAGGTCAACAACATTGAATGTAGGAGATAAGTCAAATTTCTCTGAAATTTCCAGTTGATAAGCATTATCAAAGATCCTTTTCAGAATTCATCATGGAGCATTATATGTGCCTCGATGAAATCTCTCCTTCCTCAAGTGAGCCATGACCAACTCACGTTCTTGGAATACCTTTTGTCTTCTATTATGATATGTTCTTTTCTTATAACTATCATTGCTCATCAATAATTTATTCTTTACATGTTCTTGTAATTCATGCATACTGTCCACAAAATCATTCACATCAACACTCTTATTTCCTTCCAAATCCGACAATGCAACCAAATATACCACACCTTTTAGCGCCCATACATAAACAATATGAAATTGAATCTTTCTCGTAGATCTATTCAACGAAACATTATATGCTAATTTATCTTGGGATAATCCCAAATCCCATTCAGTAGGATTCTCTCCACTTAAACTTCTCTACAAATTTCCTAGACTATTGTTCACTACTTTTTCTTGAATGTTAGTTTGAGGATGATACACTGAACTGTACAACAAATATGAGCCTAAGTTTTTCCAGAGTGTCCTCCAAAAATGTCCAAGGAATCTGGTATCACGATATGAAGTAATATTCCATGGTAATTCATGCAATCTGACCACATCTTTGAAAAATAATGCAGCTACTTCACTAGCATCACTAGTCTTCTTACATGCTATGAAGTGTGCCATTTTCTAAAATTTATCCTCCAATGCCATTGTTGAATCATGCTTTCTTTGAGTCATAGGAAATCCTAATAAAAAATCCATAATAATATCCTCCTAAGGTCCTTTGGGTATTGGCAATGGAGTATAGAGTCCATTGTTCTAACCTTTTCCTTTGGCTAGTTGGTAGATCCTGCAACCTTCAACAAACTTTTGAACATCCTTGTTAAAGTTGGGCCAAAATTACCTCTCATCTACCAAGGTTGCGGATTTATCCATCCCAAAATTTCCTCCTAAACCACCACTATGTAACTGTTTAATGAGATTCAGTCATATGGAACTTCTAGGAATACACAACTGTTGATTTGTAAACAAAACCCCCTCTTGGATATGGTAGTCTAGATATGGTGATATGTCCAAATTCCAAGGCTCCTTACTTGCCTTCCAAGCTTACGATAAATCTTCATCTTCTTCATAAAATGTCTTTAGATAGTTTAGGGTCAACACTTCTACCGACATGGTATTGAGTAATGCTATCCTCCAACTTAATGCATCAACTATCTTATTGGACTTCTTGGACCTGTGTTTCGACACAAAAGAGTAACTTTGCAAGAATTCTACCCATTTAGTATGCTTTTGATTCAACTTACCTTGGTTGTTAATGCACTGCAAAACTTTGTGATATGTGAACAAGACAAACTCTTTCGGCGGTAGATAATGTCATCGTTTCTTCAAAACTTGCATAATAGCATAAAATTCATGCTCCTAAACATAATAGTTATTTTTGGCCTCGTTCAACTTCTTGCTGAAAAATGCAATGGATCTTCCTTCTTGACATAGAACTACTCCAATGGTTGTTCCACTAGCGTCACAATCAACCTGAAACACTTTATTAAAATTTGGTAATGTTGATCTTGGTTGTGTTGTTACTCTCTCCTTCAATTTTTCCAATGACTTCTATTTTGTTGCAGCCCACTGAAACACTCCCTTATTCATACATTTTGTAAGAGGCACAAATATTTGGCTAAAGTCCCTAATGAATTTTCCGTAAAACCCTACCAATCCATGGAAACTACTCACATCGAATGTGCATCTTGGTGTTGGCCATTCAAGGATAGCCTTCACTTTCTCAAGATCCATTGTAAGTCCTTCATTTGAAACCACAAATCCTAGGTACACTAACTCTCATTGCATGAATGTACACTTCCTCAGGTTTATCAATAGTTTATCTTCTATTCTCAATATGCCATGTTTTGTTCCTACTAAAAGTCAGTAGATCATCCAAATATGAAACCACGAACTTACCCAAAAATGGCTTCAAGACTATGTGCATAAATCTCATGAACATGATGGGTGCATTAGTTAACCCAAATGACATCACTAACCATTCAAATAGTCCATATTTCATCTTGAATGTTTTCTTCCATTCGTCAGCTTCTCTGATCTAAATTTGGTGATAACCACTCTTCAAATCATTTTTAAAAAAATTTGAACCACTCATGCAATCCATAAGGTCATCCATTTTGGGCAATGGAAATCGATACTTGATAGTGATTGCGTTTATAACACATGAATCAACACACATTCACCATTCCCCTATTTTCTTTGAATTCAATACTACTGGTACTACACATAGAATCAAACTCTCATGAATTAACCCTCGGTCAAGAAACTACTGCACTTACCTATTCACCTTTTCACTCTCTACTAGAGTCATCCTGTAAGGAGCTTTATTAGGTAAATTCAATCCAAGAATTACATCAATTTGATGAGAAATAATTCTCACTAGAGGTAATCCTTTTGGCATATCATTAGCAATAATATTCTTAAACTCATCCAGCGATGACTTTATTTCTATAGGTAAAACATTTGACTCCTCTACACTTTTCACTTCTTTTGGAATCACTGCTAGACAAAATGTTGATTTTATTTCTTCCTGTAAGAATTATTTAGTAGAATATAGCATGATTATGCTGCTACTTTTTTTTTATATCAACACAATTTATTGTTGTTTCTATTGTATCCTCCAGCATTGGTGTTAATTTATATCATTTTCCATCTTTCTTGAACTCATATGTGTTTTCCCTACCATCATGGTGAAATTTTCGATCAAACAACCATGGTATTCCCAATAGTATGTGACACACATCCATCTCAATCACATCACATAACACCTTCTCCTAAAAACTCCCTATTTGAAAATTCAATAAACATTGCTCAGTCATAGACACCTATTGTCCCTTGTTCAACCAAGAGACATTGTAAGGGTTGAGATGGGTCAACCTTGTCAAGTTCAGTTTGTTCATGACTTCAGAGGATACCAAATTTTATGTACTTCCTCCATCTATAATCAGGTTACAACATTTTCCTTGAACCTTACATCTTGTTTTAAAAAATTTACTTCATTGTTTTGGTTCCTTTTCCTTCTTTTTTTTTTTCATATTTAAGAAATACTCTTCGGAACAGCAAATTCTCACCTTGTTCTTTTTGAAGAATAGTCACATTTTCCCCAACTACTGAAGCTTCATCAGCTTGTCTAACTTTTTCCCGTGCTTCACCTCTTCTTCCTAAAGTTTTCCTTTTTCATCATTCAGACTTCTTGTGTCCATCTACACCACAGTGATAACTAGTAATTGCATATCTTCCCTTTCCTCTTATGAATCCTATGCCTCCAAAAATCATGAAGATGAGTAACACTTTTTCTTGTTTTATGAGAGTTTTATTTTTATTTTCACACGTTCTTCAACTTTCGGTAAACAAAACTAATTTTTTTATTTAGAATTTTACTTTAATGTAAAAACAAAACTTGTGAATAAGTTTGTTAATGTCATACTGACTATTTTTACATTTTTTTTATTGATATTTGATATGTCAATTTGACAATTGTTTGAGAGTAGGTTCCTTAAAAATGAAGGAAAAGATAATGAGTTATTTTTCCCCAAACAATGTATCCATTATTAAACTTTTGTTTTTGACAAATGGAATAAACAATAACAATCTACAGAGAATCTATTTTGTGATGGCTATATTTTTGAATCTAACAGATGAATATTATAATTTCTAGAATTTTTTGAAAGACCAATATGAAAAAGTTACATACTTAAAACATATGTTTTCCCCCACCATGTATCTATCTTAATTTTTACTTAAAAGTAAAATCTTAAAATACCCTTTTGAAGAGAATAGTTTAAGGATTTTGAATAAAAAATTTCCATAATTTTCCACTGTGTATTTTTAGAGATGGATTTTTCATTTCACTAAATCATAATCTCACCTAAAAATATTATGCAGTGATTTTTTATAAAATTAGATAAAAACAATGAAAATGAAAAACAATTATATCCAATGAAAGTACATTCAATTTTAAAAATGTTCTTATCAATTATGAAACTAAATTTTGAGTATTTGTAGGAGTCTTCTACCTCCAAAGATCAAGTAAGTTGGAGATAATTTGTAGTTTCCTGCAAACAGTCTCATTTTCAAGTTTTTGACTCAAATATTATTTCGGTCGAAATCTAGTTTTTAACAGAATACGTTAAGAACAAACCTTTCAGCCGAAATATAATTACCATAGGAAAACCATTCATCTGAAAAATATTGTATACAAATTTTGAGGGCATTGTTCAATTTGACGTGCAAATGTTCGGCTGAAAAACATTTTGGCCGAAACAATTCCTAGAGACACTTTTTCAGCCGAAAAAATGCCGCTAGGATTTTTGGAGACCTGATTCTCACAAAAGTGTTACCCACCTTCATGATTTTACCCATGATCCTCCTCTGCCTCCTTGAACACTGGTAGATTATTCTTCCTTTTCTTTTCCTTTAGCAGCCCCTGCTTTACCTCGTCCTTTAAAACCTCTTCCTCTACCTTTAGGATGTGTTTTCCTCCCAATATTTTCTTCTACCTTTAGGGAAACTTGATAAGCTTCATAAACAATGTGGACATAGTTTGTGCTCATTCCATCATGAATTAAATACTTTATCCGATTTACATACCTTGCAACTCATTGGAATTTTGGTTCAATGAGGCATGCTCTAAGTGATAGCCTAAATAACTCTACAGTGTATTCTCGAACAAATGTCTCCCTTTGTCTAAGGTTCTGGACTTGTCGAAACAAATTCTATTGGTAATCGATAGGAAGAAATTTATCTTTAACCTTGCTAACCATTTTCTTCCAAGTTCTGATTTTCTCCAGTTGATTATTCACTCTATCCTTCTACAACATATCCCACCATAGTGTTGCATGGATTTTCAATTTCCTAACAACAAATATTACCCAATTTGGATCCTAAACATTTTCATACTTGAAGTATCTTTCAAGTTCTCCAATCGAGTCAATGAGAAAATCATCTCTCAAACTTCCATCATAGCAAGAAACCTCGACCTTTGCACTACCCTTGTTACTCAAATACAAAATCAATCTAGTTTTTGGGTTTCTTTCATCACCATACCATTCATCTTCAATTTCTTCTACTGGCTCTGAGTATACTTCATCATCTCCATTCCTACGATTTTTGACATCTATTCTTATTCTCAAATTTTCCAATTCTCGATTTCCTGTACCTCCCCTTCATGCTCCTCTCCTTCGCGACAATATTTCTCCAAGTTATAGGTGTCTCACCAACATCCACAGACCTCACACGGTTCTGTAACCCAACTTGAATTCCATCACTCTTGCTGAGAAACCACCACGAATAGGTATTATATACCCTATCTCAAAAAAACAGATTAGATGTTAATCCCAGAGAAAAATCGATCTATGATACAACATAATGTAGAGGTAAGTGGGTTGCAACACATATACAATTAAAACATACACCTAAACAGAATGTAAAAGGAAAAAACAAAAATATCTCCTTCCCTATCAACCTACACAACCCAAATAAATGAACCCCTTTCTCTTCTATGTAGTCCCTTGGGATGTTCCACTTCTCTCCAAGGATTGAGTGCGCTCATTCAAGAAGTTTCAAAGTTGCGACTCCAAGAACTCTAGTTGCAACAAGTCCATTGGAATTTATTTGTTCTATGCCTTCATCATTGAGCTCAATTTCCTTCTAGTTACTTTTTTCCCCAAGCTTCCATATGGCATAGACAACATCTCATATTCATTATACACATACAGTCATCATGAGATATCTTTATAACAATTTCTAATCATAAATGCCAAATATGTTTTATACAGGAAAATAAAATTTTCAGGAATGAACATTTTGCTCATAATTCTTGGATATGTAGATGTATATATTGGTCTTCCTTATGGTCTTACATCCCTTCCATATAAAATACCATTCTACCTGCAATTCCCTCAATTTACACTCAACAAAACAAACTATCAGTATCTCATGTACAAGATAATATATTTTCATGGTAAGAATTAAAAACAAATTCACAAAGTGATCTCAGAATTGTTTATAACTACAATTCAATCACTCCCATTAATCCAACTATCAATTGGAATGAACCCATCATTCTATACAACCAATATTTTATTTCTTCTATACGTCAATATTTTTATCACTTTATTCCCTTTACATAGATTTTCCATAATTTGTCATTCTGTGACTACTTTAACCTACAACTTTCTTGTTGCAACATATAATAGATTCTAAAGTGTTTTCAACTTCATGAGTTATAATTACTCACATCATTCGAGTTGTTATCACAATAATTTCTATTTTATATAATATATACATGCATTCACCAAAATGCATTCAATAATTCATGTAATAACACTTGTAACATTTTCAATATCTCCAAAAAGTGATCTCAACATTGTAACAAACAACAATTCAATCACCTTCAACTAGTATTCATATTAAATATACTGCAGTTATCCATCATTATGTATTTTCAACACCACATGTTTTTCCTAATGCAACAAATAATTACTAAATAAATAACAATTGATGTGCAAATACCCATGGACACCTTTACACAATTCATCCCTACATTGACTACATAATACCCCATAACTATGTCATTCATTCACCAAGGTGAGTTGGAAGGTCTGGCCAACACCTCAACACATCATTCAAAAACTTCCTACTACTTTCCTAACTATTTGGATGCCTTCCTTTTAAACCCAAACACAACACCAATAATATAATTTTTAAGTGTTCTTCAGTGTTGGAAAAGAGGTTGCATTACAAACATCAACTATACAGTATATACCATTGAGAACTCACATAGCACTATAGCCCTTCCATACCCAATCATCTCAATGTATCACGTGACTAAATCTATGGATATTTATTGTTATATCAAGAGCGTGTCTCCTGACTTGACCTAGTTATGATCTCATAACCAATCATAACAAAATATGCAACTAAATTTTATCTGAATGCATTGTAGAATTAACAACATTTATATACTTTGGGCCTTTGGCCATTACATATCAATTTAAATATTGAAAAAAAATTAACTCGGGGAATTCTTACCTCAATTCCATTCAACATATATGCATCAAAATAAACTAAATGCATACCTGCATGGTTGTTATCAACCTACTTAATGTTATATGATCAGCTCGTATTTGTAAAAGATCACAAGCTTTCTCTTCCGTCCTTTCGATTACCATTCCTATCACCCTCATGGGTATTCACATATATGTAATTCATAAGAAACAACATCAACATCCACATATTTAACCATTCTATATCATTTTTCCTGAATACATAATCCATCATTAGTCATACTCAATATAACATCAATATTTCATTTATATAACCACATACTATTCTAGGTCTAGAAGCATGTCATATGCATATCCAAGCATGTACATATGCACACTGCACATCTATATGTACCAATCATTCACTATCAACATACCTACTAATGCATCTAACTTCATTGTATGCATCATGAACTCTAGTGCATCTGTGATTCAATTGATTTATGTTGTAGTTGATTTTCCTTGAATTTCTTTATATCCTTGTTTTCTTGTGTGCTTCCATTCTAATCATCTACACTATTTTTCCATCATCTGAACATTTTCCAACCAAGTTCCACTTGGCCATTCTGCAATCCAACCAATGTGTTCTATTTGCAACAACTTCTCTTAGGCAGTGATATCCAAAATTTACATTTATGTTCTCAAAACATTCTAGAACCTTGGAATGAACTAGATTAGAACATTTTGTCAGTCTACTACCACAACATTATTGAATCAAATATTGTTACTCCTAGTTGTCCATTAGGTTACTTCATTAACATTTCCCATGTGAAACCATCCCTTTCACACTTACAACCATTCCCAATGGAAGTCTAGTTTCATTTAGTGGTACTTTCCAAGTGAGAGAACATCTATTATTCTATCTCCAATTTCATTGCATTGGCATCCTACTTCCATTGTGAAATCTGATATACGAAGTGGATTTCTTTCACTAATTACTTTTACACAAGTAGCTAATTCATATCTAACAAATACTTCCCTGGAACTCCTATGCTTGACACATATAAATTATCCACACATAGCCTCTTAAGCTCTTTGTTTTCTTTCACATAAAGCTTGCAACTATATACACATCTCTACAGTCAAGGATATGGAACCTTATGTTTTTTTTTTATCCCATTAATGACATTATTAACATGTTATCTTTATGTCCTATGTGAGAATTCTTTCCTTTGTTGTACCTGTAATTTATTCACACTTTGTAATAGCTAAATAATAATCCTTCTATTCTACTCTTTTGGAGTTCTTTATCCACTGTTCCCTATAGTTATTTATTGCCTCCTCAAAATTCTGTAAGCTATGTCATGCTTCGATGACTCTGATATCTGATCCTAGTCTTGAATCGATCTGATTATACCTCTAATTCTATTAAATTTGCAAGCAACCATTTTTATTAGAAATATACATATCATAAAAAAAAATCAATTAATGTTACATGTAATTTTTCTACTCAGTTCATGAAGAATCATATCATAGTTATCCAAATATTAATAATTTCAGGTCATTCTCCTCTTAATCATCTTTCCAATGACTATACTCTTGCCCCGATCTGATTTCTGAGCTAAACGTTATGGCTTCCTGAAAAGGTCACTTTCACCCTTTTTGTGCACACATGATCTTGTAGCGACACTCATGGATGATTTTAGGGGCTAAATTTCGCTCATGGGATAATTTTCCATGCTTTTTCCAAAACCGAGATTCACTATTTTAAAAATGATTCGCCCAAATTCTACAGGATAAAATTATTTTAACTTAAAAATCGCCATAAAATTATAAAAACTATATAAAATCCTTAGAAATTTGAATATTTTTACAAATATATCGCCAAACATTTATGGTTGGCATATGAAGGATTAGTAAGATTCGCCAAGGTTTCTACATTTTAAAATAAATTTCCATCCTTAAAATCACCCTTGGTGGCACTAGAATGGTTGCATGCCAATCTTGTCAAATTATTCCACAACCCCTTTAAACTGGTACAACACTTGAATTCTGTACAAACGCTTCCTTCAATCAACTTTCCTTGTGATCACAGCTTGAAACCACAGGATTATCCACTTTAAGTGTTGCTCCTAGTGCCTTTCCCTTATTCCTCTACACAGGGGTTAGTTCGAAAAATGTATGTTGGATTGTTTACTTCTAGGCCCTTCATGACTCTAATCAACCCATTTACCTTATCATGAGGCTGGCATTGGAACCAAGTCCTCTAAACTTCGACCTTCAAGTTATTCTCCCTTTTCAATCTTCCAACTCTCTTGGAGTAAAATTCGTCGAAAAACGTACATTATCTTCACTCACAGATCAGATGGTTAAGATTTAATATCCTTTTAATTGAACTATCCTGGCTCATCTGGTGGTTTCAAAGAAATCAACAATCATGACTTAATCATTCGTTGAGATGGACAATTCATGCTACTCAACAAGTTAGTTTGTTGATGACATAGCCATTGTGCACATTAATCTCATGCTGACACATACTCAATACCTCCAATGGTTCAGATCAAATGTGAAATGCCTCCATAAATTAACATTCGTGCAAATTTATTTAAGCCTTTAAATCTCCACCATGGATTTGATGGTTACAAGAAATCTTGGAGGGTCTTAGATCAATAGTCATAGTTGAGGTTGTGGATGAGATGGAAATTTAGCTATGATTTCCATAGTCAATGGAAAATATGGGGGTATACCTGTGAATAGGTAATGGTTTTGGGTTTTTGGTAACTAGATAAAGTGAATGTGGAGAGAGAGAGAGAGAGAGAGAGAGAGAGAGAGAGAGAGAGGTGAGCTAGACCTCGAAGTTCAATCTTGATCAGTTTTGATGTTGAGAGATAATGTGTTAATAAGAGAAAGATGTTAGTGCATGGCGTGTTTTTGTTATGGTTACTATTGTTGTTTCTTGATCAGGCTTTGGTCTCTGTTGTATGAGAATGTATTTACATGCCTTTGAGTTTAATGAATAAAATCCGAAGCACATTTATCTTTGTACGTTGATAAGTTATGGTTTAAATGTATGAATGTTTACATTATGATGCACAAAAATCTTATAGTAGTTATAAATGAATGAATGATTAGTTGATGCTGATTTCTTGTATTTGTTATTCTTTCACATCCAACACAAGAATTATGGTCTTTATGATTCTCATGGTGTCTTGGGTGAGAGCTTCTTCAATATTTGAAGATTGAATATCTCAGTGCCTGTTATCCTCGATTTCTAGGGATAACTAGGAGATCATGTCTCGAGGCCCACAAGTCCTAGGCATGGAGTACCGAGAGTAGGATTGACCTGAGCATGGCCCTGGAGGGCCCATCTCTCTTCTCTTTCATTAGACTTGTCTTTTCATCAACAACAGCTTCCATCACCATTGGCTTGGTCTTGTATCAGAGAAGGCTCTTGCTTCATGAGGTAATTGGTCCAGGTATCATGGTATGTGTCATTTTTTATAATTATAACCTTTAGATATATGCAGCTTACTCCTTTTATTTCTGACAACTACTTGGATCTTACATTGACCCACTTGACCATGGTTGGGGGGATTTACAGGGTGTCCTAGCAATCCTGTACCCACAGGTTTTGGTTTTCCACCAGGGGGATTTCTGAAGAGTCGTCGTCTACTCCCATCATATTATCACTTTTTCACATTATATCCCACTCATCTATCCCATTCCCCTAGTCTGGGCATTAGGATGATCTATTTGTGGGTTTGCACCTTATCTCGTGAGAAGAAGGGGCTAAAGGCCTAGAAGGTAAAAGCAGCTGGTAAAAGATAAAAGCCATAAGAAATGAAACCTAGATATGCCTCACCCAAGGATCCCCGAGAAGGCAATAAAAAGCCTCTCAGTGAGAAACAAGGGGGACCCAAAGAAAAATAACAGAAAATAAGACCTAGCCAAGAGGATAGGGGGTCTCATCACGAGCCAACCTATTATGTTCATGGGTACCTAACAAAATGACATTGCCACTATTTGGTTACCACGCCAGGGCAATGACCTTTGGTTGCATGGCCAAGGGAATGTGGGTCTCGTCACAAGCCAGCCTTATCATCTCTGTGAAAGTGCTTGTGGGTAACAATGTCATCTCTGGTCTCCATGCCAAGGCAGTGTCCTCTAGTTAGTCCTTGAAATAAAAAAGAAGAAGAAAAAGCAAGTAAAGAAAAAGAAAAGAATAAAGGCAATAAAGGGTTTGGAAAGAATTTCATCCATGACGGGTACAACTCACCTTCTACAAAGGCACCCACATGTAACATCATGCATCCCCGTATTTCACTCTACCCGTATGTCTGGACATCCCTTGACCACATCACCTCATTTTACATGGCTTGGATGATACCCTCTGGAAACTTTCCTTTTCTTGTGGATACTGGCCCAATAGGGTATTTTCTCTCTTTCTTCGACTTTGTATTTTAGGTCTTTGTAATATCTTTGAGCTATCAAATGATATATCAGGGTTTTTATGCATATGTTTGATAATACTAATGATGAAATGTGATTGACATTGCTATGATCCTTGTGACTAATGAGCCCATGGAGGGTGAAGTTTTCAATGTGCAGGATCATGCCCGACGGACAGGTACCATTTAGATCGGTACACATGGGGAGATGATTGGTTCAGACCTCCATGGGGATGAAGAGCCCATCAGATGGTTGCTAATATCTGTCAGAGGGGCAAAGACAAGACAGTGATTGATTGAGGTATTGCACCTGAGAAGAAGAGGACGTTTCACTAGAGGCACTTCGGCAGAGCCCAACCTGGGGGGAATGACCCCTTTTCAGTGGAACATTGGCCTTGGAAGGCTCAGAGTGTCCCCATCCTTACCATGACGTCATCCAACTTCATGGGCATGTTTGGAGGTGGACTGGGCAACAGTGGCGTGTGTGGCACCTTGGAGAAGCCCATAGGGGGCTAATGGTTTTCTCCTGGATGACTCATTTTTCCTAAAAGAGGCTTGCGCCTCCCTTGAAGGGGATTTTACCTTTATTACAGTTCAGTTAGGGTTTTATTTTGACAATTTAATGTAAAAAAAACTTAATTTTGGTTTAAAGCCTTGCCAGCTAATTTTTATGACCTAAATTAATTAAAGGTCATGATACACTATATATTGAGGATGTTTTTCCCTCATTTGAACATAACACATCACTCACTCTTAGAGTGAGGTCTGGTTTTTTGTGCCCTACTAGGGTTATTGGTTATTTTGAGGAAGGCGCACTTGCTTGGAGAAGAGAATTTTGGAAATTTATGGTGTTTTTCTTGAAGGAAGGTTTACAACTAGGGACTGCATGCTATTTTCTTAATGATTTGTAAGTATTTTTCTACAAAACTTCTTGATTGAATGGTTGTAGTTTAATTTCTTGCATTCTATTTATATATATATATATATTGCTGAATCAAAAACCCTAGGGGAAAAACACACAAGTAGGTCATTGTCTCATGTCCCCTGGTAGAAAAACCTTTTAAGCAATTGAAGAAGAAGAAGAGAGCCTAGCCATTGCTACACTCCTTCTATCTTCCTCCCTTAAGCTAGTCATACTTTTGAATTTCAAGAGAAAGAGGATGTCCCAGGCCTAGGTTATCTACACCTAGGGCCGTTTTCCTTTTAGGGTTTGATGAAAGAGCCTTTCCTTTGCAACACTCTCCCTCTTTAAACTCTCTTGTATTGATTTTACTTGTCTTTGAGCTAGCCGTTTGCCAGGAAGGAGGAGAGAGCACGAGGCCTTGCTTAAGCAACACCGGAGTGAGCCTCTCTCCCCTAGGGTTCTTTCGTCAAGGCCTTACCATTGCAACACCTTGAAACCTTTCCCTCTTTTCCTTTAAATATCATCCTCTTCAAGTTGTGCCTCCTTCTCCTTTTGAATCCATAACCCTAGGCACTGATCTTTAGCCTCCAACGTTGAAGTGAAAGTGATTGAAACAACTCTTAAAACTCTTAAATTTGAAACCCTAACTAACTAACTAACTAACCCTAATAAGACTGACGTCACACTTGGTTATTCCATCTTGACGCAACATTTTCTATCGATAAGTAATTAGATGATGGTTTAAGAGCATTTATTGAGTGAGGGATTGATTAAATACATTGTTGACTACATCATCTCAATATTTATTGATGAATTGGCATTATTTCACTATTATATTAATTTACATTGATCTCATTGATATCTATTGTTTTAATTGCTTACATATTGATATCAGATAGTTGTATGAAGTACTAACCCATTGAATCATAGCCTGCATATATTGTGTTATTGTTGTCTTGTTCCGGGTAGGTGTTATCCTTTGGGCATACACTTCTTTATTGGCTGATTAGTCGGACTGTCTGATCTTGGTAGTAACTTGAGAGGAGGGACTTTAACCTTGACCTTTATAACTTTGCCTCTTTAAAACCCCAGGTTATCGGGGACATCTCCCTTGGTCTAACCTCCCTAAATAGAAATAACCTTCCCATTGAGGTGACATTGGGTGGGGAAGGTTCATGTTACGCCAGTTTGGCCTCTACCCTTTAGCCTTTAACCTAAACTAGAAACTATGCGATAACATTTTGGCGCCGTTTCCAGGGAACACTGAGTCAATTCTCCTCAAACAACAAACCTTTTAGGTAATCCTTGCCTCAGAGACTTTATTTTATAAGCTTACCTAGCAACTCCACTAAGGTGTTTTCCCCTTTTCTTTGATGATTTCAAGCAAATCACCTGGCGACTCCACAGATAGATAATGACAACCCGTAGTGGACGTCAGTATATACTTTCATCTTCTACTATGACCTCCACAAATCCTATCACCCATATAAGTTCTCCCAAATGGTCTCATAAAGAAATCTTTGGTCCTTTAATCTTACCTAACACCCAAGGGGGGTTACATGATCTACCCAAGAAGGTCGAGTCCTAGATACCTAAGTTTTTAGGAGAAGATGGATCATATGGAAACTCTCATTAGACTGATTTCTGTGATGCATTCCAGTTTCACCAATCTAGACAAGAATACCCTGATGTGTTTTTAAGGCTCTTTATGAGCTCACTCACTGGAAGTGACAGAAGATGGATTAACAAACTCCTGAAAGGAAGAATCAAAACCCCTAAAATCTTGAACAGGCCTTCAATAAATATTGGTGTGAAAAAGAAAATGTGGATTCCCTTTACTCTTAATACACTATAATTTGCAAAGCCTCTAGCGAGGGCATTGGGGATTTCAATGATAGGTTCAACCTTCTCCTCAAAAAGATCTGGTCTGGTTTCTCAGAAGAAGTTGTCCTCCAACACTACCTGAACTCATTGGAAGGAGTCTTACAATTTACTGTCAAAGATCAGTCACCCTTGACTCTAGAAGAAGCACAATATTTTTCTTGCCAGATTGAGAAGAACCTTGAATTCGAAGACTACATCCATAAAGTCAATCTCTCATGCAATAATAACCCTTGGGAATCTAGTGACGAGGATATCACCGAAGTTGAACTCAAGATACCAGAGATTCTTGAGGTAGAACTCATGCCTCCCAAAAGGAAATGGAACATGGCTTGCTCAAACACCAACAATGTCTTAAACATCTCAAGACAACCAACCGAGGATTTGGGCATGACAACTCATAAAAAACCAAACTTTGAAGATTCCTTGTTTGTCTTGAACACACCAATGTTGGAAAATCAATACATGAGTGAAACCAATAGGTTTGAAGAGCCCCAGGTACATAATGGAAACAAATTAGACACTAGTATGTCCTGTATCCTACAAAGGGTTAAAAGAATTCATGAAATCGTTCATTTTTTAAAGAAAGACCCAGATGACCAATTATCTTTTGAGGGGACTCCCACACTATTACAAACTGGTCATCCTGAGCCGGATGAACAAACACCCTTTTCAATGGATCCATACTTGTTTCAAGATTGGCCCACTTTTCCCTTGACAAAAGAAGACACAAATTGGGGTAACTATCCTGAAGATGCCTCTAATACCTCTAAATATTTGGATGAAGATGGCTATCCAGTACAAAGAGTAAGTAATTTTTCTGAGTGGAACGAAGATGTTTTCAAAAACATGGAAGTTCCAAGCATCGTCATTGTGGATGAAAACCCTTGGTGTTTTCAATGCAGTGAAGCACATTGGGAACCTGAGTGTCCTTACAGTGATGGTGGCCATCAACAAGTAAACAATATAGACCACTTCATAGAAGGCCCTCAAATAAATATCACCAATGAGGAGCATCAAGAGGCCATGAAAGAAGTATCCAGGTTAGCCAGGATGGCGGTAATAAAAAAACTAGACCAGGAATCAAAATAAAATCTAAAGAAACAAGAGTTCCAGGTGTATAGAAGAAAGAAGTTGGACCAAGCTTTCACTGACCAAACAAAAAAACACCTGTGGATGTAATCTTTCCTAAAAATACTGGAAGGGTTAACCTGAATTTTGACCTTGAAGGGACATTATCCAAGATGTTTGTAACCATCCCTTTGAGATAAGTCATCAAGGTACCATATATCAAAGAACGATTTGACAACTTTTTCCAAGGATTAGATGGACCATTGAAAGATGGAACTATTGGTCGTATCCAGAATGTACATGTAACTACAACTTATGTGAAAAAGACCAGTGATTCCATCAAAGATGACAAAGCATGTGACAAAACTGGGCCGAATCCTCATAAATATTCTCCAGGAGATACACCTTTTCCAAAGGAGGAAAATTTGAATCATAATAAATGGCCCAAGAAAGAAGAATACCAACAACTCATGGATGAGCTCAAAACTCAGGAATCAGAGACTGTGAAAATAATAAAGAAGGTGGAAGATGATGTACGGATCTATCCTTCACAGTAGGAAATATTTATAGCAGAATCCCACCCACCTCCCTCTACACATTACACCAGGGTTATTCAAGGAACGACCAATTTTAGAGTCAAAAAGTACAAGGAGGGAGACATGTTTTGGATGTGGGATGCCAATAAAGGGAAGCCTACTAATATCAAAGGAAACAATCATTTTTGGCTTGGCCCTTTTAAAGTCGAAAGAAATTCAGTTAATGACTCTTATTACCTATCTACACTGGAGGGACAAAGGCACACAGTGCCTATTAGTGGTCACCTCCTCAAACCCCACCAAGGTGGTGGGACCTGACTCCACAGGTAAGTATAGGTAGGTAGGCATTTTTCTGTGTATTATACCATTTGCATTTCATGATAGTTTTATCCCTCACTTGCATATTGATTGTTTTATTTTAGTCATATATATATATATATATATATATATATATATATATATATATATATATATATATATATATATATATANGTGGCAATACCACCCCACCTTTGTTACTGATGCCCTTTTCGAGTTGAGTAGGTCTGCAGGTTATGCCAAAGATCCTGAGGTTCCCATGCACTCTACGGTGAGCACATGTCCCCGAGTTGGAGCCATATGTTATCCTCGATTTTTAGGGATAACTAGGAGATCATGTCTCGAGGCCCACAGGTCCTAGACATGGAGTACCAAGAGCAGGATTGACCTGAGCATGGCCCTGGAGGGCCCATCTCTCTTCTCTTTCATCACCATCGGCTTGGTCTTGTATCAGAGAAGGCTCTTGCTTCATGAGGTAATTGATCTAGGTATCATGGTATGTCTCATTTTTTATCATTATAACCTTTAGATATATACATCTTACACTTTTTATTTCTAAAAACTGCTTGGATCTTACATTGACCCACTTGAACATGGTTGGGGGGATTTATAGGGTGTCCTAGCAAGCCTCTACCCATAGGTTTTGGTTTTCCACCATGGGTATTTCTGAACAACCATCGTCTGCTCCCATCATATTATCACTTTTTCACCTTATATCCCACTCATCTGTCCCATTCCCCTAGTCTAGGCATTAGGATGATCTGTTTGTGGGGTTGCACCTTATCTTGTGGGAAGAAGGGGCTAATGGCCCAGAAGGAAAAAGTAGTCGGTAAAAGATAAAAACCATAAGAAATGAAACCTAAATATGCCTCGCTTAGGGATCCCTGAGAAGGCAATAAAAAGCCTCTCAACAAGAAACAAGGGGGACCCGAAAAAAAATAACAGAAAACAAGACCTAGCCAAGAGGATAGGGGGTCTCATCATGAGCCGGCCTATTATGTTCATGGGTACCTAACAAAATGACATTGCCACTATCTGGTTACCACACCAGGGTAGTGACCTTCCGTTGCATGGCCAAGGGAAAGGGGGTCTCATCACGAGCCAACCTTATCATCTCTGTGAAAGTGCTTGTGAGTAACACTATCAGCTCTAGTCACCACGCCAAGGTAGTGTCCTCTATTTAGTCCTTGAAATAAAAAAGAAGAAGAAAAACAAGTAAAGAAAAAGAAAAGAATAAAGGCAATAAAGGGTTTGGAAAGAATTGCATCTGTGACAGGTACAACTCGCCTTCTACAAAGGAACCCATAGGTAACATCATGCATCCCCATCTTTCACTCTACCCGTATGTCTGGACATCCCTTGACCACATCACCTCGTTTTACATGGCTTGGATGATACCCTCTGGAAACTTTCCTTTTCTTGTGGATACTAGCCCAATAGGGTATTTTCTCTCTTTCTTTGACTTTGTATTTTAGGTCTTTGTAATATCTTTGAGCCATTGAATGATATATCAGGGTTTTTATGCATATGTTTGATAATACTAATGATGAAATGTGATTGACATTGCTATGATCCCTGTGACTAACGAGCCCATGGAGAGAGAATTTTTCAATGTGCAGGACCATGCCCGATGGACAGGTACCATTTGGATCGGTACACATGGGGAGATGATTAGTTTGGACCTCCATGGGGCTGAAGAGCCCATCAGATGGTTGTTGATACCCGTCAGAGGGGTAGAGACAAGATAGTTCTTGATTGATTTATTGCACCTAAGAAGAAGAGGATGTTTCACTAGAGGCACTTTGGCAGAGCATAGCCTGGGGGGAATGACCCCTTTTCAGTGGAACGTTGGCCTTGGAAGGCTCAGAGCGTCCCCATCCTTACCATGATGTCATCCAACTTCATGGTCATGTTTGGAGGTGGACTGACTAGCAATGGCATGTGTGGCACCCTGGAAAATCCCCTAGGGGGACGTTTTGCTTCTGGATGACTCATTTTCCCTAAAAGGGGCTTGTGCCTCCCTTCAAGGGGTTTTTACCTTTGCTACATCTCAGTTAGGGTTTTATTTTGACAATTTAATGTAAAAACAACTTAATTTTGGTTTAAATCCTTGTCGGCTAATTTTTATGACCTAAATTAATTCAAGGTTATGATACACTATATATTGAGGATGTTTTTCCCTCATTTGAACATAACACATCAGTCACTCTTAGGGTGAGGTCTGATTTTTTGCACCCTACTAGGGTTATTGGTTATTTTGAGGAATGCGCACTTGCTTGGAGAAGAGATTTTTGGCAATTTATGGTGTTTTTCTTGAAGGAAGGTTTACAACTAAGGTTTGCATGCTATTTTCTTGATGATTTGTAAGTATTTTTCTGCAAAACTTCTTGATTGAATGGTTGTAGTTTAATTTCT